>CAUYUJ010017715.1:431391-627847 GCA_963575745.1 Prorocentrum cordatum | reverse complement strand
GCGTGACATACGTTGCAGCCAATTGCAGCCTGGTCTTATTCCGGTAACCGCATGCACGAGACCTTTGGCGCAACCAATGATATTCCTCCTCCTCGCGTCCTTCTGCTTCTCGTGTGGCCTTCTAACTTGGGTGCGCGGTTGGATTGCACGATCGACGCAAGTTGCGTTTTGGTTGGCGGGATCACTTGAAGCACGGCACGGCTATGTTCACACGACAGTTTCTGTCATTTGTCCGTCACCGAAATTGCCAAATGGTATGGCGGTTTCACCGGAATGGCCAAATGGCATACGCGGTGAGGATTGTGGCACCAAACGTATAGTATTAGTTACGGCGCTCGATTGGCATGTTGCTGCATGTTCGTCAGCCAAGTGCGCAACCCATTTTGCAACCAAGACCAGGCCGTATGATACGGCTCCAAGACGTGATGCAAACGTGCAGAAAATACTTAAAGGCCTCCTGTTTTTGTGTTTTGTATGTATTGTTGCGCTCAACTTCTCCTCTTCTCCATCCAATCGCCGATTGGACTCAGTCATGCCACATGGCTGATCGATGATGCAGTGGACCATGAAACGAGGCGTCGATGCCATCGCTGATTGGACTCAGGCATGCCGTGTGGCTGATCCACGATGCACGTGTCGTGCGGTCGTCGTCTGATCCTTCCCTTCTCCGCCGTCTTACATTCCCTTGTCCCCCCCCTCTCCTTTCCATCTGGTCCCAGTCTACCCTTCCCCTGATGGCTAGCGGAAGCCCGGCAAAGGTCGTCGTACGCCCGCTGTACGTGCGCACTTACCGCAGAAGTTGGAAGTTCAAGACCCTCATCCAGAAGCACATCGGCACAACCCAGCACAAAAAGGTGCTCTGGCCGGAGGGAGTATTTGTTATCATCTTGAGACTATTGCAGGACATTTCGCAGATTTGGGAGCACCCTTGGCCAGTTGACAGAACTCAAGACATCGAAGCCAGATGCCGATGTGGGACCAAGCATTGGGCCCCATGCAAAGTGTTGGGCACTGTGATGTGCTCTCACAGCTTACATGTGGTTTTATGTCAATGAGGATATTGTACTGTTCATAGCTCCGTCCCAGTCCTATCACTCTCTTTGTCGGGTGCTCCCACAGTTCCAATTACATGACAGAGAGGCTCAAGAGTGCTGGCCTCATCGCTCTGATTGCCGATGGGTTTGGCAAAGGGCGAGAGTGGAACTGCCGGAATTGCATGACCAGTTCGTCTCATCATGTGACGATCATCGATTCAGGTTTTCCCCCGGTTGTCTCATCTATCACGTCCAATCCCGCTCGTCACAAGTTTACGGGTTCTGAAAGACAGCTCGGCAAGTTTGCCGAATGATGTGTTGCAGATTCAGCGGTTGTGACAGCGGGTTGCGAGATGCTTTGCTGTCAGCGGGTGCCCAGCAGCACACAAAGTGCGGTCACCTCTGCAATTGTCCATCTCCTCTTCCATGACAGATCTCGAGTCATTTTTTCCTTCCGATTCGACTGATTCCCCAAACTGTTTGCACGAGGCGTTCTTACTTCTCTCCCTGCCGAAGTGGATGGGTGAGCAGGGCTTCGAATCTGTACTCCTCCTCTCTGCGGAATTGGATGGGTGGGGAGGGTCTCGAACAGCGCCCGCCCACGGGCCCGCCCGTGGGTGCCTCGTGGGCACCTTTTGGGAGCCTCGCGGTTGCCCCGTGCGCCGGGGCAGTCAGCCGAAGGTCCTGGGCGCCTCCCTCCTCCTCCTCCTCCTCCTCCTCCACCTCCTCCTCCTCCTCCTCCTCCTCCTCCTCCTCCTCATCGCTACCTCCACCTCCCCTCAGCCCCCGCCCGTTCCTCCCCCCTCTGACACTCCTCCTCTCCTCCCTCAATTTCCTCCTCCTACTATCTCCTCCCTCCCTCCTCCCTCCTCCCCCCTCTCCTTCTCCCCTCCGTCTCCTCCTCCTCATCCTCCTGCCCTCCTTGCCGCCTCCCTCCCTCCTCCTCTTCCTCCTCCTCCTCCTCCTCCTCCTCCTCCTCCTCCTCTTCCTCACCAAGGTGGTTCTGTACCCACGGGGAGAGGCTTGCCCGTCCCCACCGCCCCATCGCCACCCCCCCCTATGCGCGCCCGTGGGGTGGGCGCCCGCCTCGTGGGCTGGGGTCAGCCGGGATTTCCCCTGGCAGCGCCCGCCCGTGGACGCCTCGTGGGCGCCTCGTGCGCTGGGCGGCCGTGCAGCTTTTGCACCACACAGTTTGTGCCACATCTAGCCTGCACCACGTACGCCAGACTGCTTACACAGAGCGCACGCCATGCTGCTTACACCACATGCCTTGCACAACACAGGTCGTACCAATAGCTTACACACAGCTTGCACCTCGTAGCGTGTTCTGCGTAGCTTACACCTACACGGCGTTGTTTACACTACAAGGCTTGCAACATATCGCTCGCACCACATTGCTTGCACCACATGTATTGCACATTACAGCATATACCAAGTATGATGTTGCACCACATAGCTTGCTCATCCACAGTGACACACATTCCTGTTTGGGGGTCAACGCTGGCAAGCGCACTTCTGTTTGTGTTAGTGTATCACATGTCGGCCTTGTTGGAGGACTGGTGGCACGCCCTCTCAACGGGCAGCTGCTGAATAGCCGATGCAGTTTCAACAGATGTGGTCAACGGTCAATTGGTAATGTTTTCCAGCGGGTGTTGACGAGCAGAACAGATGATATCAGCACGATCACGGTGGAAATCTTTTTGAAGGCACGGTGCCACATGGGTTTCCAAACGCAGAAGCAGGGATGGAGATGACAAACCGCATTGATTATGAGGGACGCGATTTGCACAGCAAGGCAGGATATGCGCGGTCTCGGCTTGCCCCAGGAGGTGCGATAAGAGGTGAGGAAGTTGAGGAGGAGGAGGACATTGGAGGATGACGAACAGGAGTAAAGGGAGAAGGAGGAGGGGAAAGAGGACTTGACGTATGAATACGGGGACGACGAGGGTGAAGACACGAAGGATGACGCGGATGATTATGATCTTGGTTATGAAAATGGCCTTGGTGGTGATGATGATGATGTTGATGCTGATGGTAGCGTTAATGATGATGTTGATGATGATGATGATGATGTTGATGTTGATGTTGATGATGGTGGTGGTGGTTATGTTGTTGATGGTGATGGTGATGGTGACTATCATGGTGGGAGTAACTGTGAGGGTGAAGGTAAAGATGATGTTGATGCTGATGATAATGATGCTGATGATGTTGGTGGTGGTGGTGATGATGGTGCCGATGGTGATGATGACAAAGATAAGGAAGAGAGTGATGATGGTGTTGACGATGGTGACGATACTGAGACTTATAGTGATGATGACGGTGGTGATGATGACGATGATGATGTCGACGGTGGTGATGATGATGAAATTGATGTTGCTGTTGCTGATGATGATGCTGATGATGCTGATGCTGATGCTGATGCTGATGCTGCTGCTGATGATGACGATGATGATGATGATGATGATGAGGATGATGATGATGCTGATGATGATGATGATGATGATGATGATGATGATGATGATGATGATGTTGTCGACGTCGACGACGACGACGACGGGGAGGAGGAGGAGGAGGAGGAGGAGACGAAGAACAATGGAGACAGGGTAGTGGACAGATAGGCGAGGAACACTACGAGGACAGGGAAGGGGGAGGCGAGAGGGGCTGGGAGGACGATGGCGACGAAAGGGAGGACGAGGACGAGGACGTGGAGGAGCAGCAGCAGGATGAGGAGGAGGATGAGGAGGGCAGCGTGGAGAATGGGGGGGGCAACCTCGGCCAGGTGCTCCGGCCGAAGCTTCTGCTTTCCCTGCGCGCGGCCCAGATCGTCAGCTCGTTCATCTCGGTGGGGCGCCACGGGGGGCACAGGGCGGAGACGGGGTGCCCCGCCGCCGTTGGGCCATCCCCAAAGATCCGAGGCTCCGACAAGAATTGGAGCGGCCGGTTCTTGGCAGTTTGGGGCCCAGGGGGGCCCTCCACGGGCCCCGGGGCCGTCGAATAATGATTCGGAATGAGAAGCTGGCCCTAGGGAAGCTGTCCAGACCTCCAGGGGCCCACACATCAAAGTAAATTGAGCGCCGGGTGACCAGGGACCACCACCACCCCCTCCAAGAGGCCGACTGGCACCTGGATCCCCACGGCTGCAAGTCCAGGGGCGCTGGGGGGGAGGGATGGATGGAATACGGGTGGAGACATTTTTTTTTTGACATTCGCTTCGGGGCTGAACTAAAGCTCAAGCACGTTCCGCGGACAGCAACAGACCCCCAGTCCAAGCCTGGGGCGTTGCCAGTTCCGAGTCGGCGCCAAGAACCCTACCCCAGGAGGAGGAGAGGAGGAGAAGGACATGCATGAAACTCAACTCGCCCGGGTTAAACGCTGCCCACCTTCTAATGGGCCGTTCCCAGGCCAGAACAGAAACAATGCAGAACTTCCCCAGAACGGGGCGGAGAATCCCATCCCACCCACCAGGGCCCCCTCCCCAGACAAGAGCAATCCCTGAACGCCAACTTGCAGGTTCGGACTTTCGAGCATGGTGAGACCATGGCAAGACCCGCCAGGGAAGGCCACTTGCTTTCGCCTGTGACCTGGCTGCCAATTCCTTGAACTGTCTGGAGGGAGGAAGGAGGGAGGGGGGAAGACAGTAGGACAAGGGAAGGGGAAGGAGATCAAGACTGCAAAGCACTGGGGTAAACTTTTTTCCCACAAACTAATGGGAGTCCCCTAGCAGAGCGAGACCTCCGTTCCCCAAAGGGAAGAGAGAATACTAGGGGATTACTTCGCCAGACTTTCCTGGACCCCTGAAAAGTAAAATAAACTGGGCTGAATACAGCTGCCCAACTAGCGCATGAAGAAGAAACTGCAGGTAAGCTACCTGCTTCACAGTTCTGCCGATCTGGCCAAGAAAACAATAAGTGAAGGTAAAAGAACGCTGGGTAGCTGACAACTGTCCTACCCAAACGAAAGGACCAACACAAAAGGATTCTACCAACACCTGTAGCCGATGAATTATGCTCACTAAGCCAATACTCAAGTTGCCATGTAGCCCAAGATGCAATAAACATTCTGCCGCTGAAAGAAAGTTGGATACTACCAACATATTTGATCCAATTACTTTGAAGAAGTGGAGTCTGAGCTGGATCTGCTCCTCCTAGGAACAGGCGCACTGCCTGAAGCTGCGTTTTGATTCTTAACACGATTGAGCTCCTCCTGGAGTGTCTCTAGCTTCTGCTGGAGGTGCTTGATCTTGATATCCTGGAGACCACACTTTAACTCCAGCAGTTTTGAACTGGACGGGGCAGAACCACTGGAAGGGGCGGCATCGCTGCGCCCAACCTTTGCACGCTTACTAGCGTGCTCTGGAGAAGTCGAACGAGGACTGTCGACATGTTTACTGGCAGAAGGTGAGTCGGGCACGCTATCGCTGTCCAAAACTGGAAGCTTGTCTTCCTTCTTGGTGATCTGAACCTTTACCTTAGGCTCCACATTGAATTTCTCGCATACTGCCAAATAAAGAAATTGGTATTGCCCTTTGTACTTGTCCAAGAAATGGTCCAATTGATCCAGCATCTGCGGTTCGTACTGCTGGAAGACATCCGAGATCAAAAGCTTGAACTGATGCCTGACTTTGAAATCCTGGCCCTGCTCTCTGTCGGCTTCTACCTGACGAGCGGCCTTATCTTTGGGATTGGCCTTCACTGCCACAAGAGGCGGCGGTGGCTGCGTCTTCTCACTGTCGGCTTCTTCCTGAACAGTGGGCTTGTGTTTGGACTGAGACTTCTCCCTGCCAACTACTACCTCAGCCTTGATCCTTTCTGTGCGACCAGACTTCGCTGCTGACGGTGGTGGCGGAGGTGGGGGAAGTGGCTGGGAACTCTTCCCATGCCACGGAAGGCCGCACTTACATAACGGCTGAGAAGCAATTCTATTAGGCCAGATCCAACAGTCTGGTCTGCCAAGCGGGCAAAGTAACTTTGAATGCGAAACAACAGGAGCTCCTACTCCTTCTTTGCGAACCCAAGGCGTCCTGGAAGACATGGCGGAAACTGCGGCGCGTGGGTGTAGGAGAAAAGGGGGGGCAGGCTGCTCCTGCCCAGCTGGCTTGAGCCAAAATGGCTTGAGCCAAAATAGCTACGGGGAATGCGGGTGGAGAGGAGGAGGAGGAGGAGGAGGAGGAGGAGGAGGCGGAGGAGGAGGAGAAGGAGGGGGAGGGAGAGGGATGGCCAGGGGGGGAGGAGGGAGGGCGAAGAGAGAGGAGAGGCGGGGGATGGAGGGGGGTGGAGGAGGAGGAGGAGGAGGAGGAGGAGGAGGAGGAGGAGGAGGAGGAGGAGGAGGAGGAGGAGGAAGGAGGGGGAAAAGGAGGAGGAGGAAGCGGAGGAGGAGGAGAGGGAGGAGGACGGGGAGGAGTTGTGGAGGGGAGCGGGCCCCGCCGGGGTTGGTGGACCCGCTGGTCTCATGTGTTGAGGGGAGCACATCCGCGGAGCACCCGACGGCCTGGAGCGGATATCGCACTCCCTCCTCCCCAGACCCCCTCGAGTAATGAAAAAATCATGACGGGAGGTTATTCCTAATTTTCGGCCTCCGGGGGCCCTCGCCGGGCCTCGGGAGCGTCAAACAACGACTCAGGATGCAAAACCGGTCATGGGGAAAGGGTCGGGACCTCTGGGGGTCGACGTAATGAACAACTCATTACGTCGGGGGTCTGGGTCTGTTCCTTTTCCTCCATCGTTCCCCCGTCTCACGCCCCCCCTTGGCCTGGCATCTGACGTTGCAGGAACAGCCCAGAGATCCGAGGCATTAACAAAAATTGGAGCAGCTGCTTCAGGGTTCGTTCCCGCCTCTGGGGAGCCCTCAACGTGCCCCGGGACCTTCCCCAAAAGTGGCTCAGGTCGCAAAACCGGCCCTGGGGAAGTGGTCCAGACATCCGGGGACTCTAGCATCGAAAAATGTTAGAGCGCCCGATGTCTGGGAACGCAGCATCGCGACCAATCACGACGTGGCGCCTCGGCACCAGACAAGAGAGAGGGAGGTCCATCCGCTGGGTCGGGCATGCATGACTCAGCAGGCTTACAGCGGCTTGCCTCGCCAGCCGTTGTAGGGTTGCTTCCCCTGGGCTGCGTGCACCTGCGCCTACCGGTGAGAACGTGTTGGCCGGGTCCATCTGTGATGGCCCCCGGGGGCCCGAAACCGGGCGACACAGACGGTAGCAAGAAATTGCAGCGCGTGGCTCTCTCTCTCGGGGTCCGTCCGCTCGCCAGTCCTCCCGCGCCTCCCATCCCACAGCCCCCCCTCGCTGCGGTCGGGATCTGTGGCTCAGCGTGTCGCGCCGCTGGCTCTCGGAGCCCCGAATCCTCAGGGGCAACTCGGGTCAGGGCTAGCTCGGGGTCGTTGTTTCGGGAAGCCGAGCCCGAGTTACCCCGGGCCCGAGTTAGCCCGGATAGTTCGGGCGCCCAGTGTCCTGGCCCACAACGCCTCGGCGCGACACGCGATCCGCTTCCCCGTCCCCAGTCGACCACGCCCCGAGCCCTTCGAGGCCTCTTGCCTCGCGGAGAGGAGCGACACGCTACTCCAGATTTCGTAATAAAGGGAGGGGGGTCTCATTTCGGGGGGGGGTCTCTTCCAGGCTATCTTGGAGGGCCTGGGGGGTCTGGGGACGATGTTTTGGAGGGTTCTCCCACGTGGGAGGTCTGAAATGGCTTGTCTTGGAGGGTCCAGACCCCTTCCCTTTTATTACGAAATCTGGAGTACCCGCTCGCAAGGCACGGCGTGTCGCCGGGGCCGCCGCCGCGACGCGCAGCAGTTCCTGGCCCGATCCGCCCCTGCGCAGTGCGCTATCCGCCGCGCTCGGGCGAAAGCTTCCAAGTTTGCCGGCCACGCGCGGAGGGGGGTGGGGGGAGGAGGAGGAGGAGGAGGAGGAGGAGGAGGAGGAGGAGGAGGAGGAGGAGGAGGAGGAGGAGGAGGAGGAGGAGGAGGAGGAGGCGCCGGCTGAGAAGCAGCGTCCTTCTGAGAAGCCTTCCCCCCCTCCCCCCCCCGCTCCCCCCCTGCGCGCCGACTCACTCCCGCCCAACGGGCCTCCGCGGCGCCTGGGTGCGGAGACGCCGCCGCCCCGGAAGGCAGCAGACGGGGCGCAGTGCCAGAGGGGGGGCCACCATCTGGGGGGGACCGCCGGCTCCTTTTTGTGGCATCTCGGCCACGCGCAGAGGGGGGGTGGGGGGAGGGGGAGGGCTTCTGAGAAGCACCCCTGCTTCTTAGAAGGCGCGGGCCTTCTGTTTAGATGTAAGGTCGGCGCCTTCTAAGAAGCAACCTCCTTCTTTAGGGCCTCCCCCCCCTACCCCCCTCTGCGCGCCGCCAAGAATCGATGATGGAGGCACACACAGGCTCGCGTCGTGAAAAAATCACGGCGGGAGGCTTCTGGAAGTTTTCGGCCTCAAGCGGCCTTCGCCAGGCCAAGGGACCGTCGAAAACGATTCGGGGCGAGAAACCGGCCCGCGGGGAAAGGGTCGGGACGTCGGGGGACCGCGCATGGAAAAAGCAAGGCATCGCATGTCGGGGTGAAGACCGGGGATCGAGGAAGAGTTCCGCCGCACATGCCTCGGGCCTTGGTGCGCATCCCCTCCCTGCCTTCCCGGCCCCTGGCTTCGGCGCACCCTGATCTGCTGGCCCTCCCACGCGCCCCGTTGGAGACCCGGCCGCATCCCTCGGGGAGCGCGGGTGCGCTGCCGCGGGAGGGAGCGGCGTGGGCTCGCCTGGAGAGCCCGCGGGCCGCGTCTCCTTCCATCGGTCGGAGGCCCGAGTGGCTGGCCTGGCGTGCGGCGTGCGCGTCCGAGGCCGATGGGTTGCGCAGTACACCCCCCGGGAGCAAGGCACCGCTTGCGAACCACCTACAGTGAGAGAGTAAGGATGAGTTTTCCAGATTTCGTAATAAAGGGAGGGGGGTCTCACTTCGGGGGGGGTCTCTTCCAGGCTATCTTGGAGGGCCCGGGGGGGTCTGGGGACGATGTTTTGGAGGGTTCTCCCACGGGGGGAGGTCTGAAATGGCCCGTCTTGGAGGATCCAGACCCCCTCACTTTTATTACGGAATTTGGAGTAAGGATGAGTACCTCCAATGGCCTTTGGCGCATCCTGTCACTGTGCCTGGGTTGTGGGTCATAGGCCTCCAGGATGTTCATTGGGATGTCACGGGAGGTCTTCCGAGGGCCTTTTGGTAGCCGTTTTGGCGCGTCTTGGGGGCCTCTTCGGGGCCTCTTGGGGGCCTCTATGGGCCTCCCTCCCCGAAGGGGAAGAGGGAGGGGTGGAAGAGAGGAAACACTCTAAACCACCTGCGCCCAGAGGGCTGGCGGGACTTCCATCCTTACCGCGCACACTCATGATCCTGCCGTTGTGTACCGAGGAGGGGCGACGGTCGAAGAGGGGCGCCCGCCATCCACCCACACGGACCCACACATGGTCCAGATATCCCCTCTTCATGTCTCTCTCGTTTCGTTCTCGCTTTCGTGATCGATTCCTTGATTGATCATTATGTCTCTTTTTTTTTTTTCTCTCTCTCTCTCTCTCTCTCTCTCTCTCCCTATCCCCTCTCTCTGACTTTGTTGCTTGGCTATTCCTATGTACAGGTGTATCCCTCTCTGTCTCTGTCTATTCCCCTCTGTCTCTTTCTTGTTTCTCGATCTCTATCATAACCTCCCCTCTCTTTTAGAGAAGCATCGAAATTTATGGGGGCCAGCCCGCAGCGAATGCGATATTTGTTTGTTCATGTTACCGTCTTGCCCCCGCCCGTATCCTATTTCTTCGCATGGCTGCGTCTGGAGGTGACAGTGTGGGTGAGCCGCACCTACTCGCGCGGTTGCACCGTCCCCGACCGGGCGGCGCTCTTGTTGGCTACGTTGGTGGTTTTGCAGGGGTAGTCTACGCGGGGTGAGAAGCAGAAGCGGAAGACAGCACACGCAACATCACGTGATGGTGTTTCCCTAGCAGCGAGTATCGTCAGAATGAGGATGCCTTCCTCCATTTCCATCCCTATGTCTCTTTCTCTCTTTCGCTCTCTCTCTCTCTTTCTTCTATTTCTTTATATTTCTCTGTATCTCTATGTATGCATAGATGTTTCTGTCCCCCTCTCTGTGTCAGTTCATATTTTGTTGTTGGTTGTATGACTTCCTGTTCCATTATTTCCCATCGCGTCGCGTCTCCCACCCTTCCTGTCTATCCCCGCAGGGCCTCCGGATGCCGTCATTCACCCTTTTGTTTCTTCCTCTCTCCTTCCCTTCAATTTCCACCCCTACTGTTTTCTCACGTGTCTCTCCTCCCCTCATTTCTTGCCGTCTCGACCGCTTCCTTCTGCCATGCCCGCCCGTCTTCCCTGCGTTCGCCACATGCTGCTTCGGATAAGCTCGGCCAGAAATTTGGATTCGAAGCCAAAGCCGCGAATCCGGACAGGTTCTGTGCCGACCAGACTGCAACAGCGCAAGGCCTGGGTTTATCTGTCGATGTCTTGACTTTGAGGTTCAAGGCGACAGCGTTGGCTTGTGTTTGTTCGTGGGGCCGATCTGGTTACTTCGCGTTTTTGGATTTATTTTAGGTTGCTCGTGGCTTGCTTTTGAATGACGCTGGCGTCTCCGCATCATTGTTTCCAGCTGCCGTTGGCTGACTGGTTCGATACTGCGAGCAACACCGCGGGCGAAACCACGAGCGGCTATGGTTTTGCGCTCAGGGCATTGGGTTGATGGCTTGGGATTCAGCATCTGTCTCAGAGCTCAGGGCGCAGTGCCAAGCTTTGTACGTACGTCGCAGCGCGGCTGAGACGATCCGCACGCGCGCCGGGGCGAGGCCGGGACACGGCACCGCGAAGTAGCCCGCGCGCAAGAGGGAGGGAAGGAAGTGGGCGGCCGTAGAGAGGAGGACGGAGCCCGGGGGCACCCTCACGCAGCGGAGCTGCGGCCCGTGCGCGTGCGCGGCCAGGCTGAAGGGTAGCCCTTGGCAGCGGCTGCGCGTCGGCGTCGCAGTACACCGAGGGGGTGGGTCCAGCAGCCGGCCAAGCAAGCAGAAGAGCGGGAACAGCAAGCGAACGGAGAACCAGGGCGCCAGCGAGAAGGCGGGACAGCGGCGTGGGAGCCGGCGGCAGAAAGGAGGGGGGCGCCGGCACTGCAGCGGCTATATGGGGCAGCCGAGCGTGACAAGCCGTCACTGGAGGCGGGGCGCAGGAGAAAAAAAAAACGGCATTCCGTAGCCGGCGCGCGGCATCACGGCTGGGAGTTAGGCGCCGCCCAGCGCAAGCCGCGCACGGGCGGGGCCCCAAAGGGCGGGGAGAGGACGAGCCCGGCAGGTCGTCGAGGTGGGAGCTGCACGGCGAAGCGGGAGGCGAGCCGCAACGGCGGTGGCCCCGCAAGTATGGCAGCGAGACTGCGGATCGGAGACAACGATAGGGGGGGGGTAGGCACGGGGGGTGATGCATCAACCCCCAATCGCCCATTGATTGCCGATAGGGGCCCGATAGCCCCAACCTGCCCAGGCAGGTGCGGACTCACTATCAGAGGCCTATCGCCGATCTATCGGCGGTGCATCGCCGATTCCAGGTCTATGCATCCCCCCTATGCCAGTCCCCCCCTATCGTTGCCCCTCAGCGGACAGGGGCAATACCATCTGTGCACGCAGGGGCTGCGAGGCGGCGCGAAAGCACGAGCCGTCGTGATGTGCTGCTCGCCTAGGCGAGAGCCGTGCGCCGGGGGGGGGGCGTGCGGACCCAGAGCGCGCAGTGCCAATATATATATATATATATATATAAACATATGCATATGTATCTATACATGCATATATATATATATGTACCGAAATCCTGGTTTCTCGTTGTTCCGTAGACGCGACAGACGCAGCATTCATGATCCTCCTCCTCCTGCTCCTCCTCCTACTCTTCCTCCTTCTCCTCTCCTCAACCTCCTCGCGTTCTATCCACCCCGCTCGCCTCGGCGGTAGGAGCGCCATCCGCCACCACCGGGCATCCGCAGACCCCGGCCCCAGGCCCACTCAATCCTGGCGGGCGTCGGCTCCTGGCCAGGCCGGGAGGTCTGGGCCCGAAGAGAGCGCTGCAGGAAGGGCCACTTGATGTTCGACTGCCCCGAGCAGGCTCAGCACGGCCATCGCCATCCGCAGCTGCCTACGTGATGGAAGTGTTGAGGATCGGACGGTCGGAATATGCCGAACCGAGGCTCCGACGGTCGGACGACTGGAGGCTCGGACGATCGGCGGGTCGGACGATACGAATGTCGGGCGATGGAGCGTGTTGGAAGAAATCACTACCCCACCGCCCAGAAACTTGGGCCCAAGTGTCTTGAGCCCAATGCAAGAGCATGAAGATGACCTGTAAGACCCGGACCTAGGACAGAGCTTGTCACGATGATTCCGCCCAGGTGCGTCTGGGCGATCCGCGTGCTGGCGTTTTCTCACACAGGATGCACGGCGGCAGCTGACGATGATGTTGCATGATATGGACGCCCGGGAGGCGCGCGCTCGAGAGTGTAACGTTCAGGGCCTTCGGCTCCTGGTGTCGAGGAGGAGGAGGAGGAGGAGAAGGAGGAGGAGGAGGAGGAGAAGGAGGAGGAGGACGAAGAGAGGAGGAGGAGGAGGAGGAGGAGGAGGAGGAGGAGGAGGAGGAGGAGGAGGAGGAGGAGGAGGATATGGACGCCAGGGGCGCGCACGCTCGAAAGTGTAGCGTTCGGGGTCCTCGGCTCTGGGTGTCGGGCGCGGGTGCGCGCGAGAGGCGTGGGGCCTGGGGCCAGGCTCCTCCTCCTCCTCCTTCTCCTCCTTCTCCTCCTCCTTCTCCTCCTTCTCCTCCTTCTCCTCCTCTTCTCCTCCTTCTCCTCCTCTTCTCCTCCTCCTTCTCCTCCTTCTCCTCCTTCTCCTCCTCCTTCTCCTCCTCCTCCTCCTCCTCCTCCTCCTCCTCCTCCTTCTCCTGGCCTCACGGAGCGCGGGTGCGCGCGAGGGGCCAGGCTCTCCGTGATTCCCCTCGCCCTCGCGGGGTGCACGCCCGGAGCACGCGAAGACTGGGCGTTTGGGTGGTCTGCCTTGCTACAGTCTGCCGCGCTGGTCTGCCGTCTCGTTCTGCCCGCCCTGGGCGCTGCCAGTGCCACTGGGGCGGATGCGCCCTCCGCGTTTCAGCGCCGGGACCAGCGCGCGAATTTCCGCGACGGCACTGAGCATTCACCACGCGTCAGCACAGGGGGACGCGAGGCAGCATGAGCATTGCAACAACGCGCCATGTGTACACACTTACGCTGGACTCTTGGTGGTTTATTGGGCCCTCTTAGGGGCCTGCTGGAGGTTTCTGAGGGGCCTTTCGGAGGCCTCTTCGGGGCAGTTTGGGGCCTCTTGGGGGCGTCTTGGATCGTTTGGGGGCGCCCTTGCGCCGTCGGGCCCCTTCGGAAGCCGTCTTGGGCTCTTCTCGCGGCCGCCTTGTGGCTCTCTTGGGGTCTTGGTGGGCCGTCTTGAGGGCCTCTTGGGCGGTCTTGGGGGCCTCTTTGGGCAATCTTGGGGCCCTCCTGGGCCGTCTTGGGGCGGTTTTCCCGACGGCCTACCCCACGCCGTACCCCACACCCTACCCCACGCCCTAGCCCACAGCTTTCCCAACGTCTTACCCCACGACTTTCCCGACGCCTTACCCGACGGCCTTCCCGACGCCTTACCCGACGGCTTTTCCGACGGCCTACCCCACGGCATTCCCGACTCCCTACCCGACGTCCTTCCCGACGCCCTTGCCGACGCCCAGCCTGACGCCCAGTCCGACGGACGTATCCTTTGGGTTGGCCGACGCCAAGTCCAACATTCTTCCCGCAGCTCCCATGGCGGGCAGAGCCGCCAGAGGCGTGGCTGCCACCGGCGATCCGCGCCTTCAAAACGTTCACGACGAGCGGTTCGACTTAATGAAGTTGGCAAACATGTTCTGATAAACATCTCTTGTGGAGTGAGCACTGATGACGCATTACTTCGTGTACAGGCCGATGCGCGTCGATCGAGTGGAAGTTGTTCGGATATGTATTTCAAAGAACTGAACATTGCAGGCTCTTGGGCTGAGGCTAAGCAAGCCGAAGGTTTTCTCTACAGCGTACGGCAAAACGCCGTGACGATTCCGCAATGGGTTGTTGTTGTTGTTGTTGTTGTTGTTGGTCTTGTCGAGCTGAAAATCGTCCACGGACGCACAGAGAGTGGCATCTAGTATTTGCATGTGCGCGTGAAACATTTGGGGCGATCAGGATTTGCCGTCGGAGGCTTGCTTGGGGAAGGCGACCACAAAGAGGTGATGACTCCCCCAGCGTCTTGTACCAAGCGCACGTCTGTGCTAAAAGTGGTGACGAGTGTCCAGGCACCTTCCGCCGAGTCGCCAGTTGCAATAGCAACCTTCGCGTGACCATACGGGATGCTTGAGAAGCGGGTGTATGACAAGCAAGTGCGCCCTTTCGGGCGACGCATGCGGCAGTGCTTTCCTTTTACAGGGTTTCTGAAATTTCTGTGTATGGTTCGTGCCACTTTGCACCACTCTCAGCGGCTGCCTGGCAGCATCTTGTTGCCATTCCGCGCTGTCACATTCTCCCGTTGCTCGCCGAATCGAGCTGGCAACCTTGCCAGCCGTCCTGCTCCGACCTGCAACGGCTGGCAAACAATGGTTACTTCCCAGGACAGTCGTTGGCTAGCTTCAAGGGGCTGAGACCAAGGGGGCTTGCTTCCTCCGCCCTCCCTCCCCTTTCCCATCCCTTTCCTTCCCAGCTTGCATCCTTTATACCCTGTAACGCCCCTCACGGGGGTAGAAACCAATCGGGTGCAGTTTACTCCGTGGAGCGTCGTGTTGTCTTCTCCTCCACTCGTGTTCTTGCGCCAGACGTCCACCCCTGAGGCTCTCGGAAGTTTCCACAAGGCTCGCAGGTGGTCAGAAAGATGCCCCGAACATCGAAGACTAAGTTATTCGAGGTTTCGTCTTCGACTCCGTTCCCAGAGCCCCGACGTGGTGTCTGTTCATCGTGTCGGCGCCCTTGTTGTCGTGAAATTATCCTCGGAGCGCCTCTTTGTAACGCTCCCGAGAGAGGGGAGGAGGGAGGAGGGAAGGAGGAGGGAGGAGGGACGAGGACGGACGGGGAGGAGGCGGATCTCACGCACGACGCTATCGGAGCCATCGAGGCTACGGATAAGGTAGGAGGAGGAGGAGGAGGAGGAGGAGGAGGAGGAGGAGGAGGAGGAGGAGGAGGAAGAGGAGGAGGAGGAGGAGGAGGGGGAAGAAGAAGAGGAGGAGGCGGAGGAGGAGGAGGAGAAAGAGGAGGAGAAGGAGGACGAAGAGGGGGAGGAAATATTAAAAGCAGGACGGATGAGGAGGCGATGACGACGACGAGCAGGAGGAAGAAAAGGAATGACGCCCGTCCTGGAGCCTCTTGGTGTCGCCTTGGCTCTCCTAGAGCGTGCTGGGGGTCCTGTGGCATGTTTGGGCTCTTCGGGGCTTCTTGGGGCCTCTTGGAGCCTCCTGGGCCCTCTGGAGCTCCCTGAGTGTAATTCAAAGTGGGTCCTCCGGGGGGCTCTTGAGATCTCGTGGGCTCTCCCGGGGCCGCCATGGGCCCTCTTGGAGCCTCCGTGGGCCCTCCAAAAACTCTCTCGCGGGGGCAGAATGATGCAAACAATTTCACGCATGGGGGCCTTTCCGTTGAGAAGGGGGGCGCGGTGCAGAAAGGTCCCTCCTGGGGCCCTCCGGAGATCTCCCAGGCACTCCCGAGGCCGCCATGGGCCCTCCTGGAGCCTCTGGGGGCCTCTAAGAAGCCTCTCGCGGGGGCTGAAAAATGACGACAGTTTCACGGATGGGAGCATTTCCGTTGAGAAGGGGGGCGCGGTGAAAGGTAATAAAGTGACGACAGTGTCGCACTTGAGGCCCAACATCGTCTTTGGGCACCTCGGGCGCGAATCCCGCTCCCTCATAGTACGGTGCGATTTCCCCTCCCCCCGCTGTCCCGCTGGACCCCGGGAGGGTGATTTTTGTAGTTTTCGCTTGTAAGAGACACTTCCCCCCCCCCTCTCGACGGTGACGGAGGGCAGGCGGCGGGGGTGGGCGGGGTGGCGGGGTGGCTGGGGTTGCGGGGTGGCTGGTTGGGCTGGTTGAGCCGGTTGAGTTGTTTGGGTGGCTGGTTGGTTGGGCTGGCTGGTTGGGCTGGCTAGGGCAATTGGTTTCGACTCCTTTGACCCTCCGCATGTCCAGCTGCTTGCGCCAACCTCCGCCACCGTGCCAGCGCAGCAGCATAGCGGGACGGAAATCGAGTTTATAGCCCGTTCCAGTTCAGTGCCTCGTTCGAGCAAGCGCCGTTCTGGAGCACCCTCTCTTTTATTGGTTGTTTCCGCTGCCGTCTTTGAGACAATGTTTGGGCATCTTAAAGTCCTTTTGGGCCGAATCGGAGCCATGTTGGGCTGTCCTGGGGCCTTCTTGCATGGCGTTTGGGCAATCTTGGGGCCGACCTTTGGCAGCCTTGGGGCGGTTTGTGGCTGCCTTGGAGCTGTGTTGGGGGCCTCGTGGGGCCGTTTTCGAAGGCCCTTGGGGCCTGTTGGACTACTCCAGACTTCGTAATAAAGGGAGGGGGGTCTCATTTCGGGGGGGGGTCTCTTCCAGGCTATCTTGGAGGGCCTGGGGGGGTCTGGGGACGATGTTTTGGAGGGTTCTCCCATGGGGGAGGTCTGAAATGGCTTGTCTTGGAGGGTCCAGACCCCCTCCCTTTTATTACGAGATCTGGAGTATCCTTTGGCCGTGTTGGGCCATGGTGGACCGTCCTGGGGCTCTCCGGGAGGCCCTTGCGCCGTCGACTGGCCCTGTAAACACGTCTTGGTTCCGAAGGCTCTCTTGGGCCAGCCCGGGGCAGCGCCGCACGGCCGCTCGGAGGGCCCCAGGCGAGGGGGGGGGAGAATAAGACCGAGTACGACCGCTGCGGACTGTTCAGCAAGTACTTCGGTCAGCTCACAACCACTGGAAACGGTCTGATCGCAACCAGAAGGATTCCTGCACGAATCTTTGTGGAGACCACGGGATTGCAACCGATCCAAGAGCTTCTGCAGAGCTTCTCTTCTGCAGACTTTCTGCAGAGCTTCAGAAGAGCTGATGCAGAGCTTCCGCAGGGCCTCAGCAGCTCCCCCAGAAATCTGTTGATTTGTCGGATCTCCCGGAATTTTCAGGATTCCCTCGGAGGCCTTCTCAGGAATCTGGGAATTGGTAGCATGCTTAGGAATTCTTAGGATTGCCCAGGAGGCCCTCTCAGGAATCTGGCACTTGGTAGGATCCCTTGGAACTCCTGGGGTTCCCGAAGAGGCCCTCCCAGGAATCTGAGCCATTGGTGGGATCCCGTCGCATTCTTAGGATTGCCTAGGGGGCCCTCTTAGGGATCTGGCAATTGGTCGGATCCTTAAGACTTCTTGTGGTTCCTCTGGAGGCCCTCCCAGGCATTTGAACAGTTGGTGGGATCCCTGGGAAGTCCTATAGGGTTGCCTAGGAGGCCCTCTTAGGAAGCTGGCCATTGGTCGGATCCTCAGGAATTCCTGGGGTTCCCTCAGAGGCCCTCTCACGAAGCTGGGAATTGGTAGGATCCCTGGTAATTCCTAGGACTCCTGAGGAGGCCCTCGCAGAAAATTGGGAAGTGGTAGGATCCGTAGGGATTATTTAAATTCCTTGTGGATCCCCCGAAGAGATTCTCTTAGGATTCTGGCGAACTCCTCAGGCGAATCACATTGGAATCGTGCGCGAATCACATCGGAATCGTATACGAATCACATCGGAATCGTAGACGAATCGCATAGGAATCGTATACGAATCACGATGGAATCGTATACGGGTCATGGCCACGTTCGAGCTCGAGTACATGTGTTTAGTTGAGATCTTGATCGGCCGTCGGTGACCGGACCGATCACAACCGCTTCTTCAGACTATCATTGGCCGGCTTAATTGAGTTCAGTGCGCCCAGAAGCGCTCTCGTGATCTCTCCCTCAGCCGAAACCTTATCGCAGCGACCCAAAAACATCGCAACCACTTCGGACCGATCGCAGCTGGTTGTGATCAGTCCAAAGTGGTCGGCGATCGGCCCGAAGTGGTTGCGATCGGTCTCCATCGGCCCCCCCCTCGGCGGGGGAGGGGTCAGAGGGAAGGGGCCTCCCTTGGACTTCGGTACGACGTTGCTACGGTTGTCTCTCGCTGGCAGGCTTGAAAAGGAGGGCGCAGGGAAAGGGGACGACGGAGACGCAGGGAAAGAGGACAACGGATGCGTCGACCGAGCGCACGCCGGCAGGGGGCCCACACGCCGACAGGTTCGGCGGATTTGGTTCACGTGGCCTTTGAGATTCGCGCGAGATCGAGGTGCCAAGATCTGCCAACTTGTTGCGATGGGGGAGTCCGATTCCGCAAGTGGGATTGGACGACGCTCTTGGGCACCCTGCGTCCCCTGCTCGCGGGCCGTTCAACATGGGCTTCCAGTAGGCGGCCAGCACAGCATTACAATGCAAACCGCCAGCTTCACAGCGTTGCACTACAAACGGCCTTGGGGTCCGTTGAGGGTCCCGGGAGACCGGAATGCCAACAACTTGCCGCTCCACTTGGTCAAATTAGCATGTATGCAGTTGCTTCTTCTTCTGTAGCCCTTCCGCTGGCGCGAGGGTACACTTGATTTGGCAGGGTCGGCCTACTACACTCAAAACCGTAGTGAAGATGCGTTGCTTCATCATGCTACCTTTGCCTCCCTGCTTCTTCTGCCCATCTTGCGCCAACGATGATTTCCAAGGAGCTCGAACTGGGCAAATGACACTTCAGAGGGTCTTGCATCCTTACCCTGCATCCCTACTGCGCAGTTTGACTGTAGTCAGTCTCGACTGTATGCTGATGTGGTGTCCTCCCCTGGCAGCCCCCCCCCCCTGGCAGGTAGACCTGCTGAACTGGGCGGCCAACCGCCTGCGGGCCGAGGGCGCGGCGTACAGCCTCTGGGAGGCGAACGGCGTCGTGGACGCGCTGACGCTGGTGCCCGCGCTGAGGCATCCCGGCGGGCGGAGGGCGTCCCCTCGGCATCACCCAAGCATACTCCGAGTATCTTATTAAGCGTGGGGGGGGGGGCGTCACTCCCGCCGACAGCACCACATCGATCCCCGTCGTGGGTATCCACCGCGGGCCGAAGGCGCTCCGACCCCCGTCGCGGAACGACGAGGCGAGGTTGACCCCCGTCGGGGGGTACCCCCCCACGCTTATTATGAAACCCAGAGTACAGTCAATCTGCATAGGAAGGATGGGTTTGCATCCTTGCCTCCTCGGTACATCCTCGGCCACCTTCGTTGGCCGCGCCCCGCTCGAAAAGCTCCCAGATGGCCTGCCAAGGCCCTTGAATCATCATCGCGCATCCCCATGATGCGGGCCGACTGTATTGATACTATGTGTGCCTCTGCGCCGCGACACGCGCGCGATGGTAAATCCTATAGTATATGCTCTGTGGCGGGCGCTTTTTGCCCATACAGCTCGGGACACGACGCATTACAAGATGTTCGTGATAACCGTATGATCGCATGCCTCCAAGGAGACCACCTAGTACCAGTATGTCCTTCTGCATCCCATCGCTTGCGCGTAAGAGTGGCCCTTCGTTGGAGTGACCTGTGATGCCGGCCCAGAGGGATGGCAAGGCTTCGGGCTGCGCTCAGACAGGCCCCTCCAGGTAGTCCCGGCTGGACTCGACAGGCCCCCCCGGGCAGTCCCACCTGGCCTCTCCAGGCCCCCCGAGCAGCCCGGGCGGTCTCGGCACCTGGGCGCCGCCTCCCGGGCAGCCCTGTCGTTCTGCCCGCTCTGGGACGCTGCCAGCGCCACGGGAGGCGAACGCGCCCCCACCCCCCCTCGTTTCAGCGCCGGGACGAGCGTGCGAATGTCCACGAGGGCAATAAGCATTCACCGCGTGTCACCATAAGACACGCCACTGCCAAGCTCCGATTAGCATCGCAACGTCGCGCCATTCGTATACAATTCCGCGGGTTGGGGCCGTTTCAGGTGCTCTTGGGGGCATCTTGGAGGCTTCTTGGGGGCCCTTGGGGCATCTTCGGGGTTTCTTTGGGGCCTCTTGGGGACTTCGGGCCGTCTTGGTGCGCTCCTGCGCCATCTGGCCCCTTCGGAGGCCGTCGTGGGAGCCTCTCGGGGCCGCCTTGTGGCTCTCTTGGGCCGTCTTGGGGGCCTCTTGAACCGTCTTGGGGGCCTCTTGGGGCCATCTTGGGGCCCTCGTTGGCCGTCTTGGGGCCCTCTTGGGGGCCTCTGGGGCCGTCTTGGGGCCATCTTGGATGCTGCTTCGGCTGCCATGGGCCCCCGAGACTTGAAAAAGGCGAGAACATGGGAAGTCAATGTTCTTGGCTTCTGAAGGTGCACTTTCCCGCTCCGTTGGGGCCTTCCGAACCCGTCTTGGGGGCCTAGGGCCATACTGAATGGTTTTGGGGCCATCTTGGGCCGCATGGAGGCCATCTTGAGCCGGCTGGAGGCCCCCTTGGACCCTCAAGGGGCCTAAGAGACCGATATCATATATTTCAATTAATTCTTACCAGTGTCGAGAGCCGTGGCCATCCTGGTCGGCGAGAGTGGCGTGGCCTCCGGGGGGCCTGGGCGGTACAGACTAATTTGACACAGTACAATATGTACAAGTATATAGGTCGAAGTGATACAATCACTAGATACATTGGATACCTGCATCACAGCATCCACGGAGCTGCCTCCGATAACACGTCACTTCAGGACGTGGATTTTGCAGGCTGGCGTCACATCCGCCGACCCTTTGGAGCGATCTGGGGGCAGCTCGGGCCACCGTGCACGCCGATAACACCAACTTGGGGGGGGGGAGACGTTGAAACCGCATGCTTTCTGGAAGCCATGGAGTTTCGCTTCTTGGGGCTCTCTGGGGGTCCCCAGTACGCCGAGGTGTCCCAGGCGTTTGGTGGATTGCGGGACGTGTTCTTCCCATCGATACGGAGGAAGTTGGGCGGGTGAAATAGCAAGAGGGAGGAAGATTGAGGGGGAGGGAGGACAATGGAGAGGGGGGAGGCTGAGGTGGAAGAGGGGGAGGGGGAGGAGGAGGAAAAGGAGGAGGAGGTGGAGGAGGAGGAGGAGGACGAGGAGGACCTTCGCAAAGCCAAGACTCACTAACGATGTCGGGATATCTCTCCCTTCGTGTTCCCTCATCGTAGGCCCCTATAAGGATTCAGTTCCACTGAAGGAAGTGCCCTGTTGGGAGACAATCGTTTGAATATCCTGAAGCGTACCTAAGCAGCAATATCTTGACTTCGACGCCACGAGTCAACCTGACTGTTGCATACTAGCGATCCTGAATCGCGCCAGAACACCATTCCTTGGATTTCAACACCATGAATCAACGTAATTAACTGCCACGCTCTGACAACCCTGAATCGTTCACAAGCACTGTTAGCGGCCCGTCAACCATGGGAGTGCATGGAATTGCTACAAATGCCTGAAAGCATGTGCGCGGCGCTAAGGCGAGGTCCACACTTTGACAAGAAACCGCTTTCAATCCGCTAAATGTTTACAACTTGTTGACACGAATGCGAGAGGCGCTGAGGCAAGAGCCACATTTAAAAGACCGCCCGCCCTCGATCCGTAAAGCCGTTGCAAGTTTCCAGTGCGAGTGTGCACGGCGTGGAGCCTAGAGCCACACGGCGCTCGGGCGAGGGCCGAATTCTTGAAAACTGCCCGCCCTCCGTCCGTGAAGCTCCTGCAGAGATTCAAGGCGAGAGTGCGCGGCGCCCAGGCGAGAGCCACAGTTTGAGAGCGGCCCGCCCTCCGTTTGCGAAGCTGTTGCCAACTGCTTGAGCTTCAGGATCATACATGGTAGCGAGGCCTCGGGCGACACGCCCAGCCCGCCCTTCCGACTGGCCTCGGTGTGCGACAGGGTGGCATTATGTGTAAGGAAAGGAAGGGAGGAGGGGGAGGAAAAGGAGGAGGAGGAGGAGGAGGAGGAGGAGGAGGAGGAGGAGGAGGAGGAGGAGGAGGAGGAGGTAGTAGAGGTGGGGCGACTTGCAGGAACCATTCCAGATAGCACGCGGCATCCTACCACGTTCAACTTGCCAGGGGGCGCAGTGGCGGAGTTGTTGACGCGCGCCATCGTCAGTCCGACTTCGACGCCGCCCAGAAAGCAGACATCGAGAGCCGTTGGAAGCTTTCTGGGGGCCGTTTGGAGACCTTCCGGGCGCCCTTTGGAGCTTTTGGGGAGTCTTTCGGCACCCTCCTGGGTCGTCAGCGGCGCATTTGGGGCCGTCGTGGGCTGTCTTGGGTCCTTCTGGGGCCGTCTTGGGGCCGTCTTAGGCTGTCTGGGCGGCCTCGTGAGCCGTCCTGAGGCCATGTGGAGCCGTCTTGGGGCCCTCTTGGGGGCCTCTGGGGCCGCCTTGGGGCGATCTGGTGGGCCCCGGAGGTCGTCTTGGACGTGTTGAACACCCTAAGGGCAGACCCAAGAAGCCTCAGTCGCCGTCTTGGACGCAGTGGAAGCCCCAAAGGCGAATCTGCTGAAAATGCCACTTTCCCGAATTCAGTTGGGCGACGACTTTTGCTTCTTGGGGCCCTCTGGGGGGTCCTCTCAGAGCCTTCTGGGAGCGTCTTGGATGCTTCTGTGGCTGTTTTGAGGCCATCTTGGGTCGTCTTGGTGCCATCTGGTGTCACGTGGAGGCCATGTTGGGGCGTCTTGGAGCAGCGGGCGCCCACTTCGAGGCCATCTGGGGCCGTCCGGAAGCATTCCTTGGAGGGATGGTGGTGCCTCCGGCCCGGCCCGGCCGGCCCCCCCCCCATCCAAACCGGCAGGACCAGGCTCCCAGGGCAGGGGTTTGGGGAGGGGCAACAGTCTCACACGCCGGGTACACCCCAAGGGGTCGACGGATTGTGAGGATGGTCAGGGTCATGGTCACAGCGCAGTTGGCGATGGTGGCGGGACGCAGGAGGGGAAGGGGGAGGGCCCGCCATTCCCGTCCCTCCTCGCCTCGTTCCCCCGCTTGGGCGGACAATGAAGCACGCCTTCACAATAAGAGAATATCACGCGGAAGCGAGCGAACGCGACGCGAAGCCATGCGCTCAGGAACCGCGTCTCAACAGGAGGAGGAGGAGAAGGAGGAGGAAGAGGAGGGGCAGGAGGACGAGGAGGAGGATACAGGATGACTGTGATGTCGTTAATTGATGCTGGTGATGATGCGGATGATGAGGAGGAGGAGAATGGGGAGGAGGAGGAGGAGGAGGAGGAGGAGGAGGAGGAGGAGGCTGGTGATGCTCAGGCTGATGATTGTCATTGCGGTTATGGTTATGACGGTGATGGTGATAATCATGAGTCATATCTAGTGGCCTTTGGCCCATCTCGCCGCCGTGACCAGGTGGCGGGTCAGAGGCCTCCTGGATGCCTGTTGAGGTCTCGTGGGAAGCCTCTGGGGAGTCTCTTGGAGGCACTTGTAAGGCTTGCTGGGGCCTCTTAGGGCCCGTTCGGAGGTCGTTCGGGAGTGGATTGGGCCTTTGGGGGGCGTCTTGGGGCCTCCTCGGGGCCTCTGCGAAGCCCGCTGGCGGTCTCGGGGGTCCTCTTGGGCACTCCTGGGCGCCTGCTGGGCAGTCTTGGGGCCCTCTTGAGCCATCTTGGGTCCACCTTGGGGTCCTCTTGAGCCGTGGGCCGTCTTGGGGCGATCTTGGGGGCCTCTCGGGCCGTCTTGGACGGTAGGAGGGCCGATGCGGCGCCCGTGGAAGGAATCTGTTTTTCGATAGCGTCACTCAAGACAGTTCAGTAGTTGGCTGCAGCAGCTTAGCAGGAGTCGCTTGCAGTTGTCCCTGAAAGCTTGGCCTCCAGTGTTGACAATCTGGCACGGGGCCACATTACTTCGTTTTCATACCAAATGCAAAAGCGTGAGCTGGGGCCGCAAAGACAGGGTACCATTACGATGATATAAGAGGATGCGCCAGGTGTTGTTCAACCACGCCTTCCAATCTATTATTCATGGGCAGCAACTCCTGGAGTTCAGCTCAAACCAAGCAAAGAACGCTTGGGGGCCATCTTGGAGCCTTCTCTGCAGTACTCGTGGCGTCAGCACGGCACACATCGAATGCGCGGCTGCCAGTAGCCGCACAAGAAAACAACTGCAACGGGAGTCCGACAGGAAACCGTGACTTGTTGGATTGAAGATCTCAATCTGAAGGAATCCGATTGGATCAGATACAAACCCAATACGAGTCCAAACGGATCCAATGGGTGTACTATGGGGTTACACGTAGGATTCCCGGAGGAACCCCAAACTTAGGAACCCAATGGAAAGATTTTGTTCGGGGATCCAAAAGGAACCCATGAAATAACCCAATTGGATTCAAATGGGAAGGAACCTGTGCATTCCGCTTGGCTTCCAATGGAGCGCGAAGGGGAACCCAAAATAGAGGAAATCGATTGGTTTCCTAGAAGCTTCCAAGCGCAACTTGATTGGATTCTCATAGGAAGGACATTTGCACTCACAGTGGAGTCCAACCGGATATGCAATAGGATCCGTATTGAATTCCAATCGGATACCATTTGGAATCCAATAGTTGCATGTCGTCCATATTCCGTTAGAGAGGAACCCTATTGCAGCCCAATCGGATCGCATCGGGCCCCACAAAGACTCCAGTTCGATTCGAATTGGAAGGAATTCTTTTGAATGCCGATCGGAACACCGCTATGATGATGACAGTATATTCAACTCCGTTCGGTTACATCCCTGGGAGGAAATGTTACCAGACTTCTTTTGGCAACCATGAGGACTCCCTTGCGCATTCTGAACTCAAGAGTTTTGTTTGCATTGGACAAAGAATTCGGACGGATGCTGGAGAACGAGCCCTTCTGCCGAGGATTGAACTTGCTTCCGGGGGTTGAACCCTTCTGCTTGGGATGGACCTTTCAGCCGGGGATTCAAACCATCACGGGCCAGGACCCCCCCACCCCGCATGCTGGTGCTCGTGCGCATGCTTTGGCGATCGCAATCGCAACGCCCCGACGTGCCCAACCCCGCCCAAGAGTTACCATCACACAGGGGCCCGAGACCCGCCCCCCTGGGTAACGACTGCTTCTGGAAATCTGAAGGCACACATTTCCCGGGTGATGAGGCCCCCCCCCCCAGGAGGAGTTCCGCGGGAGGCCTCCGGCGCCTGTCCGGTGATGTCCCCCCGACCCCCCAGCGAGGGCCCCTTCAAAAAGGTGCCAGGCCGGAGGAGGAGGAGGAGGAGGGGGAGGAGGAGGAGGAGGAGGAGGAGGAGGAGGAGGAGGAGGAGGAGGAGGAGGAGGAGGGGGGACGAGGAAAAGGGGGGACGAGGAGGAGGAGGGGGAGGAGGAGGAGGGGGAGGCCCGATTGGCCCGCCCCTGTCCAGGAGCTCGCGGTCTCGCTCTCGGGGGCGGGTCGTCGGTCTGTCGGCGGTGCATCGCAGATCCCAGCTCGGCGCATCGCAGGGTACGGGAAGGATCTCAGAAGCAGTGATTCACCACCTACCAAACCACCCCAACCCAACCCGAAGGCCTCAATTTGCCCTCCATTTCCAGTGGGGGGGGGGTCGGGGAACGTTGATAAAACACATGGAACCCGTACCCCCCCCAACCCGAAATTCGGGTCAAATTCGGGTCTTCGGGTTGGGTTGGGGTGGTCTGGTAGGTAGCCAGTGATTTGCGCCGATCTTGGTGGGGGGCGGGGGCAGGCGCGCCATGCACGCGTCTGTAAGGCGATCGCAGGCATGGATTGAGGGGGCGTGGACTAGCGACGGGTCCCGTTTCCATCGGAAATCGCCGATTGCCGCCGCCGAGCGAGGCGCCACCAGCCGCATCTTGGGGAGGGCACCTCTCCCGATCCATGGATTTGGTGACTGCGCGCCAAATCCATGGATCGCTAATCCATGTTTGCGCGCCCCCGAGTCTGGGCAAAACGGCAAAAGGTCGGCAGGGCAGAGCTTCGGTGGGTGGACAAGAAGTGTCCGCACCAGGTCCACGCCGACGAAGTGCATCCCAAGAATGGATAGCCTTCTCCCCCCAAACCCAGAACTGACAGCGATGCACGCGAGACAACGCGCGAAGGACAACATGTGGACACCACTTCAACTTCGGGCTTGGGGGGGAGGGGGGTTGGACGCACGTCATGCAACATGTTATCCAACATCACGTGACATGGTTTTCGTGCCATTGGTGTGGAGCCTTTTTGTTGTCCGGTCACCGTCGTCTTCCAATCTCTGCCGCCGTCGATGCCACGCCGGCCAGTTCCAGTTCAGTGCCTTGTTCGAGCAAGCGCCGCTCTGGAGTACCCTCTCTTTTCTTGGTTGTTTCCGCGGCCGTCTTTGAGACAATGTTTGGGCATCGTAAGGTCCTCGTGGGCTGAATCGGAGCCATGTTGGGCTGTCCTGGGGCATTCTTGCATGGTGTTTGGGCTATCTTGGGGCCGACCTTGGCAGCCGTGGGGCGGTCTGTGGCTGCCTTGGAGCTTTTTGTTGGGGGCCTCGTGGGCCGTTTTCGGAGGCTCTTGAGGCCTCTTGGACTATCCTTGGGCCGTGTTGGTCTAGGCCTCCTAGATGGGGTCGGAGTAGATGGGGTCGGAGGATCGCGCCGCATCGCCGATGCATCGCCGATGCGGCTCGATGCGGAGCCCGATTTTCTTCACGCGGACGTCGCCGATGCATCGCCGACGTCGACGTTGCATCGCCAGTGCATCGCCAGTGCATCGCCGATGCATCGCCGATGTATCGCCGATGCGGCGCGACCCTCCGACCCCATCTACTCCGAGCCCATCTAGGAGGCCTCTAGTTGGGCCATGGTGGACCGTCCTGGGGCTCTCTGGGAGGCCCTTGCGTGTCGATGCCACGCCGGCCAGTCGCACGCATCGTGGCGCACCCTGGAAGGCGGCGGGCGCCTTCCCGCCTCCGCTGCGCCGAGAACCCTCCGCCGCTCCCGCACTCCGCTTCTTGCCAGCCGTTGACAGATCCTTGCCCCCACAATCGGCACCACCTCATCTCGAGGCCGATCTTAAGGATTCCCTCAGTCACTGAAGGTGCATCCCCGAGATTGTCGTCGCCTCTGCGCTCGTCAATCTTGGGTTCGCCTCGCCCTCTTGCCCGCCCGTCCGAGGGCTCCTCGTCCCCCCTATCCCGCCGTTCTGGCCGATCTCCGCCCCCTTCCCACCTCATCGACGACGTCGTCGTCGTCTTCGTCGCACCCCCGCTCTGCCTCCCCTCGGCGAGGGGGCGTGTTCTGCATCGGCCGCTCTTGCTCGGGGGTGGACAGAACCCCCAACAGTGACACGTCGATTAGCGAATTGTCCGTTTTCGGTTCTCGAGAGGGCGCCGTGGCCGTCATTTTCCAGACTTGCGCCCGCCAGGTTTGGGCCTCAGGTCGTTTTCACTAAACCACGTTTTACTAAAGGGGGGTCTGTCCATCCCCGACTTGCCACTCGTCTTGTCTGGGGCCCAGAACTCCGACGTCGAGATGTTCGCCTCGTGCAGATCTCCAGAGGTCCTTAGGGGCCCGGCGATGGCCCCTGGAGGCCGGCAAATGGCGAGAAGCCTGCCGTCGGGAATGTCAGGGCGAACGAGGTGGGTCACGAGCGGCGAACGTATCCGTAATTATCCGCGCCCTCGTGGTCTGGACTTTGGGGCGCGATCCCGCGGATAGACGGTCGCACGGATACATTCCGCGCGGGGCATCCGCGAGACAACGCCTCGCGTCCGCGGGGTCGCGGCCGGGGGGCCCAGGCCCGCGAGGCCGCGGATGCGGATGTGGTTTTCGCCGATGGCCAGGGGCTGGCCGCAGAGCACGTTCTGAGATCATCCCCGGCGCCTCGACCTTCCTGGCCCGGGGCCCCCTCCCCCGCTACACCTGCGAGCTCCCCGACCATTGGCAGTTCCCGTCGACTCCATCCTGGGCCCTCGGAGATCGTCCGACCCCCAGCCGTGGTACGGAACCACAGCTACCGCCAGCAGCAGCCCAGCCACTCAAGCGCGGCCCGCTCGCCTCCCCTGCGCGAGTCTAGCGCGGAGGTGCGGGTTGTTCCCCGACGTGTGCAGGGCGGGGGGCGCCGACTGGCTCACCTTGCACTTCCTGCGCTCCATGGTGCTGTCCTTCAACTTCCATTTCATCCAGGACGGTCCTCACTGGATGTTTGATTCGATCGGGTTTTCGGAAGTTGTCGTTGCACCTTGGGGTGTGTCTTGCCGCGGGATGCGTTCCAGCAGCTACACGTCGCCGAGAGCGTTCCGGGGGTGCCTGGATCGTCCCGAATGGCCGCTGGAGGCCCGTATCATGGCCCGAAACGGGCGCCCTGCAGGGTCCAACCTACCCTTGTGCGGACTCGCTCTCTGTTGGGGGCGACTGTGCTGCATTCCCAGCGTTGCAGTTTTTGTCGCACCAGGTGTCTCTCCGTTTTCGCCCCCCCGGGCCATCCCAGATCGGTCCGATTCGAAAGCTGCAAGAGAAAAATGTGGTCTACGACTCTGGTCATCATGTCTCGCGATGCTACATGTGTTTCGCAACGTCGGATCTCAGGGGGCTACGGGGACAAGAGGCCTGTGGGCAAGGGGGCAAGCGTGACGAGCCAGCAAACGTGCGGTATCGACACCAAGATTTGCATATCATGGCAAAGTGCTCTGGAGTGGTTCTGCTACTACGGCTTTCCGAAACCTTTTTTAGAACGAGGTTTCAGGTGGGGCTGCACAGCGAAATCTACATCCGCCGCAATCTTGGCTCAAGGTTGAGCACCCCGATTTGCTAGTTGCACGACAATGCGACTCTACCCGGTTAATTCTATCAGAGAAAGGCCACGTCGATCAATGATTAATTATATCTCTCATGGCTTGTCTCTTGTCTCTCAGGTTGCTTGCCATCAAGGGATGAATTGTGGGATACCACGATACGTCGCCAGCGGTATCCTAAGAATATGGCTCACAGTTTATTACCTGGTGGTCAACTGTTCCCTTACGTGTCACTTGGTAGCGGGGCTGGCTACAGCTTTATGTGGCTGGCTTTTTACACAAGGTGTGATGTACATAACAACTTACCACGGCACAGTGGATTACCCGACTGAGCCAGCTGTCAGCCACTGCGCCCCCAATACTATCCAACCAACTTGTAACCTACAGTCCTATACCTCCATCTCCCCACCGTGTGGCCACACGCCACGCAAATACCAAACACTTAAACCCATCCGCAAACTGACGACCACGTCTGACCAGACACCCACATGCAACCGTACCGACGCAACAACCACCAATGATACAAAACCGGACACCGTCAGCTACAGCATGACCGTGCGTTAAGTCAAGGTTGCTATCCTTGGAGTCATATGGGTGTGCCTAGGTATTGCCGTGGCGTGCGTGCGAGGAGGACTGGATGAAACACGAACTCGGGATCCCTGTTTGGGATCCCGCAGGCAACGTGCACTTCCGCGAATTTGTTCGCGAAGTACACGCATGGCTCAACGTCACGAGCGGATGGATGTATCACTCCACCCCAAAAGGCCGCGGCATTACAGCGCGGCCTAGGGGTGCCTAGCGAGGACACTAGTTATGAAAGTGCCGTCCACCATGATCAACAATGGTGTCACCTTACAGGGTAGACGCACCGACCGAGTCACGTACATCATGTACCTATTGAGCACCAAATTTGAAACCGTGAGGACGAGCGACAGCTCACTTCGGAGACAACCCTCATCGACTTCAGGGTCTACAGGGGCGAACGCATCGATCCAGTACTGGCCCGGTTCGAAATTGCCAGGTTGGAAGCAGAGTCAGCGGATTTCTCAAATTATAGATCTCTACCCTGATCTTATCCATTGCCTTGGGAGTTGGTATCTCCCCAGCAGCAAAATTGCTGCAACCGCTGAACCACCAGAAGGCCCGCTCCCAACAACAATGCGACCAACTCCTGGGGAGAATGCGCAGCCATGGACACTTGGCTGAGCGCTCCCCGGGAAACATCGAGAGCGTCTTCAGCGGACGCAGCGCAGGCATCTACCATGCGGAAATAAGCGACGCACCGGCAACCATGCCGAATAGCCGAATAGCATTTGGAACGACGGAGAGCCTACTGAATCCACGACGCTTCTAGGCAAAAAAGCGAACAGCGCACAGGCTTCTGGCTCTAATATCGGCTGGCCATCGGCCGCCAGCTATACACCACCTGACGCGACAACCCTCTGACCCTCTGGGGTCCCCCAGCCAACAGGATCACGACGCCTTCGATTCCGGCACACGGATGCCGATGCAGTCTCTCCGCTACCTGTGCGGCAAATCTCGACTGGTCCAACCTACCCGCCGGTGATGATACAGCAACGCAGTACTTATATCTAGGCTATCCTCATGCCAATAGAAGGTAGAGGCGACATATGAAGAAACCCGTTCGGAGATTTAGGCGAGCTGCGCGTCGCGTCTGTTTCCGCAAGGGGAAAGGCCGCGGAAATGTGGTAGACGCACCCGCGGGTTGCATAGCAAAGGCATAGCCGCGTTCTTGGCCCAATTGACCTGACCGACTGCGACTTTTATGATTTTTTCGGAGGTGAAGGCACAGGCAAAGGAGGTAGGCATACTACGGTCAAGGGCAAGGGACGCAGGCTCAATCCAATGGACAAAGAGCAAACGCATAATATGCAATACCTGCGGAAGCGATGAACATGTCCAAGCGCCGTGTCCTAGGGGAGGTGGAAAGGGCGATGGATCCGCACATCTCGGCCCGGAGCAATCCGAAGCGGATATCATTGAGCGCGTTGATTTCCCCGAAATCGGCCACCCTCTCCACGCCCAATTCAGTTCCGCTTGGTGTTTGATGGCTCACTTCGCCGGCGCTGCCTTGTCAGTCGAGCTCCGCACCGAGCACCTGCACGACGGGATCGAGGAGCTGTTCGACACGCCCATCGCGGACTGGATTGGCGCGCCTTGGCACGGACGCGGGCAGTGCGATTCGGGCGACGACGGCGACGGCTGCGCGTCCGAAGCGGAGACCGCACCTGCGACCGACGTTGAAATAGTGGAACAGCTCGGCCACGAGCAGGCGAGGCTCCGCCCGCTCCGAACTCCAACGGCGATTGGTCTCACGGAGGAGGGGCAGGCTGCTGCGGGGCGGGGGCAGGCCCGCGCCGACGCGTTTATGATGCGAGGTAAGCTTGGAAAGACTTCCATCGGATGGGTGGCGCCTGTAGCGGCGACAAAGGAAGTAGTCGCCGCGGCCGCGGCACCGCGGCCCGCTCCGCGGCAGGCGCGCCAGGGAAACCCTCGCATACAAAGCCCAGACACGGGCGGTCCTGGTGGAGGTCTTAGTCGCTCACGCGCAGCGGGTCTTTCAAAGGGCAAGGGCTACGCCGAGTCTGCGGGCCCCGCGCGCGGCGCGAGCTCCAGCGAGTCGGGCCGGGGAAAAGTGCGCCCATCCTATGGGGGGGATGATTTTTCTTACCCCCTAAAGGTTCTTTCGTGGGGGGGGAAATCGGCGTTTCGGCCGCTTTTTCCCGCGTCTGGTCGTTTGGCCCATTTGGGAGTTCCATGGTTTCCTCATGGCCTGGTTAGTTCCAATAAGGAGCGGCGGCGTCGGCGCGTGTCGCCGGTGTTCTGCGGTTTGCCGCCCGGCGCGGGGGCGGGGTAGCAAGTTCCCGGCGCCCTCGTCGCCGCGTTCGCCGTGGCCACGCGGGCGCGCTCCTGGCGGACTTGGTCTGTCCAGTGCGCGCGCCTCCTCTGTCCCTGCGGGGTGTGCCGCGGCTCTGCCGGGCTGGGGCTCTTGTCCCCGGCGGCTTTGGCATTGCCCCCACCTGCGGTCTACGTTGCGGCTTCTACGGGCGCCTCTGGGGGCTCTTGCTCGCGCGAGTGCCCCAGTCAGGGGCGCCATGAAAAGCCGCGGCGCGGCGCCTCGTTTCAAGGCCAGCGCGTCGGCGAAGCAGGTGCAGGAGCTTGCCGAGTACGCTCGGGACGTGCTGCGCGACGCAGAGCTGGCCGACAGCTCGGTGGCGGCCAGACATCTCATTTTGCGCCACGGGCGTGAAGTGTTGAAGCTCGGGACGTCTGCAGCGCATTCTGAGATAGCGTGCCGCGCGCGCGGAGGCGCGCCAGAGGTCGCGATAATATTCCACGAGCGGAAAATGCAGGGCAGAGCAGTTCATGCGGTGAGGCAGTGCCTGTGCCGAGCGCGTGGTCCAGCATTGTGTGGTGTGTGTGTTCTTCGCAGACGCAGTGAGCGCAGGCCGTGCTCCCCAACGTTGCGATACGAGAGTGCTTTAGCAGCCCTCAAAACCTCAGCGTTGGCGCTCGGCTTCCCGCGCGGGGCAGAATGGGGAACCCACTGCTTCCGCCGAGGGTGGGCCAACGATGCTCGCTGGCAGGGCGGTGCGCCCGCGTTCTTTCACTCAGGTGGCCGGCGTGGATTAGCCGCGTTTGGCCGCGCATCAGCGCAGACGAAAGGGGAAGTCGCGGCCGCAAAGTGGGCCGCTGATTTTTCGGAGTCGTCAGACAGCGGCGTCGTGGACTGTTGAAGGGAAAATAACTGATTCTGCCGCGTCGAGGCTAGCGCCTTTCGGACGGGCGCGTGTTTGAAGGCTCGGGGCGCCGACATTGGGGTCTGGAGTGACGGGCGAGTCGAGCCTCAACAATGGGCAGCCTCGCTTGGGGGCTTGCTCGCCCGTCACGCCGGCAGCGTCTTCTCTGCTGCCCCAATGCAAGCGCGCCCGCCCGAACGGAGGCAGTGGGAAGATTCTCTTACCCCCTGAAGGTCCTTTCGTGGGGGGGAAATCGGCGTTTCGGCCGCTTTTTCCCACGTTTGGTCGTTTGGTCCATTTGGGGAGTTTCATGGTTTCCTCATGGCCTGGTTAGCTCCAATGAGGAGCGGCGAAGTCGGCGCGTGTCGTCGGCGTTCTGTGGTTTGCCGCCCGGCGCGGGGGCGGGGTAGCAAGTTCCCGGCGTCTTCGTCGCCGCTTTCGCCGTGGCCACGCGGGCGCGCTCTTGGCGGACTTGGTATGTCCAGTGCGCGCGCCTCTTCTGTCCCCTCGGGGGCTGCCGCGGCTCTGCCGGGCTGGGGCTCTTGGCCCCGGCGGCTTTGGCATTGCCGTTTTTGCCCGCCCGCCTTCCTTGGTCTGGTGGGTGTGGTTCGCTGCTGCCCGCGCAGGCAGCGGTGTCTGGTTGGGGTGGGTCCGGCGTGTCGGGCAGCCTCGCTTGGGGGCTTGCTCGCCCGTCGCGCCGGCAGCGTCTTCCCCGCTGCCCCAATGCAAGCGCGCCCGCCCCAACGGAGGCAGTGATAAGATTTTCCCCCATGACGAACAGGGCCCGCGCATGGAGATAAACGACGAAGGCATGGCATGCTACCTCGAACAGGGTTACTCCGAAGGACAGGCGGTAACTGGAACGCGCCAGTCGTGACGACGACGACCGCGCCATCAAAGCGTCAGATCGTCGCAGCAAGCATTGCGATGCGAGGCATGCATGCAGGCGTGATGTTATCAAATCTCGCAGGACCTATCGCGCGCGCGCCCATGCCCGCCTCGCGGCCAACGCCGCCGCAGCTGCCCCGTGCGCCGTCCATCGCGCAGCCCGCTCCATGATGAGACGCCGTGACATCCCGACCGCGGCGACGGCGCATCCGGGAGGGCGGCCGCGCCCGATGCGGGTTGCATCCCATTGACCCGCGTGGGGGTCCAAGACGTAGACGACGACTGGGCGAGCACCATCTTTTTAAAATTTACAACCAAGAATGGCATGGGCAGCGGCGGGGCAGAGGCCCTGCCGACGCGCGCGAGATTTGAGATCGCAGCATCGCCCGTCGGCGCGAGCTCAGCGCGACGGGGCAGATCGCAGGAAGCCCCAGTGCCGAACCCCCCGCGTCTCCAGCGGCGCCCGCCCGAGGGGCGGGCGAGAAGATCGAAGGTGAAGGCCAAGATCAGGAGGAGCGGCCGCTCGCGCCCACCTCGCCCGCCGAGCCGCCGGGCGGGCGCGCCCAGGGCGACAAGAGATACCCCGACGAGGGGGAGGGTGGGCGCGCCCAGGGCGCCCGGGACACCAGCAAGTCACAGGCGGCTTCTGCGAACATACTACGTACAGGACAAGAGGTGGACCTAGAGGAGCCCCCCGACAGCGACCCGGAGGAGGATTGCGGCCCTTAACGGAGGCGCTCAAGCGACGTCAGGAAGAGAGCTGCCCGCCCCAGAGGTAGCTCCACACCTCTGCCAAGACAGCAGGTTGCCACGAGGTCTGAATCTCGGGACGGTCCGGTCAATCGCAGCGACTGGGCACCATCGCCACCTGCAGCGTGGGCAGGTAGATCGAGCTCGGCAGCGGGCAGAGACAAGTCAGTGCTTGATGCGCTTTTTCGACGCCGCAGCGATGAAGAATCCAAAGGAGACTAAAGACCCGGCCACCCCAAAAATGGTATCCAAAGAGCAGAGCAGCCTGGACACTGGCCTGCCGGAACCACTACCGGTCGGCAAGCAGCCACAGCCCAAGCCAGAAGGCTTCCAAGTGGAGCCCCCCTGGCCAGAAGCAAAGAAAAGAGCAGCGAAGCTGATTAGTGCCGAGCGGGCAGAATTCCGTGGCGGACCACCGTCTGAGACGCCTGCCGAGTCGTTTGCCGCGGCCTCGCCATCTGCCGGGCCGCAGGCAATGCTGCTCAAACCGTTGTCACAGGCTGCGCCCTTAAAGCCAGATCGCGCATGCATACTTAGGATGGGCGGGCGCGCCCGCGGACGCGCCCAGAGCTGCGCGGGCAATGTCAGACTAGGAGTGCGCCCGTGACCAGCGCGCATTGCCGGCGCATGCCGCCGCCGACGCCGAGAAACAATGGTTGCGCAATGAACTTCGCAAAGTCCAGCCACTGAGCTTCAGAGAAGAAATTCCGAAGATGAGAAGAAGGAATTGCAGGTTCAACCCGTTGCCGTGCCAGCATGAAATGACTGCTCTGTCTGAATGGTGGTCCAGCACCTGCAGCCGCAGGCCATTCCATGGTGGCGTCCGCGATGAGCGATTTTGCAGCATGCTGGGCATGGGATCGCTATGCTGGTTGGATTGTAGTTGCGGATGCTTTGGCTCATAGCGGGGGTGGTAAGGGAAGCGATGTTGTATATCATCGTATGCATCACCAATGACAAGATAAGCTGGCTCAACCTGATTGCTCCGACACATCGGTAATATGACGGACAGTTCGGGCACCAAGAGGAACCGCTTCCAGCGAAAATGCACGCGCGACGACGAGGATGCCCCAACATCGTGGATCAGAGCCACTGTTGGGCACTCGTATCCTGATAATTGTTCCCAGAAGTCCCACGAAATGAAGCGCCGCGTGTAGGCGGAAACGCCGATGCTGATAACGGGGGCCCTAGGTTCTTCATGCGCGGAATCGACTGGGAGTTTCTGAGCGGAAGCACCCTGCACGGGCCGCCCTCTCGCGCAGAACGAAATCCACGGGGCAAACGCGGCAGGCAGTTCGTGCACGGATGCCCGTGCATCCTGGGCGGCGCCAGGGTTCGCTCTGGCCTCGGGGGGGGCAGCGAAGTCCTCATAGCCATGCTTATTGTGGGATGGAGCGAATGCGCGGCGCTCCGCTATCGACATCCTTGTGACGAACAGCTTCGGCGACGGTATATTCCCGACCAAGTGCATCATGCAACTTGCGTTGAAGCGCGCTCTCGCGCGGGAAAACATCTGGCATGATCACTAGTACTTCCAACAACTGGATTGGGCGAAAACCCTGAATGATGTGGACCCCCATCAGAGCTGGTTCGAGCCGGAATCTCCCTGCGGCGTTGGAATGGCCGCGCCCGCGGGTTATCTCGGCGAAGAAAAGTATGGCCCAGCAGTCGCCGTCAGCCTGTTAATGGGCGCGGGGGCACATGCCGGCATTGCCACGCCAACAAATGCTAGACCACCGGCAGATCTGCCGACAGACGCCGGCTCATCCTCCTGGATGATTCCGCCATCCAACGAGATGTCTACCCTGTCGGATGTCTTCGGTTGGTATGACCCTTGGGCAGTCGCCCTTGACAACGTGCCGGCAGGGCCGCCAACGAGTTTCGGACCAGCAAGGCCGCCTCCAAACGCTGGCTCCATTAGTTCGAGCCCGCGGCATTCGGTCAGCCAAAGTCCGGGCCGAGCCGGGCGCCAGGGCGGACACGCCTAGTGGCCTACCAGCAGCATCGACGAGCAACGAGGACCTCATGCAGCGCATGGCCATGCTGCGCCAGTATCCCGACCTGACAGCTGCGATTCGGAAATCAACGCCCTTTGGCACTCCGCGCCAAGGCCAGGCCACTGGCAGTCCAACAAGCTCGCCGATGACAGCGCCAACAACAGACCAGCCTGGATCCTGGCAGTCGGTGCGTGAGCAAACCAAGATTCATTCAACAACAACATCAGGCGGCTATGTCTGAGATGGGGCTGCTCGGAGTAGACGTGCCAGATCGGAACAACTGGACCCCGCCTTGGGAGTGGTGCCCAGAGGCGAGCCCATCGGCAGACCAACCAGATAGGCTGCCATTCGTTCCTGCGCTTGCTGCGCCTCCAACGTATCTTCCAATCCAAGGGCTGGCTGCGCCAGGTATGGATCAGCCGCTATTCGCCCAACGTGTTGCAGAGATTATTGGAACACCAATGGTAGGCCAATTGAATCAAAATCTAATGACGCGGGATATGGCGGATGTTTTCTACCGCTTGCAGGCGGTGCGTGTCCCAGGCACGGGAACACATCCGCACGTGGGTCATCAGCCGTCAGTGGCTGACCCAGATAGAGTGACACAAGCACCTGCCTTGGAGATTAACCCACCTGCAAGCACCTTGCCAACATATTTGAACGGCGTTCATAAATGATGCAAGCCACTATGCAAGCATCGGGCGAAGCCCAGAGGGCCGCGCGCGATCGAAACGCCATGCGAATAAAACATATGGTCAACAACTCACAGCGCGGCCGCGCGCAGACCGCAAGGTCGACTCCAAGGTCCAGGGACGGGCCGCCGCCAGCTCCGCATGGGGCGTCGGAATTCACGCTGCAACGGCAAGGGTGGACACGCCCCCGCACAGAAGCGCCTGTAGTGTCAGATATGAATTTCACAGTGCGCGGCGCTCCTCGAGTCATTCGTCTTACGCGAGAATCTGTGGAGACTTCTACGTGGACATCAATGCCGCGTAGAATGCTGGGGCCGAAAGTCTCGAGCACACGTGTCAAGAGGCAGGGGGGTGGGTCGATGCGGAGGCCTCGCGTGCCAGGCACTGTCGCGGCAGGATATCCCTATGCGGGGCGCATCGAAACACCGAGAACATCAGCAGCAGTTGCCATCCAGCGGGCTCAGGAGATCTCCGAACTGCGCGGGAGGCTGGATGAGGTCTCAATGCCGGTTCCCACAACAAGCTCGGCCACGAGCATCCCTGCGCTGCCAACTTCCCCAGCGACGGCCACGCCAATCCCGCTCCTATATGATGCCGGGACACCTGCCGCGAGCGCCCCGTCGAATCCAGATGCGGGGACACTTGCAGCCCATGCGATGCCAAATCATTCAGCAAACCATTGCTGGACCGCCTGGAACAGCAACAACCACAGGCGGGTTTACGACACCACCGCAGACCACGCTCGGCCTCGAACAGCAGGGCGGACTCCCGATCGAGAGACGTGGACATGGACCAAGCAGTGGAAGCAGAATGGACAGTGCATGAGCAGTCCACAGCGTTCATGCTGCAGTACAACGAAGTCCGCGCCCCTGGCGAAGCAGTCAACGTGCTGCCCGAACCGCTCAACCCCCTGTGGCGCGCCGGCTGGGCAATTGAGACGCTTTCATCAACAACTTGGATCCTGCGACTCTGAGTCTTCCGGGGAACGAGTACATCATCCATGAGAGGAGGCTCCAGAGGCAGGTGGGTGCGGGAACGCGTGCAATCTCGACGCAGGCTGGCATTCGGCATGTGCATGCATCTGGCAGACTTAAGACATTGTTCCCGGGCAAGCTCAGCATGTTGGTGGACATTGCGCAGTCAAAGAGGTCGATCTTGATCCTGGAGGAAGGCAAGGAACGCATTATCTTCCCAGGCGCGCACACTTACAGGGCAAAGCTTGGCAAGGGCACGCAGGTTCTGACGCTGGAGAAAACGCCTTCGGGGCACCTGGCCATCCCATGTCCCAACTACGGGGAGCCCACTCCCAGTTCAGAGGGCGAGTCGGCTGCGGAGACCTTCACGTATATCAGCGCAGGGAATTCTTCCCAGCGCGACATTCGCCGACTGCGGGCAGATGTCCCAGGCGTGCCAGGACACGGGCGAATGCAATCACCAGGCGTTGAATCGCTTCATGGATCAGGCAGTCGACGACGTTGTCACCATGATGGCCAGCTCGACAATGGGCCACTTGCATCGACCCGACGCCCGGTGGATCGCCATGAGATGACGCGCGCTCGCCGTTGGCAGGCGTCCACCATAAGGTGAAAGAGGCAGCTGACAAGTGAGATCCAGATCCCGTAATGAACCTTCTCCATCCACATCTGGAGGAGGCGGGTGGCTGACTCACAGGCAGCCCCAGCGTATCCAGGGCGGCCACGCCCAGAGAGGAGTGGGGCACAATTCCGATCGCGGAGGACATACCACAGGTATTTCACATCGGAGACTCTAGCTCGTCGTCTCACGACACCGCCGAGCAGGGCACGAGCGGGGGAAGGTCATGCTCAAGCGATGAGACGCCGGGTATCCTACTCCACATCGACGACCCCCGTTGACGGGGCGGGCGGGCCCGCTGGCCAGGTCTGCTCCCAGGTGGGCCAGAGGCGCGGACGCGTGCCTAATGACAGAGGACAGCGTGGACACACGCCTAACAACAAACAGGGAACCCGATCGCTCCAAAGCGTTCGCTATCGAAGATATACGCACGGCTACTGCCGAATTACGCAGCCGGGCGTAAATGTGTGATCGTATTGATCATTATGAGGTGATGACGTCGATGAGGGCGCAGAACCTCGGAGGCATACTCTCAGGAGACTACGCATTATCCTGGGTGGCCGCGCCCGCTGGCTGGCATGTCAGATTGCCTGGCAAGCGGGCTGGGCTATACTATGAGAGTTTGTAATATCCTAACTAAGGTGCGTGCTCTCAGGACAGTCAAAATGGTACTACCTGGATACTCCTGGAAGCTACCTCCTATAGAAGAGGCTTTTCAAAGCCTAAAACTCAGAGAGATTCGGATGCGTCTCTGTAATTTCGGCATTAAGTTCAACAGTGCCAATGAGAGGCCGAGTGGCCCCCATCTACATGCATGTACACCATGCCTGGAGATGCCTACAACATTCTGGAGATGCAAGCGTACAAGTGTGAAGGAGCACCAGCTAGACTGGTTCGGACACGACCAGAAACATGACGGATGGCAACACCAGCAACATGACGGATGACATTCCTGACAGCACAGCTTGCGGACCATCCTCGTAAACATACAGACAACTATGAAACATCAGTACACTTACAAGCGTTCAGCAATTATTGTCCAGCAACAGCGGGCCGCGTTCGGACGACGTCGTCCGTCGCGTTACTCTTGACCCTGACGGAAAGAAGGTGATTGAAAATGTCGAGATCATAGACTAGCCGACCGGTTCCAATTGGAAATCGCTTTTGCCACCCGGAGTCTGCAACGCATGTGCGAGATTGCACGGGGAACCAGCCCCCCGGCTTTGCTCGGACACGGGCGACCGCCAACCCGCAAGAAACGAGCGGCGTTCATCGAAGCTGATCGATCTCCTCCCCCCCCGACTGGGCTTGACGGGGACCTGCTTCAGATTCCTGCTTTTCCGGCATTCGAGGTGGACGCACCGCGCGCGCGAGAGGCATTGCCAACTGACGCCCGGATAAAGCAAAAGGAAACACACAAGAAAAGGAAGCCGGCATCAATTAAAATATTCTTTCCAAGACAGCAGCGATGACTGCGGTGACGACCTCAAAGGTTTAGGAGATGCCGCGCTTCTCTACGACGTTCTCATCTTAGAGCTGGATTCAGTTGATGACGATTGCTTCTTGTCTTAACGTTGCCAGGCGGCTCTGCGGACGCGCGCGCCGTGATTTGCCATTGTGCCTGCCCTCTGCCACGGGAGGAGCAATTGCGTAGATGTGGAGGCACTGGCATGCAAAGCTCGCCTCTAAAAGGCAGCTGGTTTCTGGAGGTCGCCTAGATAAGCGCGCCAACGTTAACCTGGGTAACCCGCGAGTGCAACAGGCGGTGGAACACTATTTGCATGCGCGTCTGGTCACAATACTTAACTGCACCCTAATTGCAGACTCGCAGGTTTGCCATCGCATTTTAACCCCCAAAGCAACCACGATACTTGATATAAGTACCACGATGAGGACTTTCCCCGCGTCACTGTCTGCTGGGTGGTTGCCGTCATGCAAGATGACCTCCAACGCGAGATCCTTAGGGAACAAGCGGTTGGCACTTGGGTCGATGAGATTGCCTCCTGGGCGACACGAGTCAAACGCAAGGCCATGTTGACGCAGGCGATAGACCAGTGCTCGACAGGGCTACGCGATTCAAATGGCACCCGCATCAAGAAACCTCTTGAAACTATGGCCAATCATCAAGCAATCCTCAAACCCTTTGAAAACAAGAGATGTTCTGGCAATCGTGAACATGCCCAAGCGCGCAACCGAGAACTGGCGCAGGCGACCCAGCACGCGCTTAAGATGCAATCGCTGGTCGTAGATGCAGCTCATATGCAGAATCTCTTTATTCGCATGGCAGCAGTCCTTTTGCTGGCAGAGAGTACGCGAACGCCCTCGTGGTCCATGGTGCTGGATTCGACCCAAATGATCTTTTTATACCACGAGAAGAGCACGGATCCTTTAAACGACCACCAACGGGTGGATTGGGGTGCCCAGCATGTATTGACAACGTTCAAATGAACGCGCCAAGTCACAACCGAAATCCGCGTCAGTGTTTGTGGCACGGCAGGGGGCCCCACGACCGGGCATGCCCAAATTGCAGAATGGACTGTGGCAAAAACAAGCGGGGCCACCCGCTGACACCGGGCAAGCGCGCGTCTGCCCCAGCGTGGCAACTACCAGACAACCACGGATAGCCCCCGCCGGCTGCGCCAGCACCGGTGGAAAGGGGCATCTGCACCTGCTGCTGCTGCTGCGCCAGCAGCGGCGCCAGACGACCTGTGACGAGGTACCTGCGCCAGCTGAGCTATCGCCAGCACGGCAGAGACCATGGGGAGAAGCACGGCCACGTGCACCTTTCCCCTCGCGTAGAAACCCGCAGGGCCCAATTGTGGGCGCCAGCAGCTACGACGCGAGAAGAGGCTCGCGCAGTGGCTCTGGGGCTGGCAGCTCTTCTGACCCCCCGCGCGTCGCGGGACGTCGTGGGCGAGAGCGGCGCGACGCCGCCTCCGCCCCCACCTCAGCGGAAGAGCACGCCGCGCGCAAGACTACTTGACTTGTCAACATTGACATCTAGAGAAGTCTCCAAAACCAGCGGAGTTACGATCCGACCACCGTGCCCCAAGAGTTACGAAAATTTTATTTACGGTGGTCTTGCGAGTCTGAACCAAAGATGCGCGCGATTCTGTCGCGCGTTGGAATAGATGCTGTACGACCGAGCATGATAAAGGGAGTCGTTGGCTCTTGCCGTGGGCGCAGAGCTTGGTAGAAGCCTGGTGACAAAGATATGACTTCGACCAGTTCCCCCGGCAAATTCAAAGAAGAAGTCGAGCGTGATTTGATGTTGAACAAACAACGCATCGTGTTCCACACCATCGAGCGACGCATTCGTTGGGCAGCGGGCCAAGAGATGGCCGACAGGACGACGCGCGCGGCATGTGAAATTGTCGGGCGGGGGGGGGCCCAATAACAGCGTTCCAGAGGCTTGGGGGTGCCGGGGCGCGGTGGGAGGCATCGGCAGGTTTCACGCCGGAGATTGTCGGGCGGGGGGCCCCAAGAACAGAGTTCCAGCGGCCTGGGGGTGCCGGGGCGCGGTGGTAGGTATCGGCAGGTTTCCTGCCAGCAATTGTCGTGCGTGTGTGGGGGGGCCCTATCACATCGCTGGATGCAGCGCGGCCCAGCAGCGGTGCTGCTCTCCGACTGAGAGGGCGTCCTAAATTGTTATGCCGCCAAATCCATCCTGAAGGCTAAGGGCACAGAGCTCCGCATCCGCACCCGATGCTTGTGCGCCACTACTATCGAAACACGCAACGGCGTCTTGAGACACGCCCCACATATTATGGAAGAAGAGACAAAACGTACCATGGTTTTGACACGCCCACTGCGCCAAGCCCTTTTTGTCTGCAGCATATTTACATTTTACCACGGGGTGGCGCCACGCCAAGCACTGCATGGTCGACGACCAGCTTGTTTACCAGACCTACCGCTACTGGACTACCAACAAGGGACGGACGCGTCCGATCACAATCGAGAACAGAGGATCATACATACGTATTGAAGCCATTACACAGGCCATAGCAGTAGCCCAGACCGCACGAAAATGACAGCAGCAGGACACCACAATTATCAGCCAGGTGATCTCGTGGACTACCGCTGTCCGACCACCGCGAAGGACGACTGGGGTGGATGGAAGGCCTACGCCCCATTGCCCGTTACTGCCCTGGCCGTGGTCAGGCTGTAGCCTGTAGCGCAAGTTGGCGGCCGGTCAGTCATAGTGCAGCACCCAGAATTACGACGCGCGTCATAGATCGAGGTGCCGATGGTCCATGAGATCGGCTCTGATACTGCGGCCATGCGAACAGTGTTGGCTTTTATCGCGGGCCCGCCTGCGAGGGGACCCGCTATGGCCCCCGGCTGCCCGCCGATTATTCAAGGGAACTCGCGGATGACAACGGCGAGCCGCTCCTCGCGTAAATCCATGTCGCCTTACAGTTCCTCATCAGAAACTACACAGGCTAGCGGCAGCACTATGCGCTGATAGCTGCGCCCTGGTGTGCAATGACGACGACGTCGCGCCAGGATTTCACAAAAACTTTCAGCAGGCTTCGACGAAGACCCCCCAAAGTTTGAACCTGGTGGGCGGGCCTGCTTCGGGCGCCCACGCCCGAGAGGAGGAACGACCCTCAGCGCTGGCCGCGCTTGGCGGCAGGTTGCCTACCAGTGCTGAGAGTTCGGAAGTGGCGCGCATCGCGGAAACGTGGTAGGTCCATCTCCAAGAAGAAAAAGATTTGCTCGAGACACCCTCATGGGAGTCCTTGTGTTCTGTGACCACTGAGATGGTTACAGACAACCACGCACTCGTGGCTGTGGCCAGTGAGGAGAAAGGACACTTGCGAGAGATAGGTTATGCTCGGAACCGCGACACCGACGAAACCTCCCTGGTGCCTTGGACCGCAGACAACTCGAGATTCATGATCCCGATTTGGAGGAATACGGTCAGTATGTTGAGCTTTGCTTCGCTACTGACATGGCTACAGTTGTTCTGTCAGGGCAACAACGCGAGTCGCTGCGCAACGACCAAGTAACCGTACAGCGCGCGTATGTCGCAGCCGCAGCCAGAAGAGCTGCGGCCGTCGAAGAAGACGACCTCCCAACGAAGGCAGAAATCCAGGCCACGCCGAAAAAGGCATCCAAAGCCTTGCAGACATAAGTTAAGCATTCGTATGACAACAATTGCCCGAGGATGCAGGACGTCAAGAATGCGACCATAGTCGCGACATCTAGGTGCGTGCACAAGTGGAAGTTTGCCAAGAGCGACAAAAGCGAGATCGCACGAACCATGCAATTACGCAGTGTCTTTTTTGGCTTTATGGACGTCAAAGCATTCGACGTCGGAGCCATCTCAGGCACAGCTCATCGAGCAAGTCAGAGACGGCTCGCTAGCGCGGCCGCGCGCCAGGAACAATGGGCCATCTCATCCATGGATGTTGGCATGGCTCTCCTGAAAGGCTTGGCCTATCTTGAGCTGGCAGAGGCCACTGGAGAGAGAGGACGCATGGTATGCAATGCTCTTCCACCTGGCTCAGCCTCGGCGCTGTGAGCGTTGCCCGGCCTCTCGCCCCCGCGACGAATCAAAGCAGTGTCTACAATGCTTGAAGCCAGGCACCGTCGCCTGAGATGCCCCGAGGACATTCGTCCTAAAGCTCAGGACTATTACACGAGGCCTCGGGCTGAAACCCAGGTCGCGCGATTAAGAATTTGAGACGAGCCCGAACCTCCCAACAACCAGGCGCGCTGATGACATGAACGCGGCGGGAGTGGATGACACTATAGAGGAATATACCAGATGCGATGAAGCTACGTTCGGCGCATACAAACATAACGAACACTGCTATACCAATTGCGCCGCGCGCTGCACGAAGATCGAGGGCGGCCGCGCCCAGGTAGATCAGGATGAATACATCGAACAGGTTCGCACCGCACAACACCCAGGACACGCGGGCGCTGTGGCCGAGGAAAAGGCGACGAAGACAGCATCCGATATGTTCATCAGATTACGCGGCGCTCTGGCGCATGCACGAAATAAGGCCCAAAGAGGATAATATATTAGCTTATGTTTCCGACAGGAAAAGTGGACCTTCGCAGTGGACATCGTCGCCTGAACGGGGGCGAAGACGAAGTAAAAGGGGTTTGACATCTCAGGGGCCAACCCTGCACTGCTCGGACACGCGCCTAACGGCAAGGCAGTAGTCCATCTGGACGATGCACGCTGTAAGTCGCATCGCTTGCAGGTGCGTTCCAGCTACTCAGCTGAAACACTGGCAGCAGTTCATGAGCTTGAAGACTCCCACCTTACCAGGATTACGCTACGCGAACTTAAAACTGCACCACTAACGCCCACGCAGTTTAAGACCATTTCAGAGTTAGGTGGTCTCAGTATCGAGGTCAGCCTCACCATAGACGCTGAGTCGATCTTTTAATCCTTGTCAAGCAAGGACTTGAAGAAGCCGACTGTATGCGCCGTGTTGGGGCACATCAGTTGGACAAGACAAATGGTTGACCGAGGCGTCGTTCATAGCGTGCAGTGGTGTGATGCACGAGGCACGACCGTATATGGTCATACTATAGACTGTATCGATCCGGCGTTGCTGCTGCAAGCAATGGAAGGCAAGCAGTCCCTCAAATATGATGTAAAGAAGTACATACTTTATCGAGACAACAAAGATACAGCACCAACGTGAGGGTGCCCTACCCAGGGCTAGCGGATAAATGTGCGGATGAATATTCAAATGCATACACGTAGTCACCATTGCCCGGCCACGGGCTGCTAGACCTACAGATTACGTACCAGCCCGGACACGGGCACTTACCTTCTTATGAGGGGACCTGGCTATTGGCCTGGTACCCTGACACGTCGCACGCTTTGACGGTTGGCATTTGGCCAGCCGCCTCCCTTAATTTTCTGCGGATGGCCACGCGGTCTTGCCCGTGACCATCAATAATCTGTTGCCGTGCAAGGGGGCTTGCCCTTGTTCGACCCTGGTGTTCTGCGCTGCTTTTGTTTACGTTCCTCTGCCTTGTCGGGATGCTGCACAACAACCTCGATATCGGCTTTACGTTATACAACTAGCTTCTGGCTTGGATATCGGTCCGACCCTCCCGGCTTTGAGCGAGAGTTACGGTGGGGCTGTATCGCTAACGCCATATCCGCCGCAATATTGGCCCGAGGTTGCACGGCCTTACTTGTTCGTTACACGACAGTGTGACTCTATCCGGTTCATTGTGTCAGACAAAGGCCACGTCTATCAATGACCCGCCTCTACCTCTCATGGCTTGCTTATTGTCTTTCATTTGGCTTACCAGCAAAGGAAGAGTTGTGGGCTACCTCGATACATCGCCAACGTTTTCCCAAGAGTAGGGCTTTCAGCTTGTCACCTTGCGCCCTCAACCCTTACGTTTCACTTGCCCAGCGTACCTACAGGGTTTGCAGTTGATTGTGCCAGCACTTGGATTCTCCAATCAAAGCCACCTTCGCGCCATTGCCCTGTCTTCATTTTGCAGCAGAGTCGTCGGTGCTCCGTTCAAAGCAGACAGTTCTGGTAGAAGGTGCAAATCGTATGGTATTGCCGCCCAGTCGGGCAGGAGGTGGGCTTTGTTGCCGTCGTGAGGTAAGGCGGGGGAGGGGGACGGGGACGGGGAGCAAGGAGGAAGGGGAATGGCGACGCCAAGGAGATGACCGAGTTTCGAAGAGCACGGGCGAGTGAGAAGGGGGAAAGGGACTTTGGGGGGTCGGGTGGTGGTGTGAAGCAGAATGAGGGGGCGAGGGGGTGGGTTGGCGTGGAGAAGTGGGAGGGAGGAGGAAGAAAAGGCCAGCGAGGAGGAGGAGGAGGAGGAGAAGGAGGAGGAGGAGGAAAAAAAGGGAGCGGAGGCGGTGGCAGGATGATCTGGAGAAGGAGGAGGACGAGGGCCATAGTAACCCTAATTTGCGCCAAGTATGCTGCCGCACACCCTCCGAGCCCCCCTCCTCATGAGCCCCGGTGCCGAGAGCGCCCCCGTGAAAGACAGGCGCCCTGCAGGCCTGCCATCCGCCAGGCAGGCGAGAGCCCCTGCTGAAGGGGAGCTGTTTGAAGTGGAGCCGCCGTGCACCATCAGCCCCAAAGGGCGCGTCCGAGGAGAACCCCGTGCTGTACAGGAGCCTCCCGCCGTCCGCTCAACCGCTGCACCCCCTTTCAGGAGCGCAAGAAGGACGTACACGTACATGAATCCATGCTGGTTTCGAGAGTGCGCATTGCGCGAATGTTCGTATCGCGCGGCGGGTCTCGCGGATCGAGGGGCCGCGTTCATGTACATAGTTGGGCGCGTACGTCCTGTGTGGGCTCCCTACCCTTACCCTCCCTGGCCCCAGCACAACGTTGTCGGTGGCACTGCGCCCGCGAGAGCGAGGAGGCGTCAAATGGGGCCCGTGAGGCCGCGGGGCCCCAGTACAGTGTTGCGTTGGTTTGGGAATCCAATCGAGATCGGTGTTGGGAGGAGATCACAGGCGAGAGCCGCACTTTGGAAACCCGTGCGCAGAAATTAAGAATTTCAAATTCCAGGCGGTGTGGCCATTTTCGGAACGACGGTGTCGCTTGAAACTTCTTCAAGAACCACGCGGAGTCGAAACTTCCAGGTTCGATTTCGAAAGGGCGGTCCCGCCCAATTGTCTTCCAAACTAGAGTTCGACATTTTTCTGGTTCGATTTCGGAATGGCGCTCCGAATTCGCAATGGCGCTCCCGCCTAAGACTTGGTGGGAGCACGAAGCGAGTCAAAACTCTCGTAGTGCCGATGCATTATTGTTGGATGATGTTACAACTCTTCAGGGTTCGCGTATCCCCACCAACCCATTCACAAACCTTGCCCATGAGAGCCGACGGGACGGGGGACGAAGAGGCACATGTCGTGAATCAAGGCGGGCAATCAGGGTGAACAGAGGCATCTCTTGGAGCAAGAGGGTGGCCTTGGAGGGCCTCTTCGGGCCATCCCTGGGGCCCGCGTGGGGGCGAGGGAGGGAGGAGGAAGAGAAGGAAGACGACGACGACGACCACGACGACGAGGAAGAGGAGGAAAGGGCAGAGGAAGACGATGAGGGCAGGGATGAGGGCGGAGGAGGAGGAGGAGGAGAAGGGCACCAAGGACGACGACAGAGCCATCAAAATCGCATCTTGGGGGACTTCTCTGGACTACCTTAGTCCCCCGTATCGAACATTAACGCCCTCTGGCCCCACTCTAGTCGAAGGAGTCTGCGGCGAATGTGCGCGGCGCTGAGGGCATGACCACATTTTGAACACGGGCCGCCTTCCATACTTGAACTCTTTGGGCAAGTTTACAACGAATAGGGGGCCACATGCGAACCCTACCCCCACCCTCCCCCTCAGAGCCCCTAACGAACTTGCGCGGCGCCTGGGCCAAATACATGTTTTGAACAATGAGCCGCCCTCTACAGACGCACGTGCGCGGCGCCAACTGGAGAACCACAGTTTGGTAACGTGCCCCGCCATCCGTCCTTCTAGCCATTGGAAAGTTCCAGCTTCAGGGCCGTGAAACGGTGAGGGAGTCTCAGGCGAAACACCCTGCTCACCCTACCGACACGCAAGGTGGTGCGACATGTAATTGTTCTTTACAGGGCAGGTGGATTGAGGTAGTGGCGCAGGAGTACAAGGCGGGCAGCTACGCATGTGCCATCCAGGACAGGTAAGGGAGGCGATGGAAGAATTAGAGGAAGATGAGGGCGAGGGGGACGACAAACGGCATGCGCAAGAAAGAGGACAACCGGCGTTCGGGAGCAGAGGAGGAGAAGGAGGGGCGGGGTGAACAGCATCGGCTCGGCAGGACAAGCATAGTTATAGGGGGAGCGAGGAGCGACGGGGTGCAAATAACGAGGAGCAGGAGGAGAAGGAGGAGGAGGAGGAGGGGAGGAAGAGGAGGAGGAGGGAGGTGGAGGAGGAGGTGGAGGAGGAGGATGATGAGGAGGAGGAAAACGACGAGGAGGAGGAGGAGGAGGAAGAGAAGGGGGAGGAGGAGGAGGAAGAGGAGGAAAACGAGGATGTGGGCAAAGAGAAGAAGAGGAGGAGGATGAGGAGGAGGAGGGATTCGAGGAGGAGGAGGAGGAGGAGAAAAACGAGAAGGCTGGCAAGGAGAGGCGGCGGACGATGAGGAGGAGGAGTGCTTTCCTGGGGTCCCAGTCATGCGGGCAGGAAACGGGCTGGATGCAGCGCATCCCCAGACGGATTTTGTTCATCGTCCAGCTCGCGCTGCGAGTGTCCCGGCCCCAGAAGCTAGCCGGAGGGCTGATCGAGATCGCTCATGCGATCGTCTGCACGGCCGCCTAGCGAGACGGCACGCTGAGGGAGGAGGAGGGAGGAGGCCCTAGAAAGATGAGACATTCCCTGAGGAGGGAGGAGGAGGGAGGAGGAGGGAGGAGGCCCTGAGGGAGGAGGTAGGAGGAGGGAGGAGGAGGGAGGAGGAGGGAGGAGGAGGGAGGAGGCCCTAGAAAGGGAGGAGGAGGGAGGAGGCCCTAGAAAGGATCTCCGACGACATCTGCTGTGCCTCGATCTCGGCTCTCGGAGGGGCCGTTCTCGGGCCCCCGGGGCTGCCCGCGGAAGGAGAGGTCGGGGGGTCCTCCCGAGGCCGCGGCGTGGAAAGAGTCCGCCCGGGGGAGGTCGTGCTCCTTTTGCACGCGCTGCACCATGGGCAACCTCTGGGTAGGGGGCCACAAGCGAACCCTACCCCTACCCCCCACGATTTCTGAGGGGGAGGGTGGGGTTCACTTCGCTCGGGACCTCCCGAATGAAGTGAACCCCACCCTCCCCCTCAGAAATCGTGGGGGGTAGGGGTAGGGTTCGCTTGTGGCCCCCTATCTGGACAAGCTGCGAGCGGAGCGGAGTCGTTGGCAGGCCGCCGGGTCTGTTCTCTCACTCGTTTCGGAGGTGAGGCGGTTCCGTCGTGCCTGCCCAGTGGAGTCCGCGGCGGCCGAGAGACCGCTGGCGGCGTGCGATCGGAAGAGAGGAAAGGGAGGAGGCCCAGCGAAGCAGCAGTCACTGATCCGACGCGCAGACAGGGCCTCCCGCGTCGCACTGGCAAGGGAGAGCGCTCCTGTCAAGACGCGCGCATCTGATGTGTTCTCATTGCGCTGACAGGCCGTGTTGCTCGAAGGGTCTGTTGCTGACTCAACCCGTAGATTGATTGGCGGTAGCACCGCTGGTCCTTGCCGTGGTCAGACGCCAGATGTGATGCTGCAGCCCTGCACAGGCGGCTGCCCATGGTGCGCCGAATCTTTCTTCCACTTCATCCTGTCCTCTCTCCCTCTCTTCTTTTTGTTTTTCTCTCTCTCTCTCTCTATCCTCTATCCCTCTCTCTCTCTCTCTCTAGCTCTCTCTCTCTCACTCTTCCCTTCAATATTTACATACCTAAACATTGATGAATATATCCGTAAGGGCTTCGCCCTCTGCCGCCAGCCTCCTCGCTCATAGAATGGGGCATGCCAAGGCTATGTTGGGATGCCTGAGCGCCGTCGTGAAGCAGCGTCGGAGCTTCACGTGAGGGCCAATATCGTACGTTGCTTCCGTGACCTCGGGGACGCGAATATAGCGTGTGTCACCGTGTCACCCGGATCTTGGTGTCGGGGACGCGAATCGCGCGTAATTTGGTGAGGGATCGTGGCCACGGGGGCGCGAATCTGGAGTAACTTACGAGGGGTCGTGGCCTCAGGGACGCGAGTGCGGCATACTTTAAAGAATGGGATCGCGGCCTCGGGGACGCGAACGTAGCGCAATCTGCGGTGGCTCGTGGCCTCGGGACGCGCTGCGCGCAGTTCACGAGGGAGCGTGGCCTCGGGAGCGGGATCGTGGCGTCGTCTCCGAGGGGCCGTGGCCTCGACCAGAACGTGGAGTCACTTGCCACGGGTCGTGGCCTCGGTGGCGCGGATATGCTGCGTAGTGCGCAATGCTGCTGCGGTGGGGGCATTGGATAAGGAACATCTTCTCGGCGTCGCCCCGACGTACTTCTACCATGTGTGCGTCGCCCTCCCCCAGGGGCGACGCGCGCACCGAGTAATCTTATAGTATATGCGTCGTGGCGAGCGCTTTCTGGCCACACCGCTCGGGAAGCGATATACTACAAGATGGGTATACTAGATGTTCGGGTCGGACGCGCGCCTCCAAGGCGGACATATAGTATTTGTATGTCTCTGTGCGTCCCATCTTCCTGGGGCCCAGGCCCTGGCGCATTCCTTGTTGTTCTAGGCGAGGTGGGTGGCCCACGTCTGACCGCCCATCGGTCGCGCGATCCTGGGTTCCTTATCGAAGGCATCCTTATCCACAACCTCCACCCGTAATGTGCACTGCTGCTATGGATCGCGGCCTCGGAGACGCGAATATTGCGCAGCACACGAGGGGCCGCGGCGTCGGGAACGTGAACACTGCGTCATATACGATGGGTCGTGGCCTCGGGGAGCGCGGGTCTCACGTGCGTGTGTAAGTGCCCACGGCCCCCCGGGGAGTTCTGGAAGCCCCTGGGGAGCGTGGTAAAAAGCTGGTTTTGGCCCCCCCCCCCTCGCGCGGACCTCAACACTTTACAGTAAGAGGTAGAACGTAGAACTATATCATGGGAGACTTCACACTGGCAGTGGAGCAGGGCGCAGCAAGCCTAACGCACGCAGCCTGCTGGCTCACAACGGGGCCAGCGGATCTATACATATCATTCGCCATTCCCCCCCCCCCCTCCCGCCCTGGCAGAGTGGGCAGTCGTATGCACGCGCTTCCGAAAGACCCTGTTCGCCCGAGTATTGCAGCCCAAACAAATGTTGAGAACAAGCGCTGTTGAAAACGGGCGGTGCGAGGGAGTTATGCCCCAGGGCTCCCTCTCCCGACTAAATCCAGGCTAATGGCTAACACGCTAGCGATGCACTGTCCAGGTGCTCAGACGATTCCTCAAAGGTTCTTGGGCGGTCGTCTCTTCCTTATCCTCTTCTGCGCTCCTCTCCGCTCCTGTCGACTGCGCTCAGTGCCTGGTCGGCATCTGCGTCGATTGAATCGTTGCTCTTCGTATGACAGCGAGACGCCGTGCTGCGTGGGCTTTGCAATGCGCAGCCGCGCCATTTGCGCCATAATCCAGCTCCTGAGGCGCATCCGCGGGTCTCTGCCTTTCAAGAAGTCCGACGACGTACGTAGCCACGACGTACGTAGCCACGACGTACGTAGCCTTTCAAGAAGTCCGACCTCCGAATTGCTTGATTGTCAGAGTGAGCACGGGAACCTAGCGGCACGTGATGTTGTGCCGAGGCAGCGGCGCCCCACTCTACACGGGAAGCCGGGCGGGCAGTGTTGCCCCCGACGTTTTCGCGTTGCTCGCGGGATCGAGGCATGTTGGGCGGGGAAACTTCTCAAAGCAGTGGCGCCGATGCCAAAAGGAGTGTGTCTTGATGCGCGGCGAGCCCAACACACGCAAGACACCAAGTAGTCGCATCGTTGAGAGGGCCGAGGGTGACGCGTACCTATCCCTCCTCCCCTCTTGCTCCTCCTCCTCCTCGGCACCCTCATAGGTCCAGGTGCTATCCTCGACGTGATATGGGACGCTCCTCATCAGAAATACGTCGCGAGGTGCAAGGAACTAGGAATGTTGCAGTCATCTGCCGATGTCGCCTCGAGATTATACAACTCTTCCGTCGTTTCTTGCCTCTCTTATCTGAGCCAATATTATCCCTTGAGTTCCGCGTTGCGGCGGCGCGAGCCCTGGGGTTTGCACGAATCTCTTCATCTACCCCCGAGCTCCTTCGCTCTCTTGGAGCTCCTCTCCCTCGCTTCTTGGTCTCCCTCTCCCGCTCCTCACGCCATATGCTCTTTGGCGGTTGTGAGTGCGTGGCGGTCCGCCTCCATTACTCTAGATAATGTTTGGGGTCCGTTGTACCGTCGGCTCCAGCTCGCTCCAGATCTCTTCTCGGGAGTGGTCGATCACCTCCCAGTTGTGGACATGATTCAGCACGCCTGGTGCGCGCCGTGTTGGAAGATGAAGCAGTCGATTGTGCAGTACTACGAACAGTTGAGATCCGCCGTGCCGTGTCGCCGTCCTCCCCTCTTGGCCTCGCAGCTTCGCCTCGCCCAGAGCCGTGCCCGTGCCGCCGTGCGTGAGGCCGCTCTGGAGGGACGCCGGCCCAAGATGCAAGGTCATTTTTTTGCGTTCGGTTTCTGGCTCAGCCTATCCCGACAAATTAGAGCGACTGATTGGGCGTCGCGTGCGGGCCTGGTTTAATGCCACCCCCACACGACTGCGAGAGCGGTGGGCCCTGGCTCGAGAAATCCTGTTCCGGGCTCCCGCTTCGATCCGTTGGCCTTACTTGAAAACGGTCGCTGGGGGGTGGACGACAACGGACCGCATGCACGTGACCTCGAAGCGATGGTGTTGTGTGTTCGGTTGCCACCGCTATCCGGACAGTATTGAGCATTACCTTCGATGCCCTCACCTTGTCCATCTGATCTGTCGTCCTCGTGCGGTGGTGCCCTCATGTCCGCTCATAAGTCTCGGACTTGGGCTGCCAGTTCATTATCCAGCGCCCGATTAAACTCGAGAGAATGCTGTGCTTGCTACTTCCCTGTGCTTTTACATCTACCACATAGCCAAGGAAACGGTTAGGCGGCAGAACGGTCGGCCCCTCGATCTGTCTCAATCTCTCGTGGCCCTCAAAGCGACGCTCACGAAAATGCCTGACAATTATTCGCTTCTTCCGCCTCCGCCTGGAACGGCTAGGCCTTATCCCTGGCTGAAACCCCCAAGGCGTTGAGTGCCGTGGGACCGATGGACGCGTGAGGTAATTGCGCTCCTCCTACTTCTCCTCCTCCTCCTCCTCCTCCTCCTCCTCCTCCTCCCCATCCTCCTCCCCCTCCCCTCCTCCTCCTCCTCGTCCTGCTCCTTCTCCGGGCCCAAGAGAGGGAAGCAGAGGTAGGAACAGACCACTGAGATACGCGGGACTCCTCCTGCTTATCCTCCCCTTTTCCTCTCCCTCCTCCCCTACTCCCCTTCCTCCTCTCCTCCTCATCCTCCCCCTTCAGAGAGGCGAGCAGAGTTAGGAACAGACCATCGGGATACGCGGTAGTCCTCCATGCTCCTCCTCCTCCTCCTCCTCCTCCTCCGTAGCCATTTGGCTCAAGCCTGCGGGCTCGGCCCCTCGATCCGCCGTTCCATGGCGAGCAAGCATGGCGACGAGTCCAAGGAGATTGAGCGGGTCAGCGGCGGCACGTGCTATCAGATCCTCGGCGTGCATTCTAATGCGAACTCCGATGACATCAAGAACTCGTACCGAAAGCTTGCGCTCAAGCTTCACCCGGACAAGAACCGCGGCGATCCGAATGCGACGGAGCGGTTCCAGGAGTTGGTTGAGGCCTACGAGGCCTTGATCGACCCCGAGCGCAGACGCATCACGACCAGAACAGAGACATCATCCTGCGCGCATTCGCAGAGGGCGGGGACGTGGGCGAAGAAAGCTCCCGCGACTCGTTCCTGTCCGTGCCCTCGTCGCGCACCTTCGGGTGTGGTGCCTGATGGCGGATGCGGCCCTTAGCGACCACGGGAAGTTTGTCGCGTCCTACGCCCAGCAGCTGAAGGACGAGATCTTCACGGAGCTCCTAAACGGTGGCGTCTGCGACTTCACCATGCTCCACTTCGCCTCCTTCTCTGGCAAGCACAGGTCCGTGCAGGCGCTGATCGAGCTGGGAGCAAACGTGAACGCGAAGACCCAGCCGCTGTGCGTCACTCCCTCGCAGCAATTCTGCCGACCGACGCCGTTAGACTTGGCGACCTTCGTGCAGAACAAGAGGGCGAGGGAGCTGACCCAGCGAGCACTGCAGGCCGCGGACGGGGTCTACGGGGGCGTGGACTTTGCGAAGTTGGAGCCCGTGTGGCAGGGACTCATCCGCCACCAGTTGCTGCTGATCAGAGAAGAGGTGGTCAAGTTCACCCAGATGCTCCCTCTGGAGGTGAGGCGGTTCCTGCGCAAGGAGCCGCGCTCGCGAGAGGTCATCCACTTCCCTGGCGAGGGCGCCGCGAGCATGGAGAGGAGAAGAGCGAGGAAGGCTCTGCGCGTTTGGAGCAAGGAGCTCCATTGGGTCGTGCTTGGCGACCCGAGCGCCGAGCGCAAGCACTGCTGGGGCGTCCGAGCCTGGAGCGTGCGCTTGGCGTACGCCAGCTGGTGGTTGTTCGGTGTCGATGATGTCCAAAGCCTGCAGGCGGTCATGGTGTCGCTATTGCTTACGAGCACTACCAGCGCATTCCGCCAGGTCGATCCGAAGGAGGTCTGGGAGAAGCTGCCATCCAGAGAGCAGGTCCTGGACAAATTGCCGCCGCGGGAGCTGGTGGGGCAGTGGGCGCTCAGTGCGAAGGAGTATGCCGCCCTGGCTTGGGAGTGGACCGAAGTGGAGGTCAAGTTCCTGGGCGAGGAGTTTGGAAGACTGAGGGAGGTGGGAGTCAGCAGGTACGCCCAGGAGGCTTGGCCGCGCTTTCTGGAGTGGCTCGACGCCATGGTCGAGTGGGCAAAGGAGCTGATGGCCGGCAAGGCCGAGGAGGGGGAGCCTGGCGAGGGCGAGGACGAGGATGAGAGGAGAAACGGAGAGAAGCAGAAGCGGGCAGGGCTGGTCAACAAGCTCCAGAGGCTGCTCCCTGGGCAGGGCGGCGGCGGCGGCAAGGACAGGGGCGCTGGCGGCTCCCCCGCGGCCGGCGCCAGCGACGGCCCCGCGGGCGCAAAAGAGGAGCCGAGGAAGCCGCCTGCGAGGCCCGCGGCCGGGGACGCGCCGCGTGGCGCTGGGCGGAGGAGCCCGCGGCGCGCCGGAGGCTAGCGCGGGCGCGATCGCCGTCGAGGTCGAGCCGGCGGCCAGAGCGGCGGTGGCCCGCGCCCTTTGCGGCGGCGTGTGCGGCGGCATTCTTCCGCCGCGCATCGGGGCGCCGGTGGGATGCGCGGGATGCCCCGGACCCTCCCTCCTCCTCCTCCTCCTCCTCCTCCTCCTCCTCCTCCTCCTCTCCATCCTCCTCCTCATTCTCCTCCTACTCCTCCTCCTCCTTCTCTTCCTCCTCCTCCTCCTCCTCCTCCTCATCATCATCATCATCACCATCATCATCATCAGCAGCATCATCAGCATCATCCTCATCCCTCTCCTCCCTGTGGCGATACACTTCCAGTTTCATTGGTTGGGCTGCCAGGGGAAGAATGCCACACCACACCCTGCCCGCATGCTGCTGCCCGAAGCCTGGCGAGGGCGGCCTTGCAGGCTGCCGATTTCCCTCCGGTAAATCAAGGTGTAGGAGGCGGCAGTGTAGCCTGGAGGCGTGACGCCTCACATGATCCAACTTCCTCCATCTCCCTCTGCACTCCTCCAACATTGCTTGGTGAAGGCGCTGCGCCTGAGCGCTCTCTGCGAAAGACATTGGAGAGCGCGCGATCATGTCAAGCAAGCCTAAGCGCAGTGTGTTCCCGCGGATGTGAGGTTGTGCACGTAGAGAGGTGGGCACGGCGGCTACCTCTCCTCGTCCTCGCCCGCCTGGCCCTCGTGCTGCGAGTCCCCCGCCAAGGCTCTCCCTGATCTTCGTCATGGCGGGCACCATCTTCACCTGCGAGCTTCTGGGAGACCCCGCCTTCCTTGTGGACTCGTACGTCCAGACCGCGCACGGGGACCAGGCGCGCCCGCGGCCTGCAGGGGCGAGGGGCAGGAGGCACGTGCTGATGATGCTGCGTGCCAGGGTCCCCGGGGCCTCCAGGATATCCTGAGAGTTGTTCCGCACGGGCTGCAGCAAGGGGTGCCGCTGGGTACTCCAGAATTGCTGGAACACATCTTGGGCCGAGTGCATGATGACATCATTCTCGGTCTGCGCAGGGGCGAGGGGGAGGGCCGCACGCGTCGTCGCGGTGCCCCGCCCGTCCAGCTCGGTCCCCCTCCTGCGCCCCCCCAAGGTCGGCCTCGGGCTGCGGCATGCTGCTGTTGGATGACCCTGGGCCGGGACCTGTTGGCGAGGATCCGTGGTTCGGGGTTCGGAGTTCGGACCATCAGCGTGCCAGCCGGCAAGGGGTATGGTGTTCAGAGTTCAGGGCAGTGAAGGCTCCCCGCATCGAGGAGCCAGAGGCCTGGACTCAGGCGCGTGTACAGCGGCGACGGGTCCCGCTTCCGCGCGAGAGCGGCGATCTCCGTCGCGGGATGGGGAGGCACTGGTCTCATGCTTCCGGGGGGGGGGGGGGCTTTCTCCGATCCGTGGATCTGACGCCCCGGCCCCAGGCCCACAGATCCCTGATCCATGTTAGCGTGTACCCGACCCTAGACTCCGGCAAGACGAAAAGGGGGGATAGGGAAAGGGGGGTTTACGAAATCTGCTGCATGCAGCTGGTTTCGGCCGCGCCGCCAGGCCCATTCCTCGATACATGGGCGCCTCCGGCGCCGGGAGGCGCTGGGAAAATCAGCCACGTGAGCTGATTCTCACCCCCCCCCTTTGCTATCCCCCCCTTTCGCCCGGCCCGATAGACGCTTGGTGCAGGTGAGCGTGGCGCAGATGCTCTACTGGATCGTCATATCGCTCACCACCGTGGGCTACGGCGACTTCGCTCCCAAGGCCTGGGCGGGCTGCCTGCCTCCAGCTCTGGGCCGCGAAGATCCAGGTCTCCCAGATGGGGTCTCCTCCTCCTCCCTCCTCCCTCCTCCTTCTCCTCCTCCTCCTCCTCCTCCTCCTTCTCCCAGATGCGGCTCACTGTGGATCCCGATTTTCTCCACGACGTGGTCGCCGATGCATCGCCGATACACTGGCGATGCGGTGCAAATCATCCTCCCCCATGTCGTCCTCCCCAGAAGCTCCCACCCTCGGCTTCGGGGCCATGGTACCTGTCAAGATGTCTTCCATCTTTTAACTTCCCTGTCTCTCTGAGACTCTCTCTCTCTCTCTCGCTCTCCCCTCCGCTTTCCGCCACCCTCCACCGCACTTTTTTCCGTAGCGCCCATCTCCCTTCTGCGCTCTGCCCATGCGTCTCACTGGCGTCCATCTCCTCTTGTGCTCCCTGGAATTGCCGCCCCCCTCTGCCACAGTTGTTGCAAGGCGCTGATTTCCAGGATGCTGACTGCAGTTTTCATCATCTACGGCATTTGCAACGTCTTCTTGATCCAGGCGCCCTCTGATCCAGAGTTCAGAGTGCACTCTGTAAAGCCACCAGCTGGAATGTTCGAGCGCCTGTACAGTGACGTCACGTGCGCTTCATATGCAATATCAAGCGTCCTTGGACCAAAGCCATGCGGCCTCCGCTGGCGCTCTGTACGCAGAAGTGTGGAGAGGAAATTGGGCAGGTGCCCAGGATGCCTTGTGACCCTTGACCCCATAATGATGCTCTCTGCTTTACGCTTCCTGCTGTGACCATCATGGACTTTTCCGGGAGACGCAGCGAGAAAGAGAAAGAGATAGAGAGAGAGAGAGAGATACAAGAAGACCGCGTCAAAGGCATGGAGCCCGACCCTAGACAAAAGAAGAGGCGGGGACGGAGTGGAGCGGGGTGCAAAAGCAGTCAGTGCCACAGACGGGGCCAGTGGCGACGTAGACAGAGCCATTGGTGACGAGGGTTGATTACCCCCCTGTCAAGCCCGAGTTGGGAAGTGCGAGGGGGTGCGAGGCCGACATGGCGGCCGGGTGCTGCAGGAGAGCGGGGGTGAGACGCGTGGAGATGGAGGTGCGGGGCAGCTGGGGAAGAACGACCAGGGGGCGGCGCGAAACGCCCAGAGGCAGCTGGAGAAGGACGACGACGCACGGCAGTGGGACGGGCAGTATCCCGAGGCGTGCCGAAGGGCAGCCACACCCGCCAACTAGTGGGAGACAGAAGTCTGGGCAGCGGCAGCGGCAGCGGCGGCGAAGACAGCCGGGGGGGGGGGGCGGGATGGGGGGGCCGGCGGCCGCCAGTACAGCTTCACCCAGCTGTGGTCCCGCTACCGCGAGGGGTCCGGGAGCTACAGGCCGTGGCGCCACAGGGCGCCGCACATCGTGGTCACCCGGCCGGCGGGAAACCGCCCCGTGGGGCCGTCGCTGATCCTCGGGTCAGCACGAAGGAAATTCAGAGGCGGGAATTCATACATTACCACCGCCTGGAGGGTCAGTTTCCGGAGCCTCGGCAGGCGGTGGATATGGACATATTCGAGACCCCTGGGGCCGAAATATATCCATGTCCACCGCCCGCTGGGGCACCAGGACGTCGGTTCCCAGGCGGTGGATATGGATAAATCCCGGGCTCGCAGACATGGGTACAGGAAAAATGGGCACAATGCCCTGCAGCAGTTCTTGTTCGTTTTGAACAGTACTCGCCGTCCGCGCCGCCGCGGCCTGTGTCCATTTGAGACAAACGGCCGCCTGCCCAACAGCGGCCGCTGTTGGTTTGGGACACCATTTGTTGTTGGGCAATGTACCCATTTCTTCCGTACCCATGTCGGGCGTTCAAATCAGGGGATGCGTTAGTCCAATTCCCCCATTCAGCTCCACCAGTCGCACGCAGCGCATGCTGGCCCTCATTGCGTTGCCTGCGTCGTACTGAAGGGCTTCGATGGACAAGCACGCGTCGGGGCTAACACACATTCGGGGGGTCCTCGAGACCGCGTGGAGGATGGTGGAGAGCGTGGCCATTGGGGGATGGCGCAGGGCGGCCTGGATTTTCTCCAGAGTGCCATGGCTTGGTGCGATCTTTCGTTCACGAAGGTGGCGAAGACGGCGCGACCTCCCGCCGAGTCGCCATTCGTCGGCCGTGAGACCTCGGATTCCCCATCCGAGGATTGGAGGTCTCGCCAGGAACCCCAGAGATCTCCGTGGATGTCTTCGCGGATGTCTTCGGAAGCCCGTGGAGGTATAAGGAGGCCGCCATGCAACCATACCCGTATACATACAGGTGGACGAAGGAACAGGCATGAATAGGTGGATCAATTTCCGTTGCTAATGTTGCAGTCTGGGAAGCTAATCGATCGATGTCTCATTTATGAAATGTGGCAAGTCGGCGCACGAGCCAAGGATAAACGTCCGCCTAGAGTGCCGTCGAAATTGGGGCAGCCTACTCACTCTTTCCGAACGCCACCTATTCAAACAGCGGTGCGGGATTCCGGCTTTGATTGGACTGGCGCAAGGTGGACGATTTCACCAAAACGCGCACAAAGCAGCATGCCGAGGCAAACAGTCATGGCCAGGCGCTTGCGGCGAAAGACCGTCAGAGCAACCGGCCAGAGCGTGCGCAGCAATGGAGGAGTTGACAGATGAAGGTTGCCTTGCGTGATCTTAATACCCTCGGGAGGTCACGGTTCACAAATAGTTCAAGACAGCGGCATTGTCTCCACCATATTCCCAATTAGGTCTGGACAACAAATAATGGCCAATGTACAAGAACATGTTGAGCTACAGTGGGACAGGCAAGCTCATGCATGGAGTGGATGCTCACCACCGACAAGGAATGACGCATTCTTCTTTTTCACCACCCCCCACACACGCGCATCGTAGTGAGCCTCAAGCTCCTTTCTAAATCTAGCGCATAATCCCAGAAGACGCCTACCCCTGGAGTCGCCTGTCGGACATCGAGATACTTACAGAGAGCATGCAGTTTGCCACTTCGTTCGCATTTGCTTGCTGACGCCACAACAGTGTATACCTCGCTGCAGTATATCATTGTGGCAGTTTGTGTGTGTGTGTGTGTCCAGCACTCTTTCTGTTCTACATTGCAGGGGGGCGCACAACAAGTAAGAAGATGACGAGCAGTAGGAACAGGAGCAGGGACAGGAGGATCAATTTGCTGATGAAAAGCAGGGTGACGAGGATGATTAGCAGTGGGGTGAGGATACCTATGACAACGAGGATGCCAATGCCAACGCAGTCCACCCCTTGGATCTAGGTTCACATTCCCGATATGATGTTCCTTGATCTGTTCCTATCGAGTCACAGTACTCGGTGTACCCCGGCTTTGTGCTGTGCAGTCTAAAATATGTTAGCCAGCGTGGACCCCAAAGAATGTGTTCTAGCAAATTGCGTAGTGCCAGCCATGTGGTGCAAGCTATGTGGTGTTATCTACGTGGTGCCATCCCGTGGTGCAGTCTAAACGGTGCAACGCACGTGATGCCATCGATGTAGCGCCGTACATGTGGTGCAAACTGTTTAGCGCAAAATATGTGAGGCAATCTCTTCATAGTGCTGTATATGTGTAAAGTATGTGGTGCAATATATCTGCGGTGCGAGCTACGTGGTGCAATCTATGTTTCCCTATATACGTTGCGCATCCTCATGGTGCAATATGTTTGGTGTGAGCTATGTGATGCATCCTACGTCAAGCAACCGTTATGGTGCAATATATGTGGCAGAATATGTCAATCAATATGTTATATATATGTATATATATATATATATGTTTGTATGGTGCAATCGATGTCAAGCAAACTATGTGGTGCAATATATGTGGCGTAAGATCTGTGGTGCAATCCATCTGGTGCAATCTACGAGGTTCGCACAATCAAACTTGCGACCAACATGCGGCGGCGGCGACGGACGGCTGCAACGGCGGGCGACGTGCCGGCCGGACCGCCAGCCAGGCCCAAGTGGGCGGTTGCGACCGGTGGCGACAAGCCAGCCAGGCCGCCAGCCAGGCCCAGTTCCGTAGATGATTAGTAAAATCCTACACCCTGCGAAATGCTTACGAAATCATGGGTTAAGAAATTCATAGTCTCAGAACTTGACTAAAACCCAGAACTTCTATCACAATCTTGGGATCTACATTGAAAAGTTGAGAATACTTAGGTTTTCTTAAGCATCGCCCAGGGTGTAAGTGCAAGTACTGTTTGAGGAGTTTCAGAGAACCATCCAAATGAATCCGTAGAACCTTGGCGGGTGTGCGTGGACCCCCGGTCCCCCGAGCTCCCCGGGCCCCCGAAAGGGCACCCGAAGGCCCCCCGAGAGCCCTTACACGGCGCCAGAACGTTCCTGAAGAGCCCTCACGCGGCCCACGGGGGTCCCCAGACTATCCAAGACGGCCCTCGGGCGGCCCAGGCTGCTCCCCTGACGGCCACCACGGCTCCAAGAGCCCCCGAGAGAGCCCCATTCAGCAAAAATCGCCACAGTCCTACCGGAAAATTGACGTTTTCAGCAAACTCGCCTTTTGGGTCGTCCCCGCGTCCTCGACAGCCCTGGAGGCCTCCAAAATCGTCTCACGACCGCCCAAGAAGCTCCCAAGAAGGCCCCCAGATGGCTCATGACGGCCCTGGGACGGTCCACGAGGCTCCCAAGACAGCCCAAGAGGACCCTAGGAGGGGCCCCAGAGGGGCCCAATACGGCCCAAGATGAACCCAAGACGGCCCGAGAGGCGTCCAAAATGAACCAAGACGGCCCCAAGACGGCCCGACAAGCGTCCTACAAGGCCCCAGAGGGCCCCAGAAGCCCCCCCAGGAGTTCCAAAAGGTTTCCTGCATGTCCGCCCGCGGCAGGGGAACGCCATTCGAACATTCATCGCGAGATCTGCGGCGGTCGCCGATTGCGCCGCACACCCCAGAACGCACCACCAAGGTTCTACCCCCTCAACTCCGTGGGCTTAATCCACGGGCCCACACTAGTATTCCTATGCATATATTTTCAGAGGGCCGGGGACCGCGGAAAAAGCGCCCCCCCCCCCCCCCCCCCACACCTAACGAATTTCGGACTCCCCGGGCTGCTTGAAGCCCCCCCCCGTGCTGCTCGGACGCCCGTGCAAAGGGTTCCTTCGGCCTTCCAGCCTTCTCGGAAGGTCCAAAGATGCCTCCAATACTGCCCAAGACAGCTCGTCGACTGTTCCAAAGCACACCGAAACCTTCACCATGGCTTCCAAACGCCCCAAGAGGCCTCCAAGAGGCTTCCCAAGAGGGCCCGAAGAGGCAAAAGTCATTGATTGTTCAATGGCTTTGAAGAATTTTTCGGTTGTCGCTTTTCCAGGACAAGAACTGCCCAAGACGGCCCACGAGGCTCCAAAGATCGTCTCAACCCGACCCAAGGGCTCGAAAACGGCCCAAGAGGGCCCCTAGACGGCCCAGGAGGGCCCGAGAACTACCAAGGGAGCCCCAAGACGGTCCCAAGAGAGCCTCAGGAGCGCCCCAAGAGGCCCCCAAGACAGCCCGAAGACGGCCGAAGGCCTCCAAGACGCCCCAAGACGGCCCGAAAGGGCCCCAAAACGGCTCAAGAGAGTCCCAAATCGGCCCAAAAGGAACCCCAAGAAGGCCCAAAGAGGCAACATTCATTGATTTGTTGAACAGGTTTGAAGGTTTTTTAGGTTTTTGCTGTTTGGGGCCACGAATGGCCCAAGACGGGCCAAGAGCGTTTTACATCCAATTTCCTTGTAAAGCAATTATTGCACGGATGTAGACATCGTTTGACAACACATTACCGTGAAAAACGATCGTCAAACGCTCTCGGGACGTTCAGACGTTGGAAGGCGTTGTCATGTGATATCCTTATGTACATACACATACACATGCACAAGCATACATAAACAAAATAAATTCACATGTGCGCACATATCCCCCCCGAGCGCATTTCGGATTCCCCGGGCTGCTGGGAAGCCCCTTCCCGGGCTGCTCGACCTGCTGGGAAGCTCCCCGGGGGCTGCTCGGACGCTCTTGTAAGGGGGTTATTCGACCATCCGGCCTGATCCTGATGTTTTCAGAACACTCTTCGCTTGTGACTCCCTCGCACAGCTGACTTCGGAGATGCCCTGCCCCATGGTGCTCGGGCCAGTTCCGCCTGAGACATCCCAACGTCAACCTCGGATAAACCTTGCCGCGTAGCAATCAGACACGTAGCACTCCGACACGTTCACAAGGCCTCCAGATTTTTCCCGAAGGTTCTGGCGGCGCTCGTCGTTGAGTCCCTCTCAGGTCCTCCTGTCTTTCAACGCTCTTGGAGGCCAGCTCCCAGCGTCTTGCATCCGCGTCAGTTCCAGCCTCCATGCCATGACTTCCTATCCTGAGCGTTCGTGCCTGCCTGTCCTCGGGTCCGCGGGACTCCTCCCATCACTTTTTCCCTTCGCCTTCCTCCTTCCCACTGCCGGCTGAGATATCCTCGCAACTCTGACCCCAGAGAAGCCTTGCCCTAAGGTTATCCGGCCACTTTCGCTTGAGACCTTCTCGCAACTCTGGGTTCTGGGGCTCCCTGAGCTGAGGTGTTCCGGCCACTTTCGCTAAAAGCATCCTCGCAATTCTGGATTCCGAGATGCCCTGCCGCAGAGTAGTCCGTCGTTTTCACCTGAGACATCCTCGAAATTCTGGATTCAGGGATGCCCTGAGCTGAGATGTTCAGGCCATTTTCGTTTGAGGCATCATCGAAATTCCGGGTTCGGGTATGTCCTCAGTTGAGGTGGTCAGTTCATTTTCGCTTGAAACATCCTCGCATCGCTGACATCGGATATGCATTGCCCCGTAGTGGTCTGGCTACTTTCGCCTGAGACCCTCGCACCTCTGAGTTGCGAGATGCCCTGAGCAGGCGGTCGGGCCATTACCGCCTGAGATACGCATGTGTACGCGCACCCATAATTATATATAGGTGCGTGCACCAACAAACACCTGCGATTGACATATACATATACATACACATGCTTATGTGTAAGATGTATACACATACACAACAGTATACATGTGTGGTGTATAGTTATACACACACATACATACATACATATATATATATATATATGTATGTATGTGCAGAGCGTGCATGCGCGTGCGCGTGTATACATGCATGCGCGCATGTACGCACGCACGCACCCCGCTTGCGTGTAGAACTCAGAGGACAAAGGTGCATGGCGCGCAGCGCCAATGCAGCCTTGTATATATATATATATATATATATATGTACACATACATACACATACTGGCTCAAGACTGCACCCCTGGTCAGCTCCAGGGGTCGAGGGCTCAAGCGACCGTTCTGAGCCACGTGCGACCCAGCAGACGGCCGCCCGGCCAGGGTAGCACAGAGTCTCGGCCACCCCAGACTCCCTCCTGCGGCATGGCGTGCACGCATTCGGCCTGCCTGCTCTCAGGCGCACTCCCCGCAAGTGCCGACGAGCGGGTCCGATGCAGACGCCGCGGGCAGGCGCTCCTGGGCCACGCGGTCCCCGCTGCGATCGGGGAGGTGGACTCGGCGACAACTGGTGCCCCTGCTGCGACCGCCGGGCCGCCCGGTTTCGCCGCTCCAGGAGGTGGTCTTGCGGCGGCCGCCCCAGGGCCCCGCACCCGTCTTGCCGCGCTTGCTCCGGAGCCAGCTGCGCTGGCACTGGTTTCTGCGGCAGGAGCGGAGGACAACGCCATGGCCGACCTGGGCGCTTTGGAGGTCGACTCCGCCAGTCTGCAGACCGCTGGGCCACAGAGTCATCCCTCCTCCGGAACTGGCTCGAGGACGACGTCCTCACCCACTTCCCCATCGTCCAGCATCCCCCGCAGGAGACGGCCTTTACCTTGCCCGTGGACTGGGCTGGCCGCGATGCTATCCTCTAGAAGCTGGGGTACCACGCAGATTCTGACGATCATTTGAAGGCCTTCGGTTTTGCCCTTTACGAGGGCCCCGACCCGACGGAGCAGGCCTTGGCGGCGCGCCTCCGCACAGTCAAATACATTTGCTCCCTCGCTTCCTACGGCGCATGGGCGGAGGTGGACATCCAGCGGGCCCAGGCGGTGGCGGCCAAGCTCGCCCGCGACGATGAAAAAGTGTGAACACGACTTCGCCGAGTTTCTCCGATCCCGCCGTCCCGTCAAGGCCAGCAAACTGCCACTCCGGAAGGAACTCGGCACGGACGGCATGCGCATGCTACGCGACACCACGAACTTCGTCGATGAGAAGTTGCTGCTGAACCTGGTCCTCCATCCCCACTCCCTGCCGGGAGCCGCTGCGGGCCCAGGAGTCGCGCACGGTGGCTGCGCTTCTGGAAAAGGGGGACGTCAAGGTTTGGAGCATCTGCGGGGCCTGGCGGTCACCGTGTGGGCCCCTACCGACAACAACGCTATCATTCGCCTCCTCTCTGCCTTGATGCGCAAGGCGGGCTCGCCAGATTGCCCGGTTAGCGTCCGCTTCATGTCCACCCCCCCGCCGAACCATGGCATGAACTCGGCGGAGCAAATCATGGATTTGTGGTGGTCTCCAGCGGTGGGCCAGAGATTCGCTGCCATCATGAAGAGCGTCGCCTTCGTGCCTCACCCCTTCGAGCTGGTCCCCCCTAGGCACAATTCCCCACGACACACGAGGATAGGTCTTGCTGTCATTCAGCTGTCCTTCGCGGGTGCCCGTTTACCTCAGCGGATCCGGGACTTCAGGCCTGCCCTTCTGAGCTTGGACGCCGTGAACCACGACGATTGACATGCTGGCGGACCACCTCACGGCTTTCCATACCATCTTGCGGGACCCCCTGCTGGTGGGCGTCCTCTGTCGCGCCCCTTGGCGTAATCGGGCAAGCGTGCCGGAAACTCCGAGGATCACGGTGGACATCATTATCCCTTTCAGCCACCCCCCCGTCACCCATTACCTTCAACTCCGTCGCTTTCGCCGTTCAACTCTCCCCAACACCACGGACTTCCGTTCCACGCTCATGCTCGCCGATCCCAGCGCCATGATTCTGGCATTCAGCAGCCCCCGCGCCCTGCAGCACTGCTGGCCGCCGTGCACACAGCTCGTGGCCCCGTCGAACTCCGAGGCCTCCGTTTATTCGGAGGCGACGTCGGAGGTCTGGGTCGACATTCTTGATCGCGATTAGCGCCACGACCCGACCGCTGCCGCCACCAAGCTGGAGTGGAAGCTCAAGTGGAAGCCGAGCGCTTGCGACCCGTGTGTTTCCTCCTCCAGGCCGTCGCGAGACTGCACGCCGGAGAGCTGGGCCGTACTCGTGCGGTTGTCCAACTTCCTTTCTTCTCGTCCCCCTCCGCTTCATCCTCCTTGACTCTTTCTCCTCCGCTTCTAGGCGCCCCAGTCGGCGGGAAAGCAGCCACATTTTGTTGGCGGAGTGTTCTCCCAAGCAGTGGCGGAAATCGCCCGCGCACCGAGTCCGTGACACGTGTTTCTGCTCCTGCTGTCCACAAGGCGGGGCAGGATTTGTCCGCCAGTGGCGTCGCATGCAGCTGACGGCGAGTCACCTCCCACGAGCCTGGGGCCATTTGTTCACGCGCTCGCTTTCTCAGTCCACGGTTCACCTCATGAGTTTGCCGATCGTAGGTCGAATCGTAGGTTGCACCCGGCTTGCTCGGCGAACGTTTGAATCGCGTGGCAGTTGATACGCAGTGTGGAGCTCATTCGCTTGCACGGAAAAAGAGGTTGTATATTGTTCGTGTGTCTCTTTGGTTCTCTCTATATGTTTGGGTTTATACACACGTCCTTCTCTCTCTCTCTCTTGCCCGCTGCCTTCTGCCTCTTCATCCGGACTGCACCCAAAGAGAAGGAGGAGAGAGAGAGAGAGAGGCAGTGAGAGTGCGACGGAGAGAGGGGGAGAGAGGGAAAGAGAGGGCGAGAAAGAGAGATGCATACATGTATATATATATATATAGAGAGAGAGAGAGAGAGAAAGAGGGAGAGAGAGAGAGGGAAAAAGAAAGAAATAATAACACGAGAGAGAGAGAGAGAGAGACCCACATGGAACATCAGGGAAAGAGGAATTCCGAGAGAGACCGGGAGAGACCGAGGGAGAGAGAGAGAGAGAGAGAGAGAGAGAAAGAAAGAAAGAACACGTTTTTTTCCGTGTTCCCTCTATGACTTTGTCTCCCACGCTCGAGCTCATTCAAAATATCAGCATTGTCTCGATATGTGTCGTTGTAGACACATAGGCCATTCAGCGAAAGAAGAACAGCGGAGTTGCCGAGACATCCACCGAAAACGCTTGGTCCAGCCTACTAGCCGTGACCCAGTTCTACCACGCTTCTTTTTTGAGCGGAGGGCACAGAGCGGGAGGACGAGTATGAGGTAGAGGTCAAGCAGCAGTAGCCAGAGGATCGCCCGCGGGTCCCGTTTGCCCAGGTGATCCTCGGCATCCGGGGAAGCGCCTCGAAGCTCTCCTCGGTGCCTCCCCGCCAGCCACCCCCCTCTGGCTCACTCGCTCGCAGTCTGCTCCGAAGCCACTGGTGTTCATGTTCGTTTGCGCGATTGTTTGTCCACCGGCAGTGCTTACACAAAGGATCGATTGCTTGTCTACTCCGCGTGCCAACAGGGTTCCAACAGGCTCACCGTAAACGATGCTGCGCATCCAACGGGATATGCCAGGTTGTTCTCGTCTGAGGCTTTGTCTCGACAGGGTCCCTCGAGAACCTGCGACAATGCTATGGTCTCGCCGAGTCTCGAGTAAGCTTGTCTTTGCGAAGATCACGCTCTGGGCGGTTCTCACGAAACCGTACTGCTGGAATCATTGTTGGGGCTTTCAATGGGACCACGTAGATTGCACCTCAGAGGTCGCACCCAACATTATGCTTCACATATACTTCCCTGGCTGAAGACGGTCCGGTTCCACCCCATCTGAAGGCCAGACTGAACACCACACCACGCAGAGGCCGGGCTGAACGCCCGCCCCTTCGCGTACCACTTGTGTTTCTTTTAAATTGTAGTTTCGCTCATGCTATGTAGAAGCCCGTGTCATCCGAGCCAGGCTTCTTTTCGAACCCATCCCCCATTCATTGTTTCAAACAAGGGGAAGCTAAATGACACCCTTGCGGCAGAAGACCCTACACAGTTTTACATCGATACGATAGAGGCCATGATGGAGGGTCATGATGCGATGGGGGACCATGATGGAGGCCCTTGTAGGGGCATCGAGATAGGGATAGGGGTAGAGATATGGGCGGGGATAGGGACAAGGCACTTCCTGCCAACCAGGCACACGCCGTCTCGCTCACTCCCACCCACCCTCCCGGCGCATAAGTAGCATCCGAGTGCCCCTTCAAAGAAACCCATGCAAAGTGGTCGCAGGGCGCCCGCGCAGGCTCCAGATTTGGAGGAAGAGTGCATCTCTGTATTGTAATTGGAGGGGTGTGGTCTGCCTGCGCGCAGCGAGCAATATGAGGACACCCCCGACGTCCCTGTCAGAACCCACTGAGAAGTGGTCGCGGGGCGGCCGCGCATGCTCCAGGTTTGGAGGCAAAGTGTGTGTTTGCACCGTTTGGTGCCAGGAGTGGCTCTGCGCGCAGCAAGCAATGTACCGGCACCCCCGCCGTCCTTGTCAAAAACAATGGAAAGTGGTCGCGGGGCGCCCGCGCATGCTTCGGATTCGGGAGTAACGTGTATGTTGTATTGGTTTGGTGATAAGGTGGTGAGCTTGCGCGCAGCAAGCAATATAAGGGCACCCCCGCCGTCCCTGTCAAAACCACTGCAAATTGGTCGCGGGGCGCTCGCGCATGCTCCAAATTTTGAGGCTAAAGTGCATTGGTTTTTACAGGGATGGTGCGGGGCGGGTTCCTTATGAGTGCTCTCAAGGGTCTGGGTTGGCTGCCGGTTGGGTGTGGGAGGGAGTGTTCATAAACAGGGAACAGTAAATGAAGCATATGGTGGTATAGATATAGGGGTCGGGATGGGGATGGGAGTAGATGTGTGGAAGAGGATACAGGAATATGGATACAAGGAGTAGGATTGAGGAATCGGGATAGTGAGCGGGAGGTGCAACGGGAGGCCACGGGAGGCAATTGGAGGCAAAGGGATTGGGATTAGGATGGTGGCCGGCCTCTGGGGCGGCAGGGCCAATAGTGGACATAGAAGCAAAAAGACGGGGCGGCCGAGCTCAGCACGAGCCGCCCACCTCAGCCAGGCCCCACATCACAAAATGGGCAAAGAGGCATGTATCGGAAGCTCCACCGTCGTAATTGGGGCCTGCGTTTCCAAGGTTTTTGTAAAAATGGAAATGGAGATTATGAGTGAGACAGACGGACTGTGAGAGAGAGGGAGAGAGGCTTTTTTCTTCCAGCACCAACGCGGACGCTGCATGATCTCGCTGTGAGGTTCTTGTTCTCCAACTTCAGATCTAGCGCTAAGTCCAAGACTGCGGTTTTATAATACAGCGCGGGCAGCTTCAACTGTAGAGAGATAGCGCTGGCTGACGCTCATTCCGTCACTCGAGTCGCTGCCTGTCATAGGCACCATCGCTCGTAGCGCTGATTCACGCAACTGCGAAAAAATTGAGACCGTCGAGAAGGGGAACGTAATAAGACTGATCCTCGAAAAGCGAATGATCGACGCTCAACAAACACCTCGCCTGGAACTCATTGACGATGCAACGCCACCTGCCCCTGTTCGAATGGCTAGGGAGCCTGTCGCCATAGTTGCTCCTCACCCACCGCTTCAGTGCGCTCCACTTCGCTTCAATTGCGTTCGTGGAAAAGCCCCTCGCATTGGCAATCTCGCCAGCGTCATGACTCACCATGCCGTGGCAGAGTGGCTTCTCCGTCAGGCCGCGGGAACGGCGCAGCGCGTTGACGGCGGATATCGTCGTTGCCCGTTTGTCAGACGCGAGCGTGTCCCCTTTCTGCAGGTTGAGCAGGCCGACGTTCTCTAGCATCTCCTTGTGGCCGCGCGGTTTACCATTGGCGGCCTCGTCGGGGTGTTTCAAGATGCGGAAGAGGAAGTGCGTCCGCGACTTCCCTTGGAGGGCGGCACCCCGGATCCACAGCTGATTTTTCTGCGGCCTGGCGCACTTGATGAGTTTACCAGGCTTCCCCTTGTTCAAGAAAGATTTTCCCGCAATGATCAACCCTACACCACGGAAATTAATCCCACAGGGATAATAAAGTTCGGGGTCGCGAGGTGCTATCTCAACCTAAGAAAGAAGTGAACCTCGATGGTGAACCTTTCGCAGTGATAAAAAAAGTTCGGCCTCCGCGCCCCGCGCCCCTGACCAAACTCTTTTTGGCCGTGGATAATCAACTCTAACGTGTAAAGGGGGAGGGGGTCCTTTTTTATCATCGGCACGCGGTTACCCTCTTTGTCATCATCGGCACAAGGAACCCTTTTCGTTGGGGAGGGGCTCCGTGTTCCTTGATTGCTTCACAGTTTGCCTTGGGTTTTGCTTTGGTTTTCGATGGGGAATCGAAGTCCAACTTGTGGATCTAAGGGGCCTCGTTCCTTATTTAGGGTTCCTTGGGTCAACGCTCTGACTGTACCCTCTTGCCGATGGCCTTCTTCACCTGCTTCGCGAACTTGCGGCCGACGGGCTTCTCTTCTTGCCGGTGCCCTTCGCCGGCTGGCGCGCGCCCGGCGGCTGTCTTCCCTGCCAAGGGCGGCCCTGGATTTCATTGGCACTGGGCGCGCGGCCGATGTTTTTCCCAACCATCCTGTGGTGTTGGGTCCTCGTTTTGAAGAGACGGTCCCCGCGTTCCTCCTCATTCTCCTCCTCCTCCTGCTCCTCCTCGCCCTCCTCTCTCCAGGGTTCGCATGCCTCCCCACCACCCATTTCGGCACACCCCTCACACGTTTCGTGGCCCCATAGGGAGCTCCACCGAAGGCCCCAGTGGCAGGGTTCGCATGCCTCCCCACCACCCATTCCGGCACACCCCTCACACGTTTCGTGGCCCCATAGGGAGCTCCACCGAAGGCCCCAGTGGCAGGGTTCGCATGCCTCCCCACCACGCATTTCGGCACACCCCTCACACGTTTCGTGGCCCCATAGGGAGCTCCACCGAAGGCCCCAGTGGCAGGGTTCGCATGCCTCCCCACCACCCATTTCGGCACACCCCTCACACGTTTCGTGGCCCCATAGGGAGCTCCACCGAAGGCCCCAGTGGCAGGGTTCGCATGCCTCCCCACCACCCATTTCGGCACACCCCTCACACGTTTCGTGGCCCCATAGGGAGCTCCACCGAAGGCCCCAGTGGCAGGGTTCGCATGCCTCCCCACCACCCATTTCGGCACACCCCTCACACGTTTCGTGGCCCCATAGGGAGCTCCACCGAAGGCCCCAGTGGCAGGGTTCGCATGCCTCCCCACCACCCATCTCGGCACACCCCTCACACGTTTCGTGGCCCCATAGGGAGCTCCACCGAAGGCCCCAGTGGCAGCGGTTCGCATGCCTCCCCACCACCCATTTCGGCACACCCCTCACACGTTTCGTGGCCCCATAGGGAGCTCCACCGAAGGCCCCAGTGGCAGGGTTCGCATGCCTCCCCACCACCCATTTCGGCACACCCCTCACACGTTTCGTGGCCCCATAGGGAGCTCCACCGAAGGCCCCAGTGGCAGGGTTCGCATGCCTCCCCACCACCCATGTCGGCACACCCCTCACACGTTTCGTGGCCCCATAGGGAGCTCCACCGAAGGCCCCAGTGGCTGCGTTCGCATGCCTCCCCACCACCCATTTCGGCACACCCCTCACACGTTTCGTGGCCCCATAGGGAGCTCCACCGAAGGCCCCAGTTGCGTTCGCCACCACCCATTTCGGCGTTTCGTGGCCCCATGGGGCACACCACCGAAGGCCCCAGTGGCAGGGTTCGCATGCCTCCCCACCACCCCGGCACACCCCTCACACGTTTCGTGGCCCCATAGGAGCTCCACCGAAGCCCCAGTGGCAGGGTTCGCATGCTCCCCACCACCCATTTCGGCACACCCCTCACACGCTTCGTGGCCCCATAGGGAGCTCCACCGAAGGCCCCAGTGGCAGGGTTCGCATGCTTCCCCACCACCCATTTCGGCACACCCCTCACACGCTTCGTGGCCCCATAGGGAGCTCCACCGAAGGCCCCAGTGGCAGGGTTCGCATGCTTTCCACCACCCATTCGGCACACCCCTCACACGTTTCGTGGCCCCATAGGGAGCTCCACCGAAGGCCCCAGTGGCAGGGCATGCCTCCCCACCACCCATTTCGGCACACCCCTCACACGTTTCGTGGCCCCATAGGGAGCTCCACCGAAGGCCCCAGGGCAGCTCCCCACCACCCATTTCGCACACCCCTCACACGTTTCGTGGCCCCATAGGGAGCTCCACCGAAGGCCCCAGTGGCAGGGTTCGCATGCCTCCCCACCACCCATTTCGGCACACCCCTCACACGTTTCGTGGCCCCATAGGGAGCTCCACCGAAGGCCCCAGTGGCAGGGTCGCGTGCCTCCCCACCACCCATTTCGGCACACCCCTCACACGTTTCGTGGCCCCATAGGGAGCTCCACCGAAGGCCCCAGTGGCAGGGTTCGCATGCCTCCCCACCACCCATGTCGGCACACCCCTCACACGTTTCGTGGCCCCATAGGGAGCTCCACCGAAGGCCCCAGTGGCGCGGTGCCTATGAGAAGAGGGGCCTAGTTTGCGTGCCCCCTCCTTCGTCTCATATCCGTGCGGTACTCGCAGCTGCATATGGTTGGGTCCTTCGCCAGGCTAATTTTTTTATCCACGCACGCCCCCTTCTCGTTGAACAATGCCTCGATCTCCTGCGGCGAAATCGCGTCGTACCAGTCGTCGCAAGGCTCGCGGAGTTTCGAAATCCGGCCGTCGACGCGCTTGCCGGCAACGTTGGTCAGCTCCATCACGATTGTCTTGCGATTGCAGTCTGCAAGCCACAGGACCAGGCAGTCCAGCTTGTCCATCCAGTGGGACATGCGTACGGTAGGTTTGCGTCGTGTCGACCAGCGGCGACCCCAGCGCGGACGTTCAAGGTTGAACGCCGCCGGCGACCCAGAATCGATCGATCTTGAACGATCGGACGTTGCGGCAGCGGCCGATCGTTTGACGGGCTCGGATGGGACCATAAGCATGCTGTTGGGTGATCCCCAGCAAGAAATTCCAGAACAAGAAAACATGAAACTACAAACAATTACATCGCAAAAACAAGAACACATAAAAATACAAACAAATGCCCCCATCAATAACAAACAATTGCCCCTATATATAATACATATATATATATATTATAATATATATACATATATATATACATATGTACATATATACATGTATATATATATGTAGTATATATATATATATATATATGTATATATGTGTGTGTATATTGTGTGTATATATATATATATAATATATATATATATATATATATATATATATATATATATATATATATCACACGTACGCCATCGGTTATCGGAGACGTCCTTCCTTTCCTCCTCCCCCCTGCCGCTGTCGCCTCTGCCGCCGCCGTCGCCGTCGTCGTCGCCTTCCCCCGCCCGTGCCCGCCAGGTAGGGCGCCCCCGACGCCGCCGTCGGCCAGCTTCGATCCCGCTCCGTCGTCGTCGTCGTTTTCGTCGTCGTCCGACCAACGTTCGCTCAGACTCCGTCCTGGGGACCCTCCCAGGGGCAAATGTTTCATCCCGGATCGATTCCTGGCAACCACGCGCCCCGTCGCCGCCGTCGCAGTCGCCGTCGTCGTCGTCGTCGTCGTCGCGTCGTCGGCGCCCGACCAACGTTCGCTCAAAATCGCCCCCGTGGACTTTCCAAGGGGCAATTTGTCATCCCGGATCGATTCCTAGCGATCCTCGGGGCCCGAAGCGGGCCCCCAGAGGCCTAACATGGCGAACAAATCTCGAGTTTCCTCGTGCCCGCGCCGCCGCCGTCGTCGCTGTCGCCCTCGTCGTCGTCGTCGGTGTCGCGGGGGGAGGACGGGCAGGAGGAGGGGGAGGGGCAGGAAGAGGAGGAGGAGGGAGAGGAAGAGGAGGGGGATGTAGACTTGTCGGAAGGATCGTGGCGTCAAGTTCCCAGGGATCGTGGGAAACGATTCCCAGACCATGCTATGATATATAAAGCAGGAAGGTGCGCAATACTTTAACTTAATCACGCCAGATCTATATGTTTCAGCGTGTCGGTTTGTAACAGCATGTTCGGGCAGGGAGGCTTAGGAAGAGGAGGACTGAGGAGGAAGTGTTTCCAGATTCCCGCGGGGAATCTGGAAACAAGGTTTGGTGGTTGCGCGTCGCGCGTGCGCGTGGGTTTTCGAATGAACGCCCCTACGTTTGGGTTCTTGAGATGTTTGTTTATTTTGCTGTTTAGACACTTCAGGGTTGTTTTCATGATTTCCTTTAAAGGGAGGAGGAGGAGGGGCAGGAGGAGGATGACCTCGGACGAGGAGGTCTGGACCTGGCCCGTATTCATCAGTAGTTTTTTGCTGACTCGAGCATGCATTTGGGCAACGCATGTTTGCCGAGCTACTGGCGCCGGGCCAAATCTCCGACGACGATGTCGATGCCAGCCTTTTTTCTCCAGATGTTGGGGCGCCAGACCAGATAGTCGCCATCCCAGTTTCTGCGTCGCCAGCTCTTGCTGCGCCATCGTTTCTCTGTGAGGTATTGGGAGAGACGGGTTGCGTGGACATCCGCGCAGGCGAGCCTGGGGCCAGTGATGGCGAGCTCGTGCGCGACATCTTGGGCGACGCCAGCACGGTCGGTGATGTTGGGCCTGGTATCCGAGATGAACGACAGCGCGACGAGGTCCTCGGCCGCCTGGGGATTGGTGGCCCTGGCTCTGTGGACGCAGTTGGTGCAGATATAGATATGCCGGAACAGACATCCAAATTTGGTGCTATTGTTGACGCTTGGAACACCCGTGTGCTGCGAGCGGGCGATACGGTGCATATTGATGGTGAACGGGAGAAGGTGTGGAAACATGGAAACACATGGCTAGTGGGGTCGATGATTCGTAAAGCTGTGGATGAGCTGGGCGGGGGAGTCAACGCCACTGGCGCCGTGCAGATCGATGGTTCTCGTCGAAGGTTGTGCACATTACAGTCAGTTGCAGCTCTGGCGAAGCGGCTCTTTGATGCAGGGGCTAGCATATTTTTCTTCTGACCTCAAGAGGGAAACTACGCTGGAGCATAAGTTTGCTGGATCTATCCACCGGTACCACGACGGGACTCCGATGCTTGTGAAGTTCGGCGCACATCAATCTTCCTTGATTCGCTCAGCTCGATATCTGAAGTACGTCGAGGCGACACCTGACAAACAAGGGTATTGGACGACGCAGTCGTACGAGCAGTACAAAGCAGAGCACCCGCGGAGTTCGCCTTCAATGGGAGTCACCCAAGTCTTCGGCCAGAGCGCGGTTGTCAACAGCATTCAGTTTCGCGCGGACGCGCAAGCAGAAGGATGGGAAGAGGCTAGCAGCACGAGCGAACCGCAGAAATTCATTGTCCCCCCGATGCTGCTGGCCGACGGCCGTGCTACGACTGTTTACGATGCAGTGGAAATGGCTTACAGCTCTTCTTTCGACATTGCTGGCATCAAGGCGATGTCTGAGTATGCCGAGGTTTTGATTGTCGACGACGTTCCAGACAATTGCAATGTGAATAAGCGGGTGAAGGCTGCCACGGCCGACGCATTCAAAGACAATCCGACTATCCTCTACGACCTGTTCTCGGGATGCGTTGGCCATAAATTGCACGGCATCTGCACCAAGACCGTGAAAGAGGACAAGCTCGTGGGCCACGTCCACGCCGTGGAGACTGTGAAGCGGGTGCAAGGGCGCCGCGAGATGTTACTTAGAGCGTTACGTGAGTTGGTAGATGAGGAGTTATTGGTCCACCCAGGCGCCCCCCCCGCCGAATTTGTTGAGCACTCCCGGAACATCGTCAACATGACTTTGCGCAGGGACGTCGATTTCGTCAGGAGTCGACGCGAAGACCACGAAGGTAAACGTGGATGCACTGTCCTGGAGAACATACCTGGTTTCCTGGCGATTGCAAACGGCGATCCTCGGTGTCCGAGGTGTTCGCGCTGGTGCCAGGGGTGCTGCTTGGACGAGTCAGGCGTGTTCTCCCGGGACGCGGCAGTGTCCAACGTGGTGGCGGCTTTCGTTCAAGTGGGCATCTTCGGCGGCATGCTGAATGTCATTCCGGCAGCTGGGAGGTGGCACACGTGCGGGCGTGCGCTTGCAGTTCAGACGTACGGGATTCTGTTCTTCAATATTTTACCACGGGCGTGGAGGAAAGCTTTCGGGGAGAAAGAGGTGCCCCGCGATCTCGGCCACAGCGAGGACTACCACAAGATCATCAAGTCCAAGTCTTTCCGGGCGACTCTTTGGCTGAATGCCCCAGACACACCTGTGAAGTCAGCTGTTACCACTGTTCTCACAGCGTTCGTGGACGGCCTATTGCAGACGATGCAGCACGTGGAGGAGAACAGCAGCGACACTGACGAGAGCAAGGCCACCCCGTTGCTGCTCACTCTTTTTAACGAGAACAACCCGATATTGAAGTGTCTGCGCGAGTACCACTCCATCCTCGAGAACCCGCTCGACTCGCACGTGGCTGTCATCCTCAGGCATTTCGAACCCAGGGGCCTTGACTACGTCCACATTTGCATGCGATGCATTGCATCGGTGTCCCTTGCTTTGGCTGGGCAGGTATGGCGTTGCATATATTCCGTCCTTGGGGAGTACCCGTATCGGCTCATCTTGCGCACCCAGGGCGACCGCGAGACGACGAGGCGAGAGACCGATGCGCTGTATCACAAGTGCGAGTGTTGCCTCGACGATCACTTTACGAAGAAGGCTCGGGCGATTGGGGGCACGGCGGATGGCTTCCTGCGGCACGTTGGGCTCAGGGCTGCTATACGAAGTTGGGCGGCCACTGCGCGGTTGACGAACATGTGCACAGAGAGGTTGCTTTCAACCGTTCGGCGTGCCAGTCCTCTTCGCAGTCATGCTGACCGCGTGGTGAGCGCTGGCTTCTTGTCGTTAATTCAAGCAGCTCATCGCGCCGCAGGGGGGAACGACATCAACGTGTGTTACAGGCGCAACTTGTTGGCAGCCGGCGCCCCCATCTGCGCCGCAAGGCGGCGGCGCCGCGAGGTCGACCGCTCGCGTCGCCAGCGCGCGGCGGGGGACTTCGTCATGTGGGCGAACAAGAAGATGAAGGCAGAGCGCTTGCGCCTCGGCCAGCGCAGACTGGGAGATCGTGAAGCGCACAGGCGTCGGCTCGAGCGCCTCAGGAAGGAGTGCGACGACCTGAAGGTTCGCTTGGCCGTTCTCGGGGAGCAGCCCGAGGAGAAGCACGACCTCGCTGTTTTGTATTCTGAGAAGATCGGCACCAACTTATGGAACTGCTCGTCGGTGGACACCCTCTTGCGAGAAGACGTCATCCAGGCCGAGTGCGAACGGGCTGCCCCGTCTCATCCAGGAATGCTCGGTGGATTGACCGAACGCCTGTCGCAGGTCCGATCGCAGTTCTCGGCGGATACCTTCGCGCGGCTCAAGGAGAACGACACCATACCGACGAATAAGAAGTTCAAAGTTCATGTCCCCTGCGGCCTGATGCACCCGGGCGTCTGTCGTCAAGACCTGACGCCCGACGTCGTTCGCGCGAACAGCGAGTTGGCGCTGAATTTGTTCAGGGAGGAGTCTGGCGCGCTGGTCGCAGTGGAGGCCCTCTATTCGGACAGAGGCCCCGTGGTCTTGCATGCGGTGAAGATGTTCTCCGAGGGCGAACACGGCGTGGTGCTGGCCAGAGTCGTGCGCACTGAGCTGGAGTTCGCGCCGTTCAGGATCGACTTCGGCGAGCATTGCGAGGGCTACATGATGGGCCCAGCCTTTCTGCGCCAGCTCTGGTCTGGGGGGGCGCCGATCGAAGTGTCGCTGATCGTCTTCGAGGATGGTGATGCTGTGAAGTGGCCGGAGGGCCACCGCATCGAGGACGTGTGCGCGGCTCTTCCACGCCGGCCTGCGAGACGCAGGACTGTCAAGGTTGCAGCGCGGGAAAGTACGCAGCGAAGCATCTATCTCCCCGCCCTCTCCCCAGCCCCCCTCCATTTTCTCCGTCCGAGAGAGGAAATGGGACCGAGGTATCCGATCGAGGTCGGTTCGGGGAGGGTACCCTCGCGTTATTCGGTTCCTCGTGCTCGCTGGATGTTCCTGTGCGTCCTGGGCAGGGTTGGGGGTTGGGGGGCGGCGGGGGCGGGGGGGTGGGTTTGGCTTCGCTGCCTACGCATCCTGGGCCCGACAGTTGCGGCCGCCGGCGGTGGGCGCCGACGAGGCGGATGCCGACGATGCGATGCAGGCGTATGAGGCCGAGTTCTTGGCAGAGTACTTGGCCTCGCACAAGGGCAAAAAAAACTTGGACCCCAACGCGACTCCGGACTCCGACTACGACGGGGAGATCGGCGCCATAGACTCCTTGCTGCAGCAGAAGAAAAAGTTGATGGCGCGCCGTGGGAGGAGGAAGAAAGGACTGGCGGGCAAACGGAAGCGGGCTGCTGCAGTCGAGCATATCGCAAAAAAACAAAAGGTCGCAGCTGCCAAGCCCAAGGTCGGCGTTCCGCCTGGGGCTAAACCTGATGGAGTTGCCGCAGCAGTTCCACCTGATGGAGCAGCCGATTCACTTCCACCTGATGGGCTTCCACTTGATGGTCCAGGTGCCCCGCCTGCTGGAGTTCCACCTGGCGATGGTGAAGTTCCACCTGATGGATCAGCTGACGCAGTTCCACCTGAGGGCGTTCCAGATGGGCCTCCACCTGGTGGCGCCCCGCCTGCTGGAGTTCCACTGGGTGAAGTTCTACCTGATGGACCAGCTGCTGCAGTTCCACCTGATGGGGCAGCTGATGCAGTTCCACCTGAGGGCGTTCCAGATGGGCCTCCACCTGGTGGCGCCCCGCCTGCTGAAGTTCCACTGGATGAAGTTCTACCTGATGGACCAGCTGCTGCAGTTCCACCTGATGGGGCAGCTGATGCACTTCCACCTGATGGCGCTCCGCCCGATGGTGAACCGCCCCCGGCCCCGGCACCAGAGCCAAAGGCTGCGGCCAAGGCGAAGGTCCTTGTGGGCGGATGGGAGGTCTTGAGCGTGCCAGGGGGGGCCATCCATTTCAACCCTTTGCTTGGCAAGCTCAACGCTCATTGCAGCAGGCATTCGCACGTCGGATTCAAGTGCAAGTGCGATAGGACAATCATTACCAAACACCGCAGCAGTGGTCGACCTCTCGGCTTGCTCATGGCATGGCTACAGTTACACATGCACATTCCTGCAGAGAAGGAGAGGTTGCGACAGGAGGCGGCCCACGAGGAGCGAGTGGCTGGACGCAAGATATTCGTGGACCGATTGCCCGAGCTCAGCCCTGATGAGCTCGACCTCGCTCATCGGATTTTACGAGCGGAGCGCGCGGAGAATCCGCTGCTGGACATGGGTGGTGAGCCGAAGTTCTCGCCGTGAGCCGTGAAAAACAACACGGCGTGGGATGCGCCTTCATTCCTTTGCGTTGAATGAATGGAAGAAAAACATTGTTGCTGGCATTCGGGCCTCTTTTTTTTGGGGGGGGGCCTCTTCGGACGCTTGGGGCGGGGCCAGATCGGCCCCCTTGGGCTTATTCCAAGACGGCCTTCAGGGCCCGAATGGGGCTCCAAGAGCGCCTCGAGATGGCCCCGAGAGGACTCCGAGAGGGCCCGCCAACACGACCCTGAAACGCGGCGCGACGGCGGGGTGCGCTCTGATGAATCACTGATGAACAACTCGACGCGGATCCAGCCGTGGCGACGATGGCCCCCTTGGGCCCTTGGGGGACCCAACGGAAAATGACGAGGTCGAGCGCTCGTTCTGACCCCTGATGATCCATCACTGCCATCACCTTGGCCCCGTGTGTTCCCATCTCGGCTCGAACGCATCGCCAACTGTTTCTGATCGGTCGGCGGGGCGCTCCGATGTCCGCCGATGTCGACCAGGGGGGGCCTTTTCGAGGATGATGCGGGGCATGCGGTCATACAAACGCCGCCACCTTCGAAGAGAGCCAGGTCCGGGTGGCAGCCAGGCCAGTTCATTCCCATTCCCGTGGGCGAAGATCTATTCGACGACGGTGGCAATGCATTCGAGACTGACCAGAGGGATAAGGCCCACGCAGATGAGTTCAAGGCGTATTTGAGGCAGATACCAAAGAGAAAAAAAACATCATTGCTTCATCCTTGCAACGTATGGCTCCCGAAGTTGGGCACTAAGTCATCGAGCACAGCATCCAGGCAACGTGTGGAGACTGCTCGCTCGGCCGAGGTGATTGTCATAGATTGAGTGCGCATGATGCATGGCCTGTCGTTCATACTTGTAACTCGCGCTGCCTCGGGGCAGCACGAGTGGCATCGTTCGTTTCTATTTGTTTGTTTTGATTGCGTGCTGCCTTGGGGTTGGCCGCCCGCGTGACAAAACAACAGTGTTCGGGTAGCGGTGCCCTCGCCCGAACCACCTTTGCACCCCCAACCTTGGGGCCTTAACCCTAAGCCCGAGACGTCTTCGCCATCTCGCAAACCTGCAAAACAAAACACACAGCACGTCAATCAACGTGTTTGCCCCGAGAAGGTCATTAACAAACAGATGCAGGTCTTGTTTTAAACAGGGGGGGGGGGGCAAAACGGCCACGGCTAGGCAGACGCATTGCAGGATAGATTCTGAAACTTAATCAAGTAATACGAGACAAGAGGACGGGGGTAATGGTGACGGGGGGGGGGGGGGAGGCGGAGCGGAAATGATATCGAGTCCCCCCCCGCTTCGCCCGCGCGCTTCAGTCGGCGAAATCGCCGAACCCGCGCTGGTTGGCGCCGATGGGCAGGGGGCCCCTCTCGCACCCCTCTTGCATTGCTCATCCTCAGGGTGCGGTCGAGGGCGCTGGCTCCGAGGGTTTCGGCTGCGTCGAGGGCGCGGGCCCCTTTGCCCGCGTCGCCGCTCTCAGGCGCCGGCACCGTTGACGACGACGACTGCGCCGAAGCCTCTTGTCTCGAGCCCCGCCTAGCCGAGCAGTCAGGCAGACAGGCCCAACACCGATGGAGTTTCTGTCCGGCGAGGCCGGGATGCCGGGCACCGTGGGCGAGTCTCTAGGCTCGCCAGGCGCCGCGGATCAGCGTGCCCAGGACTCGGGCCAGGACTCTCCTTCTCCTCTCCCTCCTCTCCCCCCCCTCTCCTCTCCTCTCCGTTGCCCCCCCCTCCTCCTCATCTTTATCCTCCTCCTCCTACTCCTCCTCCCTCTCCTCCCCCTCCTCCCCCTCCTTCCTCCTCCTTCTCAGCAGCAGCAGCAGCAGCAGCAACATCATCAGGATTCGCCAGATTAAAGCCTTGAAACGTCTTCACGAGAAGTCAGAGTCAATGAAACGCCTTTGGTGATTGTTTTGGGCAGGGAGCCGAGCGCTTTATTTTGCGTCGAGGTTTTGGGGCGCTGTTTTATTTCTATGTTTTTATGTTGGCCCCTGGTCCGGGAGTTCCCCGGGAGTTGAGATTTCGCGGATGTGGCGACCCTATCGCAGATCGTCGATCTGCCCCGGGAGTTCCCCGGGAGTTAGCAATTCGCAACATAAAATCATGAAAATCATTTAATCGCGTTTCATGAAAATAGTAATGGTTTTCTGGAAGAGGACGGCGCCTTCGACGGCGACGCGCCGACCCTCTTCGGCGCGGTGCCCTTCGTCCGCAGAGCGATTGCGGAGTGGCACAGCCGCATCCCAACGGCGTTGTTGTCCGAGTGGGCGGAGAACATGCGGGAGTCCACTGCAGAGATAGCTGTTGGGCAGGAGCTGCTTTCGCAGAGCGGCTGCTCTGGCACGGACGCTTGGGTTCGCTGGCTTCAGGAGCTCCTCTCCCACTGGTCGAACACGTTCGGCGGGGCCGTCACGTTGGTCACCCAGGTCGTCGGCGCCGAGAGCGCGCCGGCGAAGCGGGTCTTCTTGCGGGAGCACGCTTGCCCGCAAGTGCTCTTGCAAGACGTCGTCGAGTTCAAGAAGAATTTGGTCCTCAACACGATGACGGGGGAGTATGTCACAATCCCCTTCGGCAGCGTGACGGGCGCCGGCTTCAGTTGCGCGTCCCGCTCGAAGATGAACCGGCACAGGGCGTCGAACGTCGGGTGCGTTCGTGGCCAAGTTGGTTCGACAGGCTCGCGGTGAAACATGGGGGAGGAGGAGGAGGAGGAGGAGGAGGAGGAGGAGGAGGAGAGGGAGGGAGGAGGAGGAGGAGGAGGAGGAGAAAGATGAGGAGGAGGATGTTGTAATATATCAACATATCTACCCCCTCCCCCGCACGCTCCAACATTCGTAAACATTCCAATTGTGGCGTCCTGAGGCGAAACGTTCGAGGCTATCAAGCACCTGATCGTTCGCTCCAGGGCTGCCGTCAGCTTCCTCGAGTGCGTGGTGGAGCTCGCTCAGGAGGAGGTCGGGCCAGACGGCCTCAGCACTTCCGACGCAGACTACATCAAGGAATCCTTCGAGAAAGAGGGCTTCACCGCGATCGTGATCTCGCACAACCCGAGGATGTGCGGAATGCCGATCGATCGCTGGAGGCTCTGGGTCGTCATCTTCAACGTCCCCGCCGACCTCGCCATGCCGCACCTGCACAAGTTCCACGACCTGTTGGAGTCGATGAGGAATGGGCCGCAGTGGCCAGTTGCAGATTTTTTGATCCCTGAGTCGACGCTGAAGGCTTGGACAGATGAGGCGCCGATTGCCGCATCATCGGTTGCTAAGAGAGGCAAGAAAGATTGCGAATGGGGTGACGTGCATTCTGACGCGTTCCCGCGTCTGGGCCTCGAGTGGCCGCCGTCAGACGCCTCTCTGGAAGGGTTCCGCCAGCGCGAGAGCGAGGTGACCTTTGCTGCGGACAAGTTGCACCCGCTGGGGGACGAGGAGTTTTCCTTCCTGGACGCGAACCACACCTTCGAGCGCTTGTTCAAGTGGGACCCAGCGACGAAATCGACAGTGAATCCTTGGAAGCAACACGTCCCGACCTTGACGGCGCAGAGCAGGATCGTCTGCCGCTTCAGGGACTCCAGCAGTGGCGACTCGGCGTTGCGGCACGTCCACGCGCTGGAGATGATGTCGTTCCAGGGCTGGGACATCCCGATGTGGAAGGGCAAGAACCCCTTCGCGACCCGCGGGGAGCTGCCCATCACGCACGAGCTGCTGCGCGATATGGCCGGCAACATGTGGAACGCGGGTTCGTTTTGCCCCATCGCCATTGCCGCTTTCGGGGCCTTGCCCTACCGCGCCCTGAGGGCCCAGGCGGTCGCCCGCGAGTCCAGCGCGCCTCAGGCGGTGCCGGAGAGTTGCCCGGCATCCGACAGCTTTGAGTCCGACAGCGACTGATCCAGACTCGCCCAGGCACAGGGTGTAGCACATAGTCTGTAGTAGCGCGGGAGACTACGTCGGCGTGCAGCCGCTTTTTGCTTTTTGCGCCTTGTGGGTCTTGCTCCGGCACGAGTTGCGGCCGCGTTGTTAACAGAGCCAGTGCGTCAGTGATATGATGGCGCGTCTGTCGGAGTCGCGCCTTGGACCCGCAGGGGTGTCGGGATGCATGCCGTCAAAGCCAAACGCGCGCTACGGCCGGAGGTCAATCGTCATCACATCATCGCCAGCGCCATCATCATCGTCATCATCATCATCATCATCATCATCATCATCATCATCATCATCTTCATCGTCACCACCAGCATCTTAGTGTCGCGTTCGTGGCTGCATCGTTTGCGGCACCCCCAGGGGGGCCCGCGTTTTCACGCACGAGCCGTTCGATTGAGAATTCCCCCTCGGGAAAGCTTGCATTCCGATAGTACAAGAAGCCTGCTTTTCAGGAATGACAGGCTTTGTTGTGTTATCGGAATGCACGTGCTCCTTTTGGGGAACCACGGTTTCAAACACTCCCCCACGAAAACTCGCTGGGTCGTCTCCGCCGGAAAAAGAAAAACCACAAACACACAAAACAAACAAAACACCATCATCGCAATCATCGCCATCATCATGATCACAATCATCATCATCGTCATGTTCCTTATCACCACCACCATCATCATCATCATCAGCATCATCATCACCATCATCGTCATCATCATCGTCATCATTCCTCCAATTCCTCTTCCTCCTCCTCCCCCTCCCCCTCGCCCTCCTCCTCCACGGGGCGCTCTGGCAGGAAGCTCGGCCCATTGACATCCTCGACAGTCGCGGAGTGGACGAGGGGGAGACGCGCCCTCCTAATGCTAGGGGGCGGACGGGGGGAGGGAGGGAGGGGGGCCAGCGCGACTTTCCACTCAGAGAGGGGGGGGGGGGCTGAGGGAGGAGGGGGAGGGGGCGGAGGTTTTCACTCCACCCACGTCGGCGCAACCAGCGTTGCGAGGCTCATCGTCTTCTTCCTGCTTCCTGCTCCTCGTGCTTCCTCCCTCCTTCCGTAGACTCCTGCTTCCTCCTCCTACTTTCCTTCCTCTTCTCCTTCCGTAGACTTCCTGCGAGGCTCTTCCTGCTCTTCCATTCTGTAGAGTTCTGCTTCCTCCTCCTCTTCCTCCTCCTCATCCTCCTCATCCCTTGCTCCATGGTCCATGGCCATAGCCTTTGTGGCTCGCAAGCCTGTGCTTCAGCTGCGCTTGCCCATCGCTGGCGTCGCTGGGCCCGTTGCGACGGGATGGATTGGTTGGCGCTTGGAGTCGGCTGTGCTGCAGATGCCAGCGTCGCGGGCGAGACGCCCGCGGAGGCGCCGACGCACTCGCGGCGCAGGAAGTCGGCGACCTCCAGGCTCAGCGACGGGGGCGCCGTCGAGGAGCCGCCCATGGCGCTGGCAGAGGCGAAGAAGCGCACCAAGACTTGGAGTTACGAGCAGAAAACGAAAGCCATGCGCCGTGGTGCCAAGTGCACGGCCTGCATGCAGTGCGACACCGACCAGGACCCCTGCAACCCGTCGGTCAGTAAAATTTGGGGGCAGTACAAGTGGAACGAGGCAAAGACGTGTTTGGAGACCGAGGGCGCCACGTGCTACATATGCGCCCGCGTCCACGATGCGAAGTGGCGCTCGATTGGCGAAATGGAAGGCGCAACTGAGCCAGGACAACGACATGCACGAAGAGTACAAAGCATTCTACCACTGGCTGATCGGAGAGCTCATCAAGGTGTACGACAACAACGGGGACAGGGATATGCAGCACCGCCTCCCTTGGCCAACGCCGCGGCAGATCAAGGAGATGGAGATATACAAGATCAAGTGGGTCTTGCCGCCGGAGGAGTTCGTCGAGCACGCCGAGTTCATCAAGACGAACCCAGAGCCGCCGCAGGAGAGGATCGTCATCGGCCCTTGCGGGGCGAAGCTCGTGAAGGTGGCTCCCTCTAGCACCCGGTGGCAGCGGGTAAAGGAGATCGCGAAGCAGGCAAGCCGCTCGAGGACCCACGTGGACGGGACCGACGATATTCAGAACAAGTTCAACCAGGACATCATGAAGGGCATCATCACCTCCGACATTATCCAGTCGGAGTTCGCGACGCCGCCGACGTCGGCCGGGGGGCAGGGCCCGTCTCCGGCGCAGCAGCCCCGTGTCGACGGAGCGCCTGCAGGCGCGGTGGAGATCGTGGCGGTGCAGGAGAAGGATTTTTCGCCACAGCCCTCGTCTAAGCGGGCTCAGGCGGCCAGCCGCCGCGCGGGCAACGCCGGCGCCCTTGGCGATGGTGACGACGGGAAACCTGAGCCTCCCAAGAGGCCGCGCAGAGCCTCCCAGCCTGCCGCCGCCGTTGCTGATGGTGCTGACGCTGGCGTGAAAAAGGTGGCCAAGCCGAAGTCGACCAAGAAGCGGGGCCGCCCGACGCGGGATGGCGAGACGTTGTTGCGCATGCAGTTGGCGGACTTGGCCAGCGCTGAGCAGGGCTCCAAGACCGCGGCGAAGTTCTTCGGGCCAGAATGGAAGAACGTGCAGCGCAACATTCAGAATTATTTGGATGACGTCGACGAGGTCATGGAGACCGAGGAGGACATGGCCCGCCTGGCGGAGTTGAAGATGATCCATCGGAAGGCCCTGGTTGCGAAGAAGGTCCTATGCGAGGTGGCCAGCCAGGGGGTGATGTCGCAGAAAGCGCTAGAGAAGTATACGGTCCAAGTGGAGTGGTTGCAGTCTGGCGAGCATCCGTGCTCGAACCCGTTCCCCAAGTTCATGCGCGACGCCATGCACAAGATGCAGCTCGAAGGCGCGTCGCCGCCAGCGTTCTGGAAGGCGATCTTGCAGGAGCTTCAGCAGTCTGGCAACGCCGACGGGTCCCTGTTGGAGTGCATCGCGACGAAGGTGCTCTCCTTGGTCATGCAGTCGACCGTGAAGGAGGCCGTCGTCGTGCTCGCGGCCTTCTCCGAGGCGTCTGGCGTTCGCCAGGAGCTCCCAGCTGCCATCCGCACGGAGCTGGACTACTTGGACGTCGTCGTCGGAATTGCAAGGGACGAGGTCACGTGGACGCCAGACTTGGCAGATCGGCGGGAGAAGTTGGACGCCATGATGAAGCTGACCGCCTCGTCGCCAGTCTTGAAGTCGTTCAAGACGCACCAGAATGGCAGGGACATGCTCAAGCTTTGCGCGGCCGCCCTGGAGTCCACGGAGACGCTGGGGGCGCTGGAGGCCGCGTGCAAGCAAGCCTGCGATTCTTTCACCGTGAGCTTTGACCCGCAGGAGCTCGAGGGCCTGATGAAAAACGACGACCGCGCCAAGCGGATTGTGAAGGCGACGTTGACGGAAGGGTCAGTTCGCGAGCTCTTCAAGTCTAGAGCCGAGCACTTCTTGGGCGCCATCTTAGACGACTGGGCCAAGCCGAACACGTTGGAGAATGCGAAGCTCCTCTCGGGTGCGTTCGAGTCGCTGGCGATCTCGCAGGGCATCCACAGCTTGCATGGCGAGGTGAACCAGGCCTTCTTGGACCACTACGCCGCCATGGGCGCGCTCCTGCAGGCGAGGGCCGACTTCTACGAGTCCGCTGACGGGTGCACCAGCGCGAGCAAGGTCGCGACGGTATCCTCGCAAGCCTTACTGCGACCTCGGCCCCCCGGCCCGCGAGTCCATCCCCCATTGCGAATGGGGGATGGACACAGAAGGTAGGCAACTCCCAGTGGGCCATTGGGAGTTGCTGACCTTCTGTGTCCCGCATTGGGGGGGTGGCCGAGGATTGCAGCCTTGGGACTTGCATTGGATACCTTGCAGGGGCGGGGGATCCTCGTGGCCTTCCATGAGTTCGCTGGCTCCAGCCGGAAGAAGTGTTTGGACGACTTCGGATTCGACCCCATGACGCAACGCGCCTGCGCCAGCCTCGCACAGCTCCAGGTAGACCCGGGCTACGCCAAACTCAGGGAAGTTTGTTCGTCTGCTGCGAAGCCGATGCTCGATGAGATCAAGCGTCTCTCCGCTGCCGCGTTGCACGACTCCACGATGGTGTACCCGGTCAACACGCACAGGCTGAATGACCACCTCAAGTACGACGTCGAGGCCGACATGCCAAGCACCGTCGCCACTCTGAAGTCACTCCCAGGCATGGAAGCCGCGCACAGGCAGCTGATATTCGTCGATACCTGGGGCAAGTTGACGAAGTCATTCGCGAAATTGAAGCTGTCGGTGCTGAATAAAGATCGGAAGGACAGGGCCATCAACCAGGAGCGCGTGTCCATGGTTTTGGAGACGCGCGCGTACCTGAAGCTGGCGCGGGACGTGATCGCGGACATCGAGGCCACGTGGGGCGGCATCGGGAAGCTCTTCGAGAGGCCCCCTGGGGTGCAGGGCATGCTGACGAAGACGGTGAAGGTCAGAGTGAGTGGGTTACTGCAGCATCGAAAGGATAAGGACTTGAACACGTCCCCGCCCCCCGTCTCCTTGAGTCGCGCACCTGGGTGCTGAATTTTAAATTAAGCACCCAGGTGCGCAACTCAACGCAGAGGGGACACACTGACCCCGGGCGTGGCGCTGCTCAAGTCTAAATCTGTTCGACCTTGCTGTATGGGACCTACTCGAAAGACCTGCTTGGACATCGAGTTTGACGGCTCCAGCGCCGCCGAGTCGCCGAACACGTTGGGCATGGAGGTGAAGTCGATCATTGATGCCTGGGTCGGTGACACAGAGGAGCTGGCCGCCGTGATCAAGGGCATGGCGATCGATGGCATCATGTTGGCCAAGCCGGCCATTCTGTCAAAGGAGCACCAGGCCACGCGCCAGGGGCTCCTCAACGACCCGAACTACAAGCCTCGGTCCAACGGAGTGGTCCTCCTGCAGAAGTGGCGGGCCATGCTGCGCACGCTGTCGTTGGACGGCAACGGCCTGGCCTTTGAGAAGCAGGCAATGCTGCTCAAGGATTGGGAGGACGTCGTGGATGCGGCCACGGAGGTGACGGACCTCACGTTTGCGTTGCACCACCTGGTCAGGAGGCTGCCCGGCATCGCCAACGTGGTGCAGCGCAAGGCCGCGGCCAAGTCGTTCGCGAAGGACCTGGCTGCCACGAGGAAGGGTTTCACGCTCGGGGATGACCTTGCCTCTGCGCTGGCCGACCTGTCCAATGGCGATTTCCCGACGGTGGATGGGGAGGTGATCTCGCCCAAGAAGGCGCCCGCCGCGGGCCAGGCTGAGGCGGGCCCCGCCTAGGCCTCCTTCGGCGGCGCGGCCGTCCAAGCCTCCTGGGGCCCGAAAGGGGTTATAGAACCCCCCACTGATGCTCCCTTCGGCCCGTTCCCGAGGGGGCCCTCGAGGGCTGGCGAAGGCGGGGGCAGAGAGCGAGGGGCATATTGCCCTTTTCTGGCCCCTGGGGGGCTTGCTGGGAACGCACTCGAGGCAATCCGTTCGCAACGCAGGCGCGCCGATGGAGAACCATGGGCACGGGGGCGCGTGCGCGGCGGGGGCCGCGCGGCCGCGGCGCCGCTGGTGCGCGACGGACGGGGTGAAGTCTTTTGAACGACAGCAGCTTGGAGGAGAAAAAAAAAAAACGGGCCTGCATCCTTGCCGGCCCCCGCCCACTCGGCCATTGCAGGATGCGAGGGGGGCCCGGGTTATATTTATTCAGAATCTGTCGGTCCCTGCCGCTGGGCCCATGTAGGCTGACATGTGCATTCATATGTGCAGATGTTCTGCGACGCACATACGTATGATCATGCACGCAGAAATACACAGGTATACCTACACGTGCACACATATGTGTAAACACATCGCGAGAAATCATGAAACGTATTGTCCGAAGTGCACGTGTGTGTATATTTATGTGTGTGTGTCGTGGTGTGTAGTCCACAATAAGCGTATACATTGATTGTTTGCATGTGGTTTTCCATCTGCCGTGAAGTACGTGGTTTTCTTTTTCTCGTCTTCTATGTTTTCATCTTCCGTGAAATGTGTATGGTCAATGTTTTTTTTTAGTTTGCCGATGTTTTTGTTTTTTTTTAAGTTCGGAATTGCTCTTTTATCACATTCAAGTTTCTTTATGTGTCCATGCTGTATGCTGTTCATGTATGTTTCGTGTTTTCTGTGTGTTTCAATGTTGTAATTTCTTGTTTTTATGTAATTTCACGTCTTCAATGTTATATATATATATATATATATATATATATATTTGTATATCTATATATATAATATATATATATATATATGTATATATATGTATATATGTATATATATATATATATATATATATTCATGTATTTTCATGTTTGGAGGATTTCTTGTTTTTATGTATTTTCACGTGTTTTCATGTTTTTGTGTGTTCCTGGGGTCCCTTATGGTCCCATCCGAGCCTGTCAACCGATCGTTCAAGGTTGAACGATCCCTGCGGTGTCAAAAACCAACGCTGGGGTCGGCACGACGCGAACCTGCCGTATACCCTGGAAGAACGTGAATTTACCTGCTGAAGCCTTGTCGCCATTGCCAGTCCAGCGCCCGCCCTCGTACCCGGGGCCGCGCCAGCGAAGGCCTGCCCGCACGATCGTTTTCTGCGTTGACGCAAATGCTGTAGGCTCCTCCTCCTCCTCCTCCTCCGGCAGGTGCACTCCTTCGGGGCCAGCCCCACTGCCTGGGCGAAGACGAGCGCGCGGCACTCCTCGGCGTCGGGGAGGCGGGAGGCGCTCTGGACCGACGCGAACCTGACGCTCTCCAAGAACTCGCTGCGGGCACGCCCCTTGATCTCCTTCGCCGCGGACTGAAAGGCGGCCCGATCCTCGTAAACGGCCATGCGGGGCGCGCAGCTGGACCAGCGAGCGCTGGGCGAGGATGTTCGACGATTCGCTTTGGAGCAAAAACGCCTGCGGTGCAACGCATGGTAGAGTCTCTTTGCTGGCTCGTTGAAATAACAGTGGGCATGGCCATGCCGGCTGCAAGTGCCGTTGCAGAGAGAATGGCGCGCGCGAGAGGGGAGAGAGAGAGAGAGAAAAATGTGAACATGCGCCATCATTTTTCCGTTTGCGCTCGCAGAGTCTTCTTCCGCATTGCTAGACCAAAAACAGTTGAGCGCACCGGCGGAGTTACGTCCATCGCCCCAACCTATCGCCGCTCACGGACGGAACCCGAAGGACGGCCCGACGCGCACACGGTTGTTGGGCATGCACGGAATCGGGTTGCCCGTGATGAACACCATGTGGCGGTGAGGAGGCAAGCCCAACGATGCTTGCGCATTTCTCTCCATGCACTTCCACGTAGTAGCCCAACCAAAAGTTTCGGCCCAGGCAGCGCTGTTCTCAGTGATGAAGACAAGGTCGGCCACGCGAGCCTAGCACCCGCGCGCGCATGCCGCATCGAGCCACTTTCGCTAAAGCGAGAGCGCAGGATAAGGACACATTGGGTAAGGAACCCAGGGTCTGGATGCCAGTGGAAGTCCAATTCTGGATCGGCCGATCGGTCAACGACCTCAGGAAAATCGGTCGGTCGGCCTACGTCCTACAACAACTCGATCGGTCATTCACAGAGCACGCGATCAGACGCTGCGTAGGGCACAGGGCGATCATGCCCGATGCAATCCACCGCCACTCCCAACCCCTTTGTAAGAGCGAATGATAATAGGGAGCAGGTTCGGGTCGGATGGCAACCAGAGCGGGCCCGCGAACCCCGTCGCGATGAATTGAACGAGGGTTTTCTTTGAAGTGCTTGAAGATCGGCCACCCGTCGACTGAGATGTGCAGGCGGCCATAGGGGGGAAGGGCTCGCCAAAACAGACGCGGGGCGAGGATGAATTCCCCGCGCGGGGCGCCCCCGAAGTTGCGGGGGCTCTGACAGCGATGCAATTAGAACGGCCAGTCCTCCCCTCAGTTTCCACCAAACCGAATCTGGGTGCACAGGCTCGCCTGGGCGAACATCTGGCACCAATGCAAAGTCGTACGCCATGGCAGCGAGCGGGCGGGCCGCAAGAGATACAAGCCGATGCGCGCGGGCAAATGTCAGCCCAAACGGCGAGTGGCGCAAGCCCGCGATTAGACGTCGTGCATGGGGAAGGGCGGCGACGGCGGGGCCTGAACACCCCAAAAACCGAAGGAACAGCAACACAAAACAAAGAAATCAAACACGGAGGCCAGAACCCCACCCCCCTCCCCCCCAAAAAACATGAAACAACCAAACAAACCAAACAACACATATAGTTCAATACTTACACCTCCTCCCCCCCCTCCTCCCCCGCCTCCTCCTCCTCCTCCTCCTCCTCCTCCTCCTCCTCCTCCTCCTCCTCCTCCTCCTCCTCCTCCCCCCCCTCCCCCTCCCCCTCCCCACCTGGGGCCTGAACACAAAAAAACCTAAGGACCAATCAAACTAACAAAGAGCTCAAACACAGAGGCTTCAAAAACTAAGAACAAACATAGGGAAGAACCAACAAACAATATATTCCAATACTTACCCCTCCTCCTCCCCCTCCTCCTCGCCCTCCTCGCCGCCTCGGGGGGGGGGGGGGGAGGAGGAGGTGTACGTATTGAAACATTGTTGTTTTTGTTTGGTATTCCTTAGTTCTTTCTGCTTGAAGCCTCTGTGCTTGATTTCTTTGGCTGGTTCGTTTGTTCCTCGGGTTTGTTTGGTGTTCAGGCCCCAGGCTGGGAGGGGAGGAGGGGGAGGAGGTGTAAGTATTGAAATCTTGGGTTGTTTCTATTAATGGTTGCTTCGGTGTTTCTGTTGTTTAGGCATCTGTGCTTGGTTTCTTTGTTACTGTTGGGTTGTTCCTTAGGTGTTGTTGGCTTGCAAGCCCCAGCTGGAGGAACTGGGAGAACTTGAATCTGATCACGTAAGAAGAGGAACATGCTCATGAGGAATAGAGAGCGTGCGGACAGTACGTCCGCAGAAAAACACGCCCCCTCGCATTGCATCGCATTGCCCTTCCCTACCCTTTCCCTCCTTCCCCTTCCCCCCAACGCGCTTCCTCTAAAAAAAACCTTGGAAGCGCATGCCCCCGTTACGACGATGAAACCGCATGTGTCAACCTGGAAGGAGCCGTCCGCTCCACCGCGCAATACTTGACAACCATACGTTGTTGAACAACATGCGGTGTCATCTTATCGGCCAAGCGGCATAAAAACCGATGAGCACAACGGGACTGAACATTAAAGCACATGCATGCCTTTCGTTGGAGCCAGATGGCTTCTGCAGCTGAATTGTGCACGCAAGAATTATAGTATCACCTAATACTATAGATGTGCCGCTGGAGAAGATGGCTTCCGCAGCTGAATTGTAGCAGTATAGCAAGATCCTATGCATCAGAACACAAATAGGGAAACCCACGCAAGACCAGGATCAACGGCAGCGGGGTCCCCCAATTCGTTACACGGCCGGGTTATCACGGGTAGCCACAGGACCTGTGGATTGGTTTTACCCATGGGGTCGAATCATTGCATCAACCTTCCGAGTCTGGATTGGGCAGTGGTGGATCTTGGGCGTATGCGACAAAGAGTGCGCAGGTGGCCGACGTATGTGAACGAGTACGACCGGCACAAGCGGCAAAACTCAAATTTGCCCGTACGCAATACGACCTGGCCGAAATCATGTGGGGCCAGGCACAGAATGTTTGAAAGCTTGAGCTTGCATCGATAAGAGTCCCAACATACAGGGCACCGGAAGCGCTGCACAGAATGGCCCCATGCCAATTCATGCGGGACTTGCGTAGGAGGCATCACATCGGTGGCAGGGCGGTTCAAACATCAAGGAGGGCGTGGGATCTCATTAAGGTTCGGCAGCGCACAGGACATTACAACTTCAATGTATCTGTCGATATGCTTTACGACAGTACGCGACCGACATTCAAGGCGCTGGTTGGAATAAGACGGGCAGGCGGACTGGGCAGGAAGAAGACGCTGAGTTGGGCCTACACCTTGTACAAGCAATTGCTACCGTAAGGAATGTCAGCAGCCTTCACACGAGCGCGGGCCCATATACTCGAATGGGGGCTTCAGATACAACGTGAGACGTGCCACGAATCCACCACGCATTGGCAGTCGTGGTAATGTGTGTAGTTGTGGCTTGAGTCCGACAAGGCATCCAGGAGGAAGACGAAGAAAGCCAGAGTTTCAGCACCAGGATACGCACCGCATCGAAGCAGAAAAACGCCATAAACATAAACTTTTGGCGCACCGCACGGAGCGCTAGAAGTTTATGTTTATGCCATGTTGTGTTTCTTCTAAAGACAAAGAAAGCAAGAGTCTCAGCACCAGGATACGCACCGTAGGCGGCGACACGCACCTCGCCAGATGGCCCCACAGCTACAGCCGAGAAGCCGCAGCGCAGTGCTCTCGAGGAAGAGCCCTCCGTCACCAAAAACGCGCGCGGCGTGAGGAAGGGCATTTGTGTTTGCGGGCCACCAGAGAAGAAACACACAATGCCGAGCTTCATCGCCAGGTGTGGCGAGAGCCGCTCTGGGTCAGGGACCGCGGCGGAGTATCAGATAGGGTAATCAGGAATTTGTGCTCGGACGCGTGCGACGTGAGGAGAGGCACGGCTTCTGGGCCACCAAAGAAGACGCACATAAGAACGAGCTTCATCGCCAGATGTGGCGGGAGCCTCTCTGGGCCAGGGACCACAGCGGGATACCTGATAGGGCAAGTTTCGAAGACTAAGAACGCCATAAACATAAATGGTCGGTGTTCCGCGCGGAGCGCCACAAGTTTGTGTTTACGCAGTTGTTTTCTTCTACCTCTGGGTCAAGGACCATGGCGGAGTACCAGGTAGGGTAATCTTGGAATTGTGCTCGGACGCGTGCGACGTGAGCTGGCCAACCGCATGCGTGACGATCAGACAACGTACCATTACAGACCCAGCGATGATGGCGTAGCGCAGAAACGTCATCAGTATGAGCCGCCCCGCAGAAGGAACAGGAAGTAGCAAAACACACTGCGCCATCAAACCGATTCCTAATCCGGCACCGCGCTTACTAGCTTCGTAGATGCAACAATTTTCCAAACACAGTGTTTGCCCTCAGCATTTCTTACTTCTGGTCTAGGGAACTGGGCTCTGTGGGCGGTCAGTCGGCTATGTTCTCGCCGTCGCCGCCTCGTCGCCGCTCAATCGCCGCTTCGTCGCCGCCCGTCGTTTGGGTCTTGTGTGCGGTTTGGCCGCTGTGTTCCCGCCGTCACCGCCACGTCGCCGCCTCGTCGCCGCCTCGTCATGCCGAATCATTGCATAAGCATTGGGGTTTTGAGCATGTCATGGCAGAGGTTTACAACATCACATGGGAAACAGATCAGGGTTGCTGCGAACGCTTCTTCAATGACCTCATCAGCTTCATCGCCACCGGCCATCATCACCATCATCATCATGTTCGTCGTCATCATCATCATCATCATCATCGTCATCATCATCATGATCATCATCATCATCATCATCATCATCATCATCATCATCATCATCATCGTCATCATCATCATCATTAGCATCATCATCATCATCATCATCATCATCATCATCATCATCATCATCATCATCATCATCATTTTCATCATCATCTCTAGCAATTGTGGCTCAAGGTCAAAACGCGTGTCCGTGGCGTTTCGACTGTTGTCGCGGCCAACAGGGAGCTCGGGCCGCGGGCGTAGCTGCCTGAATGCGTTGTTCGTTTGCCGCTGTCCTCCAGGCCGATTGATCTCGCGGCAGGGGTCGGCATGGCTCCGATTGATGCAGTGATCAAGGACTTGACCGCTCAAGTGGCCAAGATTACCCAGTATCTCCCGAAGTTGCCGGCCCAGGCCCGCGAGTTTGCTACGAGTGTGGTTGTGTGCAGGAAGGTCTTGCAGAGCAGCGTGCTAACATCTCGAATGCGGAAGCGGAGTTAGAGAATATTCGGAATTGGAGTTCCAGTTTCTTCGGGGTGAATTCTAATGAGTCCGAACAATAAGTTTCGAAGGTTTGTTCCGTCTGTGGGCGGGGGGAACCACGATCTCTTGTCCAAGGCCATTCTTGTAGGTTTCGGTGACGAGTTCACTCGTAAGGTTCTCCAGGAGGCGGGTTCTGATATTCTCTCTGCGCGCGCTGAAGAAGAGGCGAAGAGGGCCATCTCCGCGACGCCTCAGAACTTCTCGAAGAGAGTCACTGCTGCCTTTCTTTCTGCTGATGCAGCCGCTAAGACTTAAGACGATTGACGCGTTCCGTAAGCACGATCCTGAAGGAGTCGCGCCCAAGACCCCCAAGGGGCCCAGGACCTTGCGCTTGCAGCCGCTCCGCGATGCGGAGACTAACAAGCAGTTGGCTGTCATGGGGAAGATTCGTAACGGGCCCGAGGGCCTCTTTACAAAATCCCCAGTGCTGAATGGGTGGTCTGTTGACTCGTCGGTCGGCCACGGCTTCAACATCGTTTCGAACGACGTCCCGGGCGACGCTGTGAAGTTATATGATGTTCCGAAGCCCAAGGTCTCGCTCGAGATGCTTAGGGCCATCGCGTTCGCTTGAAACTTCGAGGCCTTCGGTACCGCAGGTAAGAAGCAGGCCATTGTGGACCAGGTCGTCGGCCAGTTGAGCCTGCGGCGAATGCAATCATTTTTCTGAGGGTGCCCCGTCGGGGGCTGGGTGGCTGACGCAGGACATTGTCCCTCTCTTGCGTGGTGGTCGATTCTGTGAGGCGCGATTCATGTTCGGGGAGGTCGGGGCAGCGCAATTACTCCCCTTCTTGTCGAAGACTCCTCTCTCTGTTGTTGCATTGGATGCTCGCGGTCCGTTTGCAAGTGTCAGCGGCGCGAAGGATCGGGCGGGCACTCGATGGCGCATCTTCTCGGGGATGCTCAGGAAGCACCATGTTGTCTGCATTCAGGAGCTCCGCGGGCACTCCAGGGACCTGGTCGCCCTTGCGAAGGACTTCTCGTTTTGCGACTTCTTCCCGAGCGCTCACCTTGATAATGTTCCTGGGGATGTGTCTGGGTTTGCGTTCAGGAGTCGCTCGCGCCGCTCTTTCTTTGTTCCATTCTAAAATCGCCGATCCTTTGGAAAGCCGCGCGCCCTTGGATGGGATACTTCTGGACTTCTGGGGATCGTGGCCGCGTGCGTGCCGAGTTTTTATGCTGGCCCGAATTCGGATCTCTGCTGTTCGCTCCGCTTCTTTGCCGTCGTCTGCTGGATGCCACATCCTGCGTGGTGGTTTCAAATTGGTGCTCAGCGGCGAAGGTCGGCTTAATCTTGAGACTGGGATCGGATCGCTAGATGTGGGGGTGCTGCGTTCACTCGCGAATGGAACTCTTGCTGTGGTGCCTGGACTGAGTTGCACCAGCCGCAGAATGCCCGTCGCGACTGTAGGGGCCTCAAGGCTATCTTTACTGCTTGTCTGGAGCGCGCACATGTTGACCCCCCCCCGGCAATCCTAGAGGGTCCGTTTGTTTCCGGTTCGACGATCGGCATGCCTACCAATCTGAAGACCCCCCCGATCGCGCCTTTTTGGTGGTGACTGTTGCTCCAAAACCTCGACTTTCTGACGACCCCCTTCCGATCCCTGCGCGGGCTGCCCGCGCCGCGGAGTTCGGGCGCGTTCTTTCCGATGCGATCGCGGCGTTGGATTCGCCCCTCCCGGTCAAGCTGCGTTTCGCTAGTGCCGGGGTGGCAGCGCGCGACGCCCGCGCTGAATCGCGCAAAGTGTCGCGGCGCCGTGAGGATCGGACGCAACGTGAGAACTTGCATTGGTGCGTTGCCGCTCTCCGTGGATTTCGATAGACTGCTCATTGCCGCGTTGCCCGCGCTGCGCGTGCATGCCTGCATCTCATGTCCATCAGCGACGCGGGCGCTGAAACGTTCGTTGACCCTGCTGGTCTACACGCGCGCATTGCGTTGCTGAGCAACCAGTTGCTTGGCGACGGGGAGAAGGCGTTGCAGCACGCCAGCGACATCCCCGAGCGCGAACTCGCACGCGAGTGCGCGCGTGCGCAGCGCAATCCTGAGCTGTGGCGTGGTCGCAACAAGTCTGCTCGCATCGGCAACAGTCTCGCGGGGGGCAATGGCCGCCCGCGCGGCACGTTGGCAACGAGCTTACCAGAGACTGAGGCGGCGTCTCTGCGGCGCGCGTGCCTGGTCGCACGTTGCGGGGCACTCTGCTGCCGCGCATCCTGCGCGCTGATTTTCCCATGCCTGATCTTTATGTGGCAGTTGGCCCGTGTAGAGTGAGACGAACGCGCGACCCGCACTGAAGGCCCCACGCCAGGGGTTGATGGCTTGCGCCATGGATGTTGGAAGCACTCCGGCGCGCAAGACATTCTGCGTGAGGTACATTGCCATGGCACCCCGCAGCCTCGCGCCCTTCTTCCTGATGCCTGTCGTGAAATGCTCAGGGTGTAAGGGGGTCATCCGTTTGGCGGCCCTTCTGCGCCTGCCCTGCAAGCCTTCCTCCGCTCGCCCCATCTGTTCATGGGATGCGCTTACCGCAGGTTGGCCACTGCCGCCGTCGCCTACCCCCTGACCAGAGTCAGTGCTCAGTCGATTCAAAGTTTGCAGTCTGGGGGCGCCCCTGTCCGGTCAACCCTGGACAGTATCATCGCCTGTAAAGCAGATGGAGTGATCGCCCACTTGGAGGGCCAGGATGATTTGGCCCAGCTCTTCACTGACGTCAAGGCAGTTCTTCCTAGCCTGCTAATTATGGGCACTGGCCGTTCAGGAAAGGATGGGGGGGGGGCCTGTTCTGGGCCGCGAAGTGCTTCGAGCACCATTGCGAAGACAATGCTTTTAGAGTGCACTTCTGCATGGTTATTATGTCTTCCGCGTGTGTCGCGGGGTCTGCCAAGGGCGTTTTGTGCCGATGTTATTATCTGCTTTTGCCCTGGACCCAGTCCGTCGTCGGCAATTAGCTCCAGGTCCCCCCCACTTCGGCCTTTCAGGATATCTTGGTGATCTCAGGTTCCGTCTGGCGAAACATCTATTCATTTGCTGCCTGTCTCCGAGATGTTTCGCCTCCTCGCGGATGCCATCGGCCTAGAGCTGCGCGACTGTAAGTGCATCGTTTGGTGGGACATTATGGCGGCCTGCCTGTCTTGGGTCACTTTCTGGGATTATTGGGCAGAGGTGGTGGACATTTCCGGCCTGTTCGACGGCGCAGATACTTGGCTTTTTGTGGGCCCTGAGGCGCACCGCCACAGTTTTCCGACGCAGCGCGATAACTATTTCCCCCGTGCTTGCATGAACCGCGGAGTGGGCGCGGGCTTGGCTGATTCATGTGTTGCTTGTAGCGTTCGCGCCGCGTCTGCGCCCAGTTGCGCGCTCCAGTTCCGCCGGCCGACTGTTCGCTTCTATTTGTTAATTGACCGTGCTGTCCAAATCAGTCATGTTGGCCTTCGCTAAAGCTATAATAATAAGGCAATACGATTCTTGGGCGATGCAGGGCGCAACGCGCGCTGCGCGTCGATCAGGCAGTTTGCGAAAGCATCGGTGTTTCGGACAACCCCCCAGTTCTCCTGCATGGCAAACGCACCAGGCTGCCTTTGCTGACACCCGCGCCAGTCTTCCTGGCTTTATTTCTGCGCGTCTGGTGCAAGGGTGGCGTTTGAACTTGTTCCTCTCGAATGCGTCTGGCACAGCGGCGGAGCTCTTGCCGATAGTCAGACTGATCGATGCTGATCTTGTTGCCGCGTCGCAAACGCTGCTCGTGAAAGCGCTGATGGGGGCCTGCATGAGAGACCTGGTGAGAGATTTGGCAAAGTTCCCAGAAGAGTGCTGCAATTGCTGCCCTGTCGTTTTGCCCAGGTTTCCGACATCCCAGATTTGGATGCGGAGAGTTTGGTGATTTGTTTTGATGTGTTGAATGGTGGTTGTTTCAGGGTCCGCCGCCGAGGGGCATGGACCTCTGCGACATCCACGTGCGCCCAACACTGTGCTTGTTTGGCTGTGGACATGGCAGAGACGATCAATGCCATTGTATGCACTGTCGTCATGTGTTTGCATTGTTTACGATTTGGGCCCCGTGCGTTTTCCCTCTTGGTTGCGCCCCCCCTCTCTCCCCCGTCCTCTGCTGCGCCGAAGGGGCCGCTCCCAACGCTGAACGTGATGTTATTCTGCTTGCCCTGGTCGAGAGCTTTGTCCACGCGCATTCGCAGTTCCGGCTTCGCACTGCGACTGCGAGAGCCACTCCTGCACAGATTTTCGAGGATGGCCTCCGTGTGCTCATGCAGCGCCACCCTCCCATCCGCGTAGCTGTGCAGCATATTGCGAAGGCCTTACGGCCGGTGCCGCCGACCTTGAAGACGGCGACGACGAGGACGACGAGGATGTTGAAGAGCAGGTGGCGGAGGACGCTAGGGAGCAGGAAGGGCGAGAAAAGGGAGGAAGAGGTGCAAGGGGGGAGGAGGAGGACGAGGAGGGGGGCGAGAGGGACGGGGAGGGGAAGACGAGAAGGGGGGGAGAGCAGGGGGGAGAGCGAGGCGAGCAGGGACGTATTTGCAGGGGAAGGGCGGCTGACAAGGAGGAAGGGCAGCGGTGGGTAGAGCGTGGCGAGCATGAGCAGCAGGAGACGGTGGAGGAAAGTAATGGCGAGGGTGCTAATGATGATGACGACGACGCGGATGATGCCGGTGATAATGACGATGATGATGTGGTTGAGGGAGGGGGGGTGTACAGCTGGCGGCAGGAGAAGTCGAAGGAGGAGTAGGAACGTGAGGATGACGGTAATGAGGGGGAAGAGGAAGGGGATGAAGAGGACGGCTGAGGCCGAGGAGGAGTGGGAGTAGGAGGCGGAGGAGGAGGAGGGCGAGCATGGGGAGGCTCACGAGATTGAGGAAAACAAGGGTGAGTGTGCACACATACTCTTGTCCAGAGTGGTTCCCCAGAAAGGCTGATGGGGGACATGGACGACGTGACGACGACGACCACGACGACGATGACGACGACGATGTTCACGACGACGATGGACGACTAACTGTTTTTTGGACAGCGCGTCCGTGGCCGAAAGAGGAGCAAGAAGGTCAGGAGAGGGAGGCAAACGGGAGTGGCGGACGTCCCCAGAACCAACATAGGAAACGAGCCCTCTGGGTGTCTCCGAAACGATGTCCAGGAGAGTTGGGACAATCAGGGAAGTGTACGAGCAAGAAATGGGCAGCCGTTATCTGTCGACTGAGGAGGGGGATGGAGCAGGAAATGGAGGAGGAGGATAATGATAAGGAGGAGGCTGAGGAGGAGGAGGAGGAGGGCCAGCAGAAGGCCCGAAGCTATTGGACTGCCTCTCGGAGTCTCTTGAGATGTCTCTTAGTGTACTCCTTGGAGGCGTCTTTGGGCGTACCTGTGTTTTCCCCAGAGTCGGGATTTTTTCCCAACCCTCCTTGGTTGGGTATTCGTTTTGAATAGAGCACTGCGGTCTCAAGTCCTTCTCCTCCTCCTCCTCCTCCTCCTCCTCCTCCTCCTCCTCCTCCTCCTCCTCCTCCTCCTCCTCCTCCCGCCTCCCGTCACCCGCTTCCATTTTGTCTGCTCTTGCCTTGCGCGGACCTCGCCATACCTGGGGGGGCTGCGATCTGCGAAACTGTCACTACTTTCGAGGGCTGCTGGTGGGTCCTGCGGAGTGAGGCACCGCGGAGACCTGAGCGAGACCTCGCCGTCCCTGGGGGGCTGCGATCTGCGACCCTGTCGCCAGTTTCGAGGGCTGCTGGTGGGTCCTGCGGAGAGAGGCGCCGCGGGGACCTGAGCTAGATTTCGCCGTCCCTGGGGGGCTGCGATTTGCGACACTGTCGCCAGTTTCGAGGGCTGCTGGCGGGTCCTGCGGAGAGAGGCGCCGCAGGGACCTGAGCGAGACCTCGCCGGCCCCGGGGGGCTGCGATCTGCGACACTGTCGCCTCTTTCGAGGGCTGCTGGTGGGTCCTGCGGAGTGAGGCGCCGCGGGGACCTGAGCGAGACCTCGCCGTCCCTGGGGGGCTGCGATTTGCGACACTTTCGCCACTTTCGAGGGCTGCTGGTGGGTCCTGCGGAGTGAGGCACCGCGGGGACGTGAGCGAGACCTCGCCGTCCCTGGGGGGGTGCGATCTGCGACACTGTCGCCAGTTTCGAGGGCTGCTGGTGGGTCCAGCGGAGTGAGGCACCGCGGGGACCTGAGCGAGACCTCGCCGTCCCTGGGGGGCTGCAATCTGTGACACTTTCGCCACTTTCGAGGGCTGCTGGTGGGTCCTGCGGAGTGAGGCCCCGCGGGGACCTGAGCGAGACTTCGCCGTCCGCGGGCGGCTGCGATCTGCGACACTGTCGCCACTTTCGAGGGCTGCTGCTGGGTCCAGCGGATTGAGGCACCGCGAGGACCTGTGCGAGACCTCGCCGTCCCTGGGGGGCTGCGATCTGCGACACTGTCGCCTCTTTCGAGGGCTGCTGGCGGGTCCTGCGGAGAGAGGCGCCGCGGGGACCTGAGCGAGACCTCGCCGTCTCTGGGGGGCTGTGATCTGTGACACTGTCGCCACTTTCGAGGGCTGCTGGTGGGTCCTGCGGAGTGAGGCGCCGCGGGGACCTGAGCGAGACCTCGCCGTCCCTGGGCGGCTGCGATTTGCGACACTGTCGTCACTTTCGAGGGCTGCTGCTGGGTCCAGCGGAGAGAGGCACCGCGGGGACCTGAGCGAGACCTCGCCGTCCCTGGGGGGGGGCTGCGATTTGCGACACTTTCGCCACTTTCGAGGGCTGCTCGTGGGCCCAGCGGACTGAGGCACCGCGGGAACTTGAGCGAGACCTCGCCGTCCCTGGGGGGCTCTGGAGAAAGAGAGAGAGAGAGAGAGAGCTGCTGTGAGATACGTTAGACGCAACGGGGGGTGATATGTCATGTCGTAGCCCGTATATCTTGATCGGGGGCCTGCGAGCCTTCCGATTGCTGCGTGCAAAATCACATGCGTCCGTGTTACGGCATTGCCCCCGTTGTAGCAATCCTGGTGTACTTCTGCCCCGCATTGCGCAAGGGTTGGGTACGTCGCCAGGGTAATTTGAAGTCGCCTTGGGGGCTCCTGGGTGTTCTGGGAAGGTCTTGGGGGCTGCTTGGGAGTCTCGTGGGAGCCTCTTGAGGCTACCTGGGGGTCTCTTGGAGGTTTCTCGGGGCTTCTTGGGGTGCTTTTGAGGGGCCTCTGGGGGCTTCCCGAGAGCATCTGAGGCCGAGGGCTCGACATGTTCGTTCGGGTCCCCCGTCCGGGCTCTTCCTTGGAGCCGTCTTGGGGGCCTCTTCGGTTATCTTGGATTCCTCTTCGTCGATCTTGGGGCCTCGTGGGTCGTTGCGGAACTCTCTTGGAGGCGTCGTGGGCCATCTTGGGGCGGTCTTGGGGGCTTCGTGGCTGGTCGTGGATCGTCGGGAAGGTGACAAGGTAACGACGCCGAAATCTTTGTAAAGCATACCTGGAGGCCGTTTCGGAAGTCCTCGTGGAGGCTTCCTGGGGCGTTGTGGACGAATTTTGTGCCGTCTGGAGGTCATTTGGGGGACTTGTACCAATACGTCGTCCATATGGACCGGGAATGGTCTCTTTGGGGGAGGGATCAAAGGGAAGGGGCTTCCATTTGACTCGACTACAACAATTTTCTTGGCCGCCAAACCGCCCGAGGAGGAGTCTCATCTGCCCCGGGACCCCCCGGGAGGCCACCCCTGGGATCCCCCTCCCCCCTCGGCGAGGAAGGGATCAAAGGGAAGGGGCTTCCCTTGGACTGAACCACAACGCTGTTCTTGGCCGCCATACCGCCCGAGGGGGAGTCGCATCTGCCCCGTGGCCCGCGGGAGGCCACCCCGGGACCCTTCCCTCCCCGGCGGGGAAGGGATCGAAGGGAAGGGGCTTCCCTTGGACTGAACCACAACGCTTTTCTTGGCCGCTGAACCGCCCGAGGAGGAGTCGCATCTGCCCCCGGACCCCCCCGGGAGGCCCTCCCCGGGACCTCCCCCCCGTGGGGAAGTGGTCAATGGGCAGAGGGGCTTACAACATTTTCTTGGCCGCAAAACCGCCGGGGGAGGAGTCGTATCTGCCTCGGGACCTTCCGGGGGACCCTCCCTGGGACCCCCCCCGGGAGGCCGCCCCCAACCCCCCCCCGGGGGGGGAAGGGATCAAAGGGAAAGGGTTTCCCTTCAATTCAACTAGAAAGTTGCTGAGACTCAACAGCCTCTTCCACGCGCCGACAGGGTCGGCGGATTCGACATCCATTGGGGTGGCGCATCTGTTTTTGCGCCGCCGCCTCTCTCGCTTGTCTTTCTCTTTTGCTCGCGTGATGCTCTGCCTCTCTCGGTGGACCTGCAGTTCAGAGCGAGTCCGCCCGCCGCTGTCTCTGCGCGACTCTCTTGATCCGTCGGAGTTTAGGGTGTGAATCTTGGCTTCAGAGAGAGCTCCAGGGCGTTTCGGTGGAGTGCAACTGCAGGCGCACTGCAGCTCAGCAGATTGCGACTATGCTGAGTCTCCCCGTTCGCTGTCACCCGTTCATGCCACCCTCGCCCGCCCAGAAAGTTCGTGTACGCCTTGCTTTACTGCCGCCGTTGCTCACCCCTGACCTTCCTGGGGCTCGTTCGGTGACCAGTTTAGTCATGGCCTGATCACGCGATCGGCCGCCGCTCCTCCTCCTCCCTGCGGCGCCTGCTTTGCTTCCCCCTTGGCGCCCACCCTTCGGAGGTGTCTGCTGGAGAGCACCCCGAGGCTGGAAGACCGACGAGAAGCTGCGAGAGAGCACCCTCGAACCTCAAACCTCGAACCTCGAACCTCATCCTCCGCCACGGTCCCAGGGGCTGCCAGATAGAGGAGTTTCAAGCTTACCTCCTCACGGCAGCACCCCCGCCTCCTCCGGCTCGGGGCCAGGAGCGTTTCCGCTATACGATGCTATCTTTGTCCACTCTTTACGGGCAAATGTCGCCAAAGCACGGTGTATACAGCTCTTTTGACACCTCCTGCTCAGCGAACCAGCCAGAATATTACACTCGGCACGTTGTCCTGTGGCGTTTCTGCCAAGCCCCGTTGGACAGGGCCAAGGTACCTTAGAGTATATACGCGCGGCTGCTTGCCCCAAAGGTGCTGGCCGGCTTCCTGCTGGAGCTCCTCCACCCTGCGCACAACGGCCTGATGGCCGGCGAGGGCGAGGCCAGCAGCGGAGTTGGCGCAGAGGGCGGGAGGGCGGGAGGGAGCAGGAGAGAGGGCGAGAGCGGGAGACCTCCTGACAGGCTCGCGTCGTTCGAAAAATCAGGACGGGGGGGGGGTCGTCGTGTTCGGCCCCTGAAGGCCCTTGCCGCGTCCTGGGGCCGCCAGAATAATGATTCTCGATGACAGGTCAGTCTTGAGGGACGGGTTGGGACTTCCGTGGGCCGCGTATCGAAAGATTCAGGGCATTGCATGCCCGTGGAGTCCCCCAAACACCGTCGCGTCGTGAAAAAGTTACGACGAAAGGGTTCTGGCGATGTTCGGCCTTCCGGGGTTCTCACTTGGCCCCGCCGTAGCTTACATACCAGGAACAAAGAAGCCAGATTCGGACGTGTTGGGTGTTTATCACTGCCTGCGAATTCCGATAATAATGGAGATTGCCTCTTCCTCGTGTCAATTAATTAAGCACAGAAACTAAGCTATTGTCCAAACGTGGCAACTTGCTCATGTCTCGTTCGTGTCTATTCGTGTCTAGATGCCGTCGGGTCTATGTTTGACAGAAGTGTCTCCCTGGCGTATGTCTAGCCGTGCCCAGTGTTCAAAATTGTGGCAGATTCGTGCCTCGTAGTTCGTGTCTACGTTTCACGGCGCATGTGTATCATTTGCAAAATAGTTTGTTCAAACATTGGAGGAGAGGAGAGCCGTCCAAATCATCGCCGATTCCCCCGACATGGGTTCACCACCACCGGATTCATGCTAATGTGCTGCATCATTTGGCCTTTAGCCCCCGTTGCATTTTCGTCATCGGATACAAAAGTAGCCTAAAAGCTAACCGGTTCGCTCACGGAAGTCACAGGCATCCAGACTATTCGTCGGAAGTTTGATGCCACCCATTGGCACATGCAGAGAATTGCGCATAGGAGTGCCCTGAGGAACCTGTCCCGAAGGCTATGATGGGGAGGCCCGTGGAGATGTGTCGAAATACCCGTGACGATGCCCAGCATGCGAATACCCATAGAGAGTCCATGTGAATTTGTATAGGAAGACCCATGGTAATGCCCATCCGAATCCCAGGGACACCTTTGAGTACAACACGCGATTGCAGTAAGGAGTGCCCAGAGGATTTCATATGAAGATGCGTTTCCGAAGCAGAAGGGCCCGACGCCGAAGGCATCAGTACGAACCCAAAGTAACGCCCATGGCGCGCCCGTAAGACTCGCAGCCATTCCCACAGTAACCCATACATAGAGACTCTCATGGGGATACTACTTGCAGTCCAAAAGTACGCCCACAGGACTGCATTTCAGAAGCCACGTGGGTAAACGTGGGGATACCAGTAGGACTCCATAGGAGCACCTCCGAGAATCCACGGGTCAGTTCAAAGTCGCATCGGGTCCCGTAGGAATAATATGAGTCATAAGGGCACGCATGAGCCCCAAAGCCAGGCAGAAAGCTTAGGAACACACCGCATTCCATGAACACACACACACACACATCTGCAACACCCTTCGCCCAACAGAGTACCCGTAGAAGACCACAGGATATTTCTCCTGCTCCAGACTCCATCGTGCTCGCCCCACTTCCTCCCAACTCATCCGCAGGGCTCCGCGATAACGCCAGCTCCGATCTATGTAAGTGCAAAGCGTCACGGCGGATTCCAATCTATCCCGTCGTATTTCTGCTCGTGTACGGATTCAAGAGGCTTTCCGACAGGTCGTGTTTTTTATTACACCATCTCTATTGTTTGGGGTATGCCTTGCGTGTCTGTTCGCAACGTGTCCATTATGTAGGCTCGTTTCAAACATCTCCACTCGTGTTTATGTTGCAGCCGTGTTGATATCCGTATATATGTGTTAATATCATGGTCACGTCTATCTTCAATGGGTTCGTGCCTACGTCAATAAACCTCGACACCGTCTATACATCCCTCTTTGGGCACACAGCACCTGGTGGTTTACAACGCGCGCGGCTCAAACTTATAGACACGACGAGTAGACATGGAAACCGTGCAACATAATCAAGGAACACGAGCGCCAAAATTGGCAGCCCCTATTGTAGGCTTGGGCGGGGCCGTCAAGAAACGGCACAATCAGAGGCCCACGTGCCGAACAAGGCACGACCTCGGGGGTTTGGGGCAGGGATGAGGCGAGGAAGGGTGAGGGACAGGGGGAAGGGAGCGAGGGAGGGTCAGGGATGGAGCGAGGGATGGAGAAGGGAGGCGAGCGAGCGAGGGACAGGGGGAAGGGAGCAAGGGAGGGACAGGGGGAAGGGAGCGAGGGAGGGTCAGGTAGAGAGGGAAGGAGCTCGGGCTGGAGGGAGAAAGAGGAAGAGAGAGGGCGACAATGTTAGAAATTGAGCACTTGAGAGAGAGAGAGAGGCAGAGAAGCAGAGAGACAGAAATAAAGAGACAGGGGAAAGAGATGGAAGGTGGAAGGGAGGGAGGCAGGGAATACATAGAGGTAGAGATAGAGATAGAGGGAAGTGAAGAGAGAAGGAGAGAGAAGATCGAGGCAGAGAGGGAGAGGTAGCGAGGGAGGGGGCGAGAGGGAACGAACGAGGCAGAGAGGAAGAGAGGGCAAGAAGCATAGGGGAATATGCCTTTCTCGTTTTAGTTGTTGTTTCGCTCTCTCTCTCTCTCTCTCTCCCTCCTTCCCGCTATATCTCCCTCTCTCTCTCTCTTTCTATGCCTCTTTCTCTTTCTTTGTTTCTCTTTCTCTTGTTTGTTCTCTCTCTCTCTCTCTCTCTCTCCCTCTCTCTGTATACTTCTCCCTATACATATACATATATATATACACATAGGTGTGCGTAGATGCACACGTATACATAGATTTCCCAACCATCTTGTGGTGTTGGGTCCTCGTTTTGAAGACGGTCCCCGCGTGGCTCCTCTCCTCTCCTCCCCATCCTCCCCCCTCCTTCCACCCTGCGTTTAACCCACCCAGTGCAGCGTTTCGTGGCCCCATATGGGGGCTCCACCGAAGGCCTCAGTGATTTGGCGCACCCCTCACACGGTTCGTGGCCTCACCGGAAGTTCCATTGAAGGCCTCAGTGGCAGGGTTCGCATGGCGGCCCCGCCCCATCCTGGCGCATCCCTCACGCGGTTCGTGGCCACATCATGTGTTCCACCGAAGGCCCCAGTGGCAGGGTTCGCATTGCGGCCCCGCCCCATTTAGGCGCACCCCTCACACGGTTCGTGGCCACATAGGGAGCCCCACCGAAGGCCCCAGTGGCAGGGTTCGCAAGGCGGCCCCGCCCCATTTTGGCGCACCCCTCACACCCCCTCACACGGTTCGTGGGCCCATTGGGACCCCCCTTTGTTTCGTCTCACTTGCTTTGCGGCTGTCACGCTTGCGTATGGTTGGATCCTTCACCCAGCTAACTTTTGTGCGCTCGCAAAATCATGCATTTTCTGTGGGCGAGTCTTGCCAGGGGGGCCAGGTAGTGCAGGACTCGCGCAACTTTGCATCGCCCGCGCGAGCGTCGATCACAACGCACATCGAAGTCGAAACCGATTCCCTGTAGGGGCAACCCCGCTCCACTTCGGTCTCGGAAAGAGAGAGAGAGAGAGAGAGAGGGAGAGAGAGTGATAGAGAGAGAGAGTGACAGAGTGACCGAGTGAGAGAGAGAGAGGGAGACAGGGAGACACAGAGGGAAGGAAAACATACCTTATACATTGATAAGGAGGACAGAGAGTGATAGAACAGAGCGGAAGGGAGAGAGAGAGAGAGAGAGAGAAGCGATAATAGACAGAAAGAGAGAGAGAGAGAGAACAACAACATAAAGAGAGGGGCACACATAGAGAGGCAGCGAACGACAGCGGAATAGAGCGCGGCAGGAAATAAGTGTGATATAAAGGGAGGCCATACTACGAATAAGCACACGCAGATCAAACAAAAAACAATACAGGGCGGCGTGCGGAGAGGAAGAGGGAGAGGGAGAGCAGCAGAGCGAGGAGGAGAGGCGAGGCCATGATATGTGTTCAGGACCAGAAGCTGAACTCGAAAGGTTAACCGACCTTGCGGGAGTTGATGACCTTGGAACTATTTCTGCGACAATGCGCTTCAGAGCCGAGCGCGTTTCAACGTCAACCGATGAAAAACACAAGCTGAGACTTAGAAATAGCGCCAGTGGATGCCCTCGTAATTGAAAAGGGGGGGCTTGCAGAACCCTGCCCCCCCTCTCACCCCACTTCAAGGGGGGGCGGCGTCTTCGGATCCACACCCTCTTTCAAAGGGGGGGCGTAAGGGTTTCGGACCCCGCCCCCTCCCCTTCTGTTGGCTCTGGAGAGAGGGAACTATTCCGCCAGAGGCGGCCTTTGTCCGGGAAGAGAAAGTGGGAACCAGAGCAGTAGGAACACAAGTATATCATATGTTTCGCAACTCGATCAGGGGCGCGCGAGAGGAAAAAAAACAGAGGGGGGGGGGCGGCGGTTTCGGACCCCCCCCCCTCCCCCATTTTGCGCAAGACAGGTGGGGCAGGAGGGCAGGCCCTCCCCGCGCCGGAGCGCCAGGTGCGGCAGGGTGCGGTGGTTGTTCGGGCAGGAGGCTGGGGCCAGGGTGGTCGGGTGAGGTCGCCGGGTGGTGGGGTTGGGATGCTGGGGTTGCGGGGTCAAGCTTTTCGGGGGTGGGCAGACCTCCCAAAAGTGACACGTCGATTAGTGAATTGTCCGTTTTCGGTTTTCGACAGGGCGCCGCGGCCGTCATTTTCCAGGCTTGCGCCCGCCAGGTTTGGGCCCGAAGTCGTTTTCACTAAACCACGTTTTACTACAGGGAGGTCTGTCCATCCCCGAGCTTTGGGTCCGGGTGCTGGGGTTAAGGTCTCAGGGTGCGGATGTGAGGGTTCGGGTGTTGCGGTCCGGTGTTGGGGGGTAGGGGAGTAGGGTTAGGGTTAGGGCTTAGGGCAGGGTAAGCGTTAGGGTTTGCATTTCGGGTTGGGGTTTCGGTTTCGGGTTCGGGTTAGGGTTAGGGTTGAGGGTTCGGTAGGGGTTAGGAGCTAGGAGTCAGGATTAGGGCTAGGGTTAAGGGGCTAGGGGTTAGGAATTAAGGTAGGGTTCGGCTCATGGCTAAGGTCCAGGTTAAGGGTTAGGATTTAGGAGTGAGGGGTTGGTGTCAAGGCAGGGGTGAGGGTTAGGGTTTAGGGTTAGGGTTAGGGTCAGGGTTTAGGGTTTGTGGTGGGTTAGGGGTTAGGGCAGGGGTCAGGGTTCGGGGTTCGAATGAGCGGTTAGGCTGGGGTCACTGTTAGGGTTAGGGTTTTGGGTTCGGGATCAGGTGTAGGGGTTGAGATAAGGTTTAGGGTAGGGGTAATGTTCGGGTTTAGGGTTTTGGGTTAGGGATTAGAGGTTAGGGTTCGGGTTAGGGTGTAGGGTGAGGGTTTAGGGTTTAGGGTTTAGGGTAAGGTTAGGGGTTAGGGTAGGGTTTCGGATTAGGTGTCAGGGTTAGGGTTTAGGGTTAGGGCTTGGGGTTAGAGGTTGGGGTTCGGGTTAGGGTGTAGGGTTTAGGGTAAGGGTTTGGGGTTCGGGTTAGAGGTTAGGGTTAGGAGCTAGGGAACAGGGTTAGAGTAGGGGTGTTAGGGTTTATGGGGTTAGGGTAGGGGTTCGGGTTACCGATAGGGTTAGGGGCTAAAGTCAGGGTGAGAGATTAGGATTAGAGATTAGGGTTAAGGTGGTAGGATTTGGATGTCAGGGCTGGGGTGTCAGGGTGAGAGTTTTTGAGGTTAAGGTAGTAGGGTAGTAGGTATCGGATTTCGGAGCCAGGGAGGCGGCGTGGCTAAAGGGGGGGGGGAGGGGGGGGTGGTCCGATTTTCGAGTCCAAGGGGGGGAGGGGCGGGGTCCACACCGCGCCCCCTTCTTTTGAAAGGGGGGGAGGGTGGAGGGGGTCCTGGACAACGGGTCGGGAAAGGGGGGGAGGGGGGGGGTCCGCCGACAACGGACCGGGGAAAGGGGGGGGAGGGAGGGGGGGGGGTTCTGGACCCCCCTCCCTCTAGGGCGTCCAGCGGCGCGCCCTCTGAAACTTTGGTGCCCTGCGCTGCACGAAAGAAAAGACACAGGGAGGGTTGGGAAGGAAGAAGGGAGAGATAGAGGGGTAGAGCGATCGCAGGATGACGTGCCAGGAGAGGGAGGGCGTCAGGGGGAAGGGCCCCTCCGCAAGGGCGACTGGCCGAACGTGGTCCTCGTCTCCCCGTCGTTGTGGGAGGAAGAGCGGGGCGGGGTTTGCGAGGACAGCCAGACGGCCTCTTTCGAGGATTGCTCCCCCTTTCCGCTACCCCTCCTTCGGTCACCGCGACCTGCCCTCCCTGCGCCAGGCCCCCCGCCCCTCCCCGTTCTCAGAGGCGCACTCTGAGATCCAGGCGTTGCCAGGTTTTCGCACCGGGCGTTTTCGCCCGGCTCCCCAGAACCATCACATGTCGACCGGCCTGAAAAATGCGGCACAATTATGAGGTCTAGGATTCTGGTCATTGCGATGTGTTGCATGTGTCTTGCCACGTTGGATCTCAGGGATCCCCATGCAGGCGCAGAGGCGGGAGGGACCCCCCCTCTTCACCTCCTCTCCAAGGACCCGCAGGGGGGGACAATTGAGTTGGCCTGCGCCCACGGCCTGGAAGGCTCGACCGTTCCACGAAAGCAGAGGCCTGGCTGGGGATGCGTTGCTCGCCGTGACTTGGCTTCAGCGGCTGGGGCTTCCAGGTCGTAGCTCGCCCCGCCTGGATCATTAGTCGCCGCTCCCTCGCGTCGCTCTCCCCCTGCTCTCCACTCCTCCAGGCGCCCCCTGACATCCGCCGATGTGATGGTTGTTGTTCCCCGTCTGCGGCACAGGGGTCCCGACCGCTTCCTGTGCGGACCGTGCTCCGTCCCGGATTCATGCCTGATCGTCCCGAAGCCCCACAGCGGCCCCCGAGGGCCGGGAGCAAAGAAAAGCCGCGGGTGCGCAAACTCGTGTGGTCGGAGACACCGCCCCCCCGTCCCTCCCTTCCTTCCGTCGCGCGCCTCCCGTCCGGGGGCCTGCATCCATGCTCCATGCCGGCAGGCCCCGTCGGCGGAGGCGGCCTGCGACGAGGGCAGGGCGGCGTTAGGAGGCCCTCCGCCGCACTCCCGTTGAGCTTGGCGTTCGTCGGATGTCTCTCAGGTGTCTGGGCCCTCACTGACTTGCGGCTGCCAGGAAGCTCCAAAGAACCTCCCCTCTGGCCCGCTCCTTTCGTCTCTCCGGAGGAGAGGAGGAGAATCCGAAGAAGGAGGAGGAGGAGGAGGACGAGGAGAAAGAGGCGGAGGAGAGAACACGAAGGATGATGATGAGAAGGATGAGAATACGAAGGGGGAGGGGAGGAGGAGGAGGAGGAGGAGGAGGAGGAGGAGGAGGAGGAGGAGGAGGAGGAGGAGAAGGAGGAGGAGGAGGAGGGGGAGGAGAAGGAGAATTCCGAGGCCTCTGCTCTGGCGCCCCCCATCCGCGAGCGAGCGGGCGCCGAGGACTTCCTGCTGGCGCAGGACCTGCCTACGGAGGCGCGCGGCAGAGTGTGCCGCCCTCAGCCCGGCTCCCGCCCTTGGGGGGCCCGCCTCGGCTCTGGTCAGCGCGACTCGCCCGTGCGACGGGCCTGTCCTGGGCCGTGGATCGGTGCTCCGAGGAGGCGCGGAGCTGGAGGTGTCTTCCCAGGTTCGAGGCTTGGACGTCGAGGAGATGAGCTTGAGGTGCTCGAGGTTTGTTTATGGGCGTCTTCATGGCTCTCGGCGTTCTCCCAGCCTCAGGGCGCCTTCCAGCAGCTGCGCATTGCCTGGGGCGTTCCTCGGGGACATGTCGCGTGGGCTCCCCGGCCACTGTGGATGCTGAGCTGCACTGTCAATGCCTCGCTGTCCTGGAGTTTTGCTGTGTTCTTGCTTGCTGGAGCATCTGACGCGTGTGCGGAGCTACACTGTCAGCGCCACGCTTTCTTTTGGCTTTGCTGCGTTCCTGATCGAAACGCGCACCGCTTGAGGCGACGGAGAGCATGAGAGATCCATCATCCATCCAACAGAAAGTGTTCAGAGGAGGGCCAGTTGAATCAGACCCACAGATCCGAGGCTCCGAAAAACACAGAGCGGCCGGGTTGGGGTCGTCTTTGGCCCCTGGGGGGCGGGCCGGGCCCCAGGACCATCAAAATAGGACTCGGGACGAAAGGCCGGTCCTCTTAAAGTGGTCCAGCCCCCCAGGGGCCCACGCATCGAAAAAATTGGAGCGCCGGATATCTGGGGAGGAGGGCCCGGTGAGACAACTGTCCGAGGTTCGAGGTTTTTGGGTGGTCTCAAAGGTTCTCGGCAGTTTTCCAGTCTCGGGATGCCTTCCGACCGCTGGAGGCCCGAGTTGGCCCGAAACCCACAAAAGGGCAACGTTGGGGGGGGGGGCGGTCAGAGGAGGGCGAGCTGAGGCGACGGTGGTTGGCCTCCAGGGGGGCACGGCTGGGCGCAGCTCTCAAGACCAGAGCGTCTGGGCCCCCGGAGGGGACAGAAGGGGGGGATGCTGAGAGAGTCAGAGCGTGAATGTCCTACCCCGCTTTCGCTTCCAGGCAAAACCAAGTCATACCACGCGCCTCCTCGTCAAGCGGCCTGACCAGTACAGGCCGTAGTTTGGCATCGCTTGGTATCTCTTGGAAGCGAGGGTGGTCAAAAGCGAGGTAGGTTTGTTTGCCCCCTATAGAGGTGAGTCACAATCAGAGCCCCGAATCATCAGGGGTAACTCGGGTCAGGGCTAACTCGGGTTCGTTTTTCGGGAGTCCGAGCCCGAGTTGCCCCGGACCCGAGTTGCCCCGGATAACTCGGGCGCCCAGAGCCCCAAAAATCATCAGGGGTAACTCGGGTCAGGGCTAACTCGGGTTCGTTTTTCGGGAGTCCGAGCCCGAGTTACCCCGGACCCGAGCTACCCCGGATAACTCGGGCGCCCAACACGAGACGGATCCGAGCTCGAGGTGCAGGAGCCCAGATGGGCTTCGCCCTGTTCTATCCACCCCGAGGGACTGCTCAGACCGCGTCTCTTCTATAGGTGACGTGCCTTCGCCGGCGGCCTGCGTGAACCATCGCGCCAGGTCGCCGTGCCCCCGCGCGGAAGACTCCTGCTGCTCTTCGCCGTTGTGGTGTCGCCTTGGCCGGTTCGCAGTCGACGCGGCCTTGCGACTGGGCTCCTTCGATTGCGTTCGACAGGGACATGGCAGGCAGGCGGGCGGGGCAGGGGGGCCGGGGAAAGTTCAGGGTAAGGGTACCTCATCCACACTCACCTCCGCACCCCGCCGCCCAAAAGGAAGAAGCCCACATACGGCCAACGTTGCACAGAGAGGCTGGAGATGACGGGGCACGTCCTCTTGATATTCTCCTCGACCGCGCCGCACATAGACTAGATTGTGCGTGCACGTGTTAGCCGCGAGAAGACGGCTGGATCACATTCATGGAGCACTGGGAACACGCCAGCGTTGTATGGCAATAAGGTTCGGACCACGGAATGTGGTCTGATACTGGGTGTAGCTTACAGTGGGGGCGCGCATCAAGAAACCATATGCTTTTCGTCAGGGTGCCCTGGGTTTCTTCGCTCCTCGCGCTGCGCGGTGACTTCCGGCAGCCGTTGAAGGAGCTGCTGCGTTCAGGGTGTTCCGGGCTTCCGCTCAGATGCACCTCGCGCACGTGTTCTCAGGGTTGGGTTTCTTGCGAGGCTTTCTTGCGGCCGCGCCCACACTGTAGGTGTGGTCGCGAAGGGTCATGATATGAACCCGTGTACACGTATACAGACACATGTATAGGCATAGATGTACTATGGGTTTTATGCTTTTACAATCGCGGGGAGGGGGGGGGGGAGGGCGCCCGCACTCCCCCAAAACGGGACCCCCGGATGCATGGCCCAGGGGGGCCCTTGGACGCCCCTGCAGGTCCCCCAGGATCTCCAGCGCTCCTGGGAGGCCCCCGCTGGGCCGAGGCAGCGGGCCCACAGCGCTCAGGGGGGCGGCCGAACAGCCCCGTGAGAGCCTCAAGAGGCCCCCAGACACCCACCACACGCCCAAAGACGACCCGAATAAGACACCCAAGAAGAGTCTTTCCAAACCCAGAACAGCATGGCTCTTGTTCCCCAATCAGTGCTTGCACTGAAGGGGTCCCAGCGGAAATTGAAAGATTTGGCGAAAGGGTCCCGCCGGTTTTGGTGGCCGGCTGGGTTCTCAGGTTCCCGGTTCCGGGTTCCCGGGTTCCTGGTTATTGGTTCCACGCCGATTTCGGTGGGTTCCGGGTTCCCGGCTTCCGGGTCGATCTCCTGATCGATCAAACCACCCATTGATTGGGCTTTTTTTCTCTGGTGTAATACGATATTGGGACTGCTCTGTTATTCGGTTGTCCGAACGTCCGAGACCGCCCAGGAGTCCAGAAGATCGCCCCAAAGTTGCCCAATTGGGCTTGCAGGCAGAGCCCCAAGACGGCGGTTGGAAGCAGGGTGGCCCGAGGAAGCTCCCAGAGGTCCCCAGAAGGAGTCCAGGAGGCCTCCAGAAGCCCCAAGTAGCTTTTAAACATGTTCGTGAGGCCACTAAGAGGCTCCCCAAGAAGGTGCACCCGCAAAAAGAGCTAATGATGATGGAGACGAATTCGCAAGGTGAGGCGAGAATGAGGAAGAGGAGGGGAAAACATGAGGGGCAGATATTGAATATCATTATTGTAGCGATGACGTACTTACCGCATTGGTTGTCCGTTTTACCTCTTGCCCTTCCCTTGGCATGCAAAACATCAAGGACCAAAGAGCATGGCGCGAAGCGCCAATGCTGTCGTGCACACATAGATGCTCATTACATTTGAGAAAACCCAATCAGTGGATGAGTTGAAATTCATTCATATGGATCTTGAATAATGAGATCGATAATGGAATCGATAGAGGACGATTGTAAGGTCGATCGTGAGACCGAGAGTGAAATCGGTTCAATGAGATCGATAGGGAGATCGATCGCGAGATCGCTCGGGCAATCTCTAGTGAGATCGCTTGCGAGATCGATTGTGAGATCGACTGTGAGATTGATGGTGAGATCGATAGAGAGGTGGGAAATGAGATCAATGCTGAGACCGATCGACGTCGATAAGAAGATCGACCAGGATCCCGGGAGCCTGGGAACCTCGCCGCCCACCGAAATCGGCCCGGGAACCGGGAACCGGGGAACCCGGGAACCCGGAATTGGGAACCCGGGAACCCAGCGTGCGACCAACATCGTCGGGAAATTTCCCCCAAATCCTGCAACCTCCGCCAGGACAAGGTTCCGTGCAAGCACACTGATTGGGGAATGCATGGAGCTGCATGTCTACATGGTGCACTGACTACGTCTATTCAAAGCCCTTGCCTCTGCCGCCCGCCCCGTCACAGCCACCCGCCCCGTCACAGCTGATGGGCGTTGGGGAGGCATGTGGTGCACCGTGGGCGCTCAGGGAGCCGCCGGACAGGAGCGGGGGCAGAGGCACGCCGGCGCGCAGGAGCCCGAGCGGGAGCAGGAAGAGACGGAGAGCGAGCTTGATAGGAGGAGGAGGAGGAGGAGGAGGAGGAGGAGGAGGAGCAATCTGAGGTCACGCGGCCAGTTGAGGTTCTGGTGGTGGCACCCTGGGGAGGAGGAGGAGGGGGAGGAATAAGAGGGTTTCCGCTAGGGGCGCCGCGCCCGCGGGATGACGGGGCGGAGGAGGAGGAGGACGAGCAAAAGCAGGAGCATTCTGGGAGCACAACGTCCAGACTGGTGAGCACGTGAGGATAAGTTATGGTAGGCGGCGGGCGCCAGTGGCCCGTCCCAAGTAGGTGCAGGCACATGTGCCGTCGTGAATGTGCGGCGGTGCGTGTTTGGCTTCGTGGTTCCCCAGTCGTGACCAGAGCTCAACGCGGCTGCGCGCGAGCTCGTGGAATGTCAGGCTGCGTCGGCGCAGTCGGTGGCGCGCCCCGCTGGTGCAGTTTCCCGTGGTCGGGATCCAGCTAATGATCCAGCAACGGTGTATTGTCGAGTGCGTGTTAGGGGTCTGCGATGAGCACCTTTTTTGTCCAGAGCACTTGGATCCACGTTTGCGCCGCTCTTGCGCGTGCGTGCCCGCCGATAGTCAGCAGGGCACGAGAAGCCAGTTCGTTTCAGGCTGCACCTGTCCGCTTCTGACGCTCTGATTGCTTTCTGCTGCTGCTCCTCCCTACCATCATCCCTCCTCCTACGCAACGCTGGGGCCTCCTCCTCCCCATCCTTCTCCCTCTTATCCTCGTCCTTCGCTTCCGTCTCTACCTCCCGCCCCACGACGTCGACCCCCAGAGGTTCAGGGCGCCTCCTGGTGACCGGCTTTTCAACCTGAATCACTTTTTGAATGCCCCGAGGCTCGGCAATGGCCCCTGGAAGCCAAAAACGGCCAAAAATGTCCCGTCGTTTTTTGTCCACGTCGCGAGGGCGTCAGGCGTCAGGGTCCTGATCCCACCCTCCACCCGTTTTTCCCAACCATCCTGTGGTGTTGGGTCCTCGTTTTGAAGAGACGATCCCCACGTTCCTCCTCTCCTCTCCTCTCCTCTACAATTACTCAATGCGTATACTACTCTCCTCCTTCCCCTGATGACGGGTTGGGAGTGTTCGCCCCTCCCCCCCCCCCCCCGCGTATTGTTTTTTTTTTACACACAGGATTCCCTGGAGTTGGGTTTTTGGCTGGATTCTGTTTCAAAATGCTGCTCTCGCTGAGGCGCCGGCCTCATTTTCGGGCCCCGCTCGTTCTGCTCCCGCTGCAGCGCTGGTCTCATTTCCGTGCTTCCGCTCGTTCCGAATCGTGCTCCCGCTGCAGCGCTGGCCTCATTTCCGCGCTTCCGCTCGTTCCGAATCGTGCTCCCGCTGCAGCGCTGGCGTCATTTCCCGTGCCATGCCACGGCATGCAATGCAATGCTAGGTCGCGTTCCGCTGCGCGATGCCATGCCTTCAGCTGAAGCTGTGATATGCAGTGCTTAAGTGCCACGTCGTGCTATGCCATGCTACGCTTTGATCTTCAACGCCATGCTATGCAATGTATGTTCGGGGCCGCTGTGCGATGCCATGCTTTGCGTTGCAAAGCTTTGTGATGCAATTCTTCACTACGCCACGCCACGCCATGCTGTGACATACTACGCTTTGCGGTGCTCTTCTACGCCATGCCACGCCGTGCTCTACAATGCATCGCGTACCCTTTCGGGATCATTGCCCTGCTCGACATCCGACTGTGCGAGTAGAGAGGGGGTCTACGCCATGGTAATGGATGGGAGGGAAAGGTAGGATGTCAGATATGACGCGAGCGCACCTAGCTTGCCTCCTCCCCCTCCTCCCTTCCCTCCTCCCTGCGTTTCACCCACCCAGTACAGCGCTTCGTGACCCCATGGGAGGCTCCACCGACGGCGCCAGTGGCAGGGTTCGCATGGCGGCCCCGCGTTTTGGCGCACCCATCACACGGCTCGTGGCCCCATAAGGGGGCTCCACCGAAGGCCCTGGTGGCAGGGTTCGCATGGCGGCCCCGCCCCATTTTGGCGCACCCGTTCACACGGCTCGTGGCCCCATAGGGAGCTCCACTGAAGGCCCCAGTGGCAGGGCTCGCATGGCGGCCCCGCGCCATTTTGGCGCACCCCTCCACACGGTTCGTGGCCGCATAGGGAGCTCCGAAGACCCGGCCCCGCCCCATTTTGGCGTACCCCTCCACACGCTTCGTGGCCCCATAGGGAGCCCCACCGAAGGCCCCAGTGGCAGGGGCTCGCATGGCGGCCCCGCCCTAGTTTGGCGCACCCCTCCACACGGTTCGTGGCCCCATAGGTAGCTCCACCGAAGGCGCTTGCGGAAGGGTTCGCATGACGTTCCCGCCCTATTTGGCGCACCCCTCCACACGGTTCGTGGCCTCATAAGGAGCTCCGAAGACCTGGCCCCGCCCCATTTTGGCGCACCCCTTCACACTGTTCGTGGCCCCATAGGGAGCCCCACCGAAGGCCCCAGTGGCAGGGCTCGCATGGCGGCCCCGCGCCATTTTGGCGCACCCGTTCACATGGTTCGTGGCCCCATAGGGAGCTCCACCGACGGCGCCAGTGGCAGGGTTCGCGTGGCGGCCCCGCGCCTTTCTGGCGCACCCCTCACACGGTTCGTGGCCCCATAGGGGACTCCACCGAAGGCGCTTGTGGCAGGGTTCGCGTGGTCGCCCCGCGCCATTTTGGCGCACCCGTTCACACGCTTCGTGGCCCCATTGGGAATATTTGTTGTTTTGTCCCACCTGCCGTGCGATTCTCTCACACTTGCGTATGGTTGGGTCCTTCGCCAGGATCTTTTGTTTGTCGGGAACCCACGACCCCAACCCCTCCGCGCAACGCTAGCCCGCGGCCGCCTCGAGCCCACGCCGGTGCCGCCTCGCTGACCAGCAGGCGCCCCTCTTCCAGCGTGAGCGCGGGCAGGCGCGCGCGAACCATGGCGGCGGCGCGCCGCCAGATGGCGACGCCGACAGCCGCCTGCGTCCTGCCCTCCACCCGCCTCCTCGTGTGCACAGGGATATGTCCGTTCTGTGAGTCGAGGAGCGCGTGAGCCCCCCCCACGTGCTAAGTCACCGCATAAAATGCGCACTCGAGGAACCAGAGCTAACTTTTTGTTTTCAGTTTCGGCCGAACTCAGACTCGCGTTCCTGATGAGCCCGCCGCCGCCGCCTCGTGTGCTCCTTGCGCTGGCCCCCGGGCGGCCCAGGTGGTTCCTCGTCGGCAGCTCCACCGACCCCGAGACCCTCCGCCGCGCCAACGTCGGTGCGCCCCTGCCCCCGTCCGAGTCCTGGCCGTGCGGCCGCCCAGCGCGCCAGCCTGCTGCGAGGGCGGCAACGACGACGACGACGACGACGACGACGACGACGACGACGACGACGAGAAGACGACCACATCGACGACGACGACGACGACGAGAAGACGACGACGAAGACAACGACGGCGACGGCGACGAAAAGACGACGAAAAGACGACGACGAGGACCACGACGACCACAACGATGACCATGACGACGACGACTACGACGACGACGACGACAACGACGACGACGGCGACGGCGACGACGACGACGACGACGACGACGACTACCAGGACGACGACGACGACGACGACGACGACGACGACTACCACGTCAAGGACGACGACGACGACGACGACAACCGCGACCACGACGGCGACGACGGCAACGACGACGACGACAAGGACGACGACCATGACGGCGACGACGACGACTACCAGGACGACGACGACGACTACCAGGACGACGACGACGACGCTGACGACGACGACGACGACGACGACGACGACGACGACGACGACTACCACGTCAAGGACGAGGCCGACGACGACGACAACCACGACCACGACGGCGACGACGACAACGACGACCACGACGACGACAACGACACTGACAACGACAACGACCACGACGGCGACGACGACGACGTTGACGACGACAACGACAACGACGACGACGGCGACGACCACGACGACGACGAAGAGGAAGACGAGGGCGAAGACGAGGGCGACAAGAGCGAGGAGGGCAGCACGCACACGGCCGCTGTGCCGTCTACCTCGCTGCTCCTGACTGCGCGTGCCGCGGTGTCCCTGAGATCCCGGCGTTGCTTCTGTTTCTCAAGCCAGGCGTTCTCGTCTGGATTTTCTGGTACCAATAACTGCTGCTCCCCTGGGATCCGGGCGTTGCCTCTCTCTTCCCGCTGGGCGCGTTCGCCCAGCTTCAGGCCATGGGGCCGTCACGGATCGATCTGGCTCGCTCGAAGCATGCCACAGCAAGACGGGGTCAAGGGTTCCAGTCGTTGTTGTCTGCGATGCCGCAACTTCTGCAACGACGGATCTCAAGGTATGCGTGCAGCGGTGTCTCCAGGCCTCTCAGATGGGGTCCTAGTGGATAGGGGTCGAGTGATCGCGCCGCATCGCCGAAGCATCGGCGATGCGGCTCGATCTGGAGCCCGATATTCTCCACCCCGTCGTCGCCGATGCATCGCCGACGTCGCCGATACATCGGCAATAAATCGGACATGCGTACTCGGACCCACTTTGGAAGGCCTTAAGTGTCGCCGTGGTCGTCGCCAGAGGCCCTTTCGTAAGTCCGTTTGTCCGTGGCCCCGCATGCGACGTCATCACCAAGCCGAGCCGAGCTCTCACCGCCGCTGCTGCCGCCATCCTTGCCGCGGCATTTTATGTTTGCGTGTGTGTGTCTGTGTGTCTGTGTGTCTGTCTGTCTGTCTGTGTGTCTGTCTGTCTGTCTGTCTGTCTGTCTGTCTGTCTGTGTGTCTGTCTGTCTGTCTGTCTGTCTGTCTGTCTGTCTGTCTGTCTGTCTGTGTGTATACGTCCGCGTGTGCGTGTGTGTCTATGGTGGCTCCTCCATTTTGCACCGACAACCTCTCTTCCCAGCGTCCGTCAGGGATCGAAGCCAGCATGCGCGTTTCGCAAGAGATGTTTTAGACCGCCTTGCGCCATCACGGTGGAATCTTGAAATATTTGGTTATTGTAGTGGCCTTCGGCCAGTGCCGCCGATCCGGGGCGCTTTTAATGCTATTCCTGGGATGGACGATGCCGACGACAACGGACGACCAACGGTCGACGAGTGGGATCATCACGACGACGACCGACGAACGGGTTAACGACGACGGTTGACGACGACGATGACGACGACGGGGAAAGAGGAGGAGGAGGACGAGGAGGACGAGGAGGAGGAGGAGGAGGAGGAAGAGGAGGCTGATCATGATGATGACGATGACGGTAACGTCTACGATTATGTAGTGGCCTTCGGCCAGTGCCGCCACCGTGCCTGAGTGGGGTCGGAGGGCTCTTCAGTGTTCGTTGGGATCTCGTGGTAGGTCTCTCGGGGGCCTCATGGGTACATTTGTGAGGCATCCTGGAGGCCGTTGTGGGGACCCTCGGGGCCTCTTTTGAGCCTCTTGGAGGCCTCTTCTGGGCCTCTTGGGTCCTGCTAGGGGCCTCTTGGGGGCCTCTTGGGACCTCCTGGGAAATGGCCCGAAAACCATGAAGGGGCAACGTTCGGGGGGGAGGGGTTCCGGGCGGGAATGCATTGGCGCATCGGCCCCGGATTGCCCATGGATTGCCGATAGGGGCCCGATAGCACGCCCCGCCCAGGAACGTGCGGTTCCGCTGTCGGGGGGATATCGGCGATGTATGGCTGATTCCAGCTCGACGTTTCACCTGAGGAGGTCCCCCCTTATCGTTCGCCCTCAGCAGCGGAAGAGAAGAAGACACCGAATACGAATGATGACGATGACGACAAGAAGAAGAAGAATAAGCACAATAATGATTGTCCCAGTGCGATCCTACCTAGGAGTTGGAGCCTCTAGGAAAGCAACATTAGTAGAAGCGGTAAACGCCGTCCTCCTCCTTCTCCTCATCGTCGTAGTTGTAGCAGTAGCGGTAGTAGTAGTAGTAGTAGTCGTAGTAGTAGTAGTAGTAGTAGTAGTCGTAGTAGTAGTAGTAGTATTCGTCGTCGTAGTTAGTAGTAGTAGTAGTAGTAGTAGTAGTAGTAGTAGTAGTAGTAGTAGTAGTAGTAGTAGTAGTAGTAGTAGTAGTAGTAGTAGTAGTAGTGTAGTAGTGGTAGTGGTAGTAGTGGTAGTAGTAGTAGTAGTAGTAGTAGTAGTAGTAGTAGTAGTAGTAGTAGTAGTAGTAGTAGTAGTAGTAGTAGTAGTAGTAGTAGTAGTAGTAGTAGTAGTAGTAGTAGTAGTAGTAGTAGTAGTAGTAGTAGTAGTAGTAGTAGTAGTAGTAGTAGTAGTAGTAGTAGTAGTAGTAGTAGTAGTAGTAGTAGTAGTAGTAGTAGTAGTAGTAGTAGTAGTAGTAGTAGTAGTAGTAGTAGTAGTAGTAGTAGTAGTAGTAGTAGGTAGTAGTCGTAGTAGTAGTAGTCGTAGTAGTAGTAGTAGTAGTAGTAGTAGTAGTAGTAGTAGTAGTAGTAGTAGTAGTAGTAGTAGTAGTAGTAGTAGTAGTAGTAGTAGTAGTAGTAGTAGTAGTAGTAGTAGTAGTAGTAGTAGTAGTAGTAGTAGTAGTAGTAGTAGTAGTAGTAGTAGTAGTAGTAGTAGTAGTAGTAGTAGTAGTAGTCGTAGTAGTAGTAGTAGTAGTAGTAGTAGTAGTAGTAGTAGTAGTAGTAGTAGTAGTAGTAGTAGTAGTAGTAGTAGTAGTAGTAGCGCCAGAACCGCCGACGCCACGCCGTAAGTGAAGCAGCAGCAGAAGCAGGCAGCAAGTCGCCGAGACAGCAGCAAAAGCAAGCAGGCACGGAGATGAGGGCGGGGCACTGGGGAGTTCTTTACATCTACACCTATATCTACACCTTCATCTACATCGACACCTACATCTACATCTAGACCTACATCTGCACCTACAGCTACATCTACATCTACATCCACATCTACATCTACACCTGCATCGACATCTACATCTACATCAACAGCGAGACTCACACCTGCATCTACACCTACATCTACATATACATCTACATATACACCTATATCCACATCTACAGCTACACCTACATCTACATCTACATCTACATCTACACTTTCGCATCGGTTTTGCTTTTGCTTTGTATTGCCTTTGCTTTTGCTCTTGCCGTTGCTTTTGCCTTTGCCTTTGCTTTTGCTTTTGCTGTTGCTGTTGCTTTTGCTTGGTTTTGCTTGGCTTTGCTTGCTTTTTGTTTTTGTTGTTGCTTGGCTCCCAGGGGACTGGGGGAACCGCCCGGGGCGGTTTCCACTGCCCGGCCCCCTGAAGCCAAGAGAGTAAGAACCTTTCCAAGCAGAGCCTAGGTAGGGAATTATACCAAGAAGAAGTAGACTAACAAACAAAGACCGAATAATACGCTGTATCGAGGTACGGGTCCAAGGGTTTCAGAGAGGCCATCCGATGTCACTCGAACTAGGGAGAAACGACAGTTCTCGAGGTAGCTGTCGTTGCTGCTTCTGTTTTGCTGAAGTTACTCTCATCAGCGTTGTCTTTGAATATGTTATAGATATTGCTTGCTGTGCTACTGCTGGTCTGGAAGTTGTACTGGGGGAGTCTTGGAGGTACTCAGGGGTTCTGCCACGGCCTAGGAGACCTTTGCGCGCATGTTGTTGGAACCACGAGCTATGTTTGCTGTGGAGAGAGGGTGTCCCTGGGATGTGCGACGCATTCCAGCAACCGTCGAAGTTGATTGCGAGTTCTGTCGGTCTGAAGTTTCCCAAAAACTTCCAGTATCGACTATTATTGAAAGTGTTGAGCCGCTAGTAACTGCAAGCTGTATGGGGAGGATTTTGAGGTCATATTCGTGGCGTCTGGGGGGGGTTGTGATGTACAAAGAATTGCGGAGTTTCAGTGCCATTAGAGCGCTCATGGCGCTTTCTTTGCCCAGAAAAATCGATCAACTTCGGCTTGTGGTTGTTTGACTGTGCGGAGTGTCAAGAGACATGATTTTTCAAAAGCACCGCAGTTGGTTGGTACGACATTGCAGCTTCCTCGGGTCATCTTGGGAGGCGCCAGGTGCCAGGGTCTTCGGGGATGATTTCGTGAAAATCGGCAGGGGCCAGTTGGACCATTTTGGTGTGCCTGGGCGTGTGCCTGGGAAGTCTGCGGACTCGGCAGGCCCGTGCCGATGTGGATGTGCAAGGATATGTGGTGCCGCCGGGAAGGAGAGGGCCGCCAGCATTGTAATGGTTTCCCCGTGGGTGGAACACGAGTCAAACCACCATCGTTTACGACGATTTTCTTGACGGGGATTCGATGCCTCACAATCGGCCCTCAAAGTATGAGATAAGATCGCCCCCCATTGCTAATGAAGGCGTGGCCTGGGGGACCAGGGCATTAGTCCCCCAGGCCACGTTTTCCACGAATCGTGGTGGTTGTGGTTTAATGTTCAGCGGCCCCGTTGCTGCAATCGCAATATTTCGTTGTGTATGTTCCGCTCGTGCTTGTCGGTTACAGGTCCTGTTTTGGATTCAGATGCCTTGGGCACGTGGCCGCGGGGTGTGTTTGGAATGCGTGCGACGCTACTTCTCACCACGCAAAGACCAACAGATCAGTCCTCAGTCCACCAGCTACAAGGTGCATGGTGTGGATTGCACTATGGAGTACGCAGCTCCCTTGCAGAGCTTAAGCAGTGGATGTGTACATGTCTTACTTGCCTCGGGTAAACCTACATGGTGAAATGTTCACATTTAAGACGTCGAGTGCAGAGTCAAGGCTTCACACATGTAGCCTGAGGAGGGCATCCGCGGGCTAGGGGGTTGTTAATTGAACCCGCTTGATGGTGCTCGTCGTCGTCATCCTCTGCCTTCTCCCCTGTTCTCCTCATCCTTGTCTCCTGAGTTACCGCCCTTCTGATCCTGCTGCTCCTCTCGCCCACCTCTTGCCTTCTGCCCTCCCAGGCTCCCACCTGACCTGCCAGGCTCAAGTGTTCTCACGTTCATCCTGACCGACATGAAGAGCCTCACGCCGGATGAAGACGACGGGCAGAACATCTACACGGCCATGCTCGTGCGGAAGCTGTACCCCCTGGTCAGGGGGTGGGGTGAAGTGTGGGAGGAGGAGGAGGAGGAGGAGGAGGTAGGGAGGGAGGGACGGGGCGGGGAGGAGCCGGGACAGGGAAGCGACGGGAGAGGGAGGCGGTCGGGCGAGGGCGTCGGGGAGAGGGCGACACTTTTGAAAGATGCCCCAGCTCCTGGGAGAAGTTTACACGTTGTTCACGTCTAAGTGTTCGAAGATTGTTTGAATTTTTGGGGGGCCAAGATCCTTTCATTTCCAATTGTTCTGTCCTGGGCCCCTTCCTGGTCACCAGGGGGCCAGGAGCAACTAGAAACGAGCACACTTAGAAATGAGCACGATTAGAAATGAAGGACGTCTACTTCCGTGGCTCCAACTCGGCAGAAGGCTGTGTGGAGTTGCATGCTTGGCGGATCGAGGCGTGCACGTTTCGGCATCTCCCGGAGGTCGCGATCGCGGGGGGGAGAGGAGGAGAACGACGAGGAGGAGGAGAAGCAAAAGCACGTGTGAGCAACGGTGCATGGGGGTGAGGGGAGAGGGAAGCGAGAGATTGTGGCGAATCTTCTGGAGAGAGCAACGGTAATAATAGATGTGGGCCAAGTGCGAGGAGAGAGTAGGACAGAAAGGAGGACCAGAGTAAATCCAGGACATGTCACTGATGTTTCAATTCCAGACGACAGGGTGTTTGGGAAAGACGAACGAGCCAGAACCCTGTGGCTCCGCCACAGGAGCTGGCAAGAACGGGCTGTAAGAGCCTCATCGGCCTAGCGGTGCGTACCAACGATCCGATTACGAGTCGACCGCATGACGTGGCACCATGCAAGTAGTTTGAGAGCGAGCCGCCTTCCGACCTGCAGTTGGCAGGCGGTTTCGGAAGAGTGTGCGCGGCGCCGTGGCGAGAGCACGGTCTTGAAGAGGAGCCGCCCGCCGTCAGCGTTGTTGGTGGACATGTTCAGCCTCAAGTGTTCCCGTGGCGAGAGCGCGATCTTGGAGGAACCGCTCTCCGTCCGTGCAGGTGTAGTGAAGTAGAGCATGTCAAACGCGCAGTCCACGTATTGGGCGGAGGTCGGCAGCGCTATCTCGATGTCAGGGACCGCGCTCCGGTCTTGTGGCCGTTGGGGGGTTCAGGGGGCACACGACGCAGGAAGATGCAAGCGACACATCGATTTTGAAAACGATCCGCCCTTCAGCGGTGGCTGCCGCGCAGATCCGCCACCGCGCTCGGATGGGTGGCTGGGGAGTGAAGGGCATCCGGGGGGGGGGGAGGAGGCGGCTGGCGGGGGGGAGGCGCCCAGGGGGCATCCATGCAGCGTTCGACCGTGAAAGATCAGCTGTCCCCAAACTATGGATTTAGAACCAGAGCCACAGGACATCTCGCAGCAAAGGAGCGCATGTTCAGTTCGATGCGTCGGGTGGCCGTGCTACTGCTTCGCAAGAATGGAGACCATTCAAAGCGCGGGCCCTCAAGCCGTACGTTTACCAAACAATCGGCTCACTGTCCATCCGCGCAAAGGTTGTAAGTTACAAGCTCAAACTTCAGGACCACCCGTCAGTGATTCATCCGTGCACTTATTTGGTTTTCAAAGGAATTTCGAACACGAGGAAGTCGCAAGCGATCGTCATGTTTGGAGAGAAAGAGAGAGAGAGAGAGAGAGAGAGAGAGAGAGAGAGAGAGAAAGAAAGAAATAAATAAATAACGAAAGAAAACGCAAGAGAGATAACGAGAAATACATTTATATATAACAATCAAAGGCCACTCTCCGTCCGTGTACTTGTTGGAAGCTCCAGGCGCCATGACCATCATGTGCAGGGACCTCTAAGGCAAAACGCACGAGCCACCCTACAGACACGACTGTTGATGCGACAAGGAAAAGATGTTTGCGACGAGGAGCTGGGATGGTGTAGGCAGGAGAGGCGTCGGAAGAATTAGGAGGAAGCAGAGAGGATCGGTGGTGGGAACGCGAGGAGGAGAACGGATAATTTATGGAGAGGCAGGAGGCGAATGAGGGAATGGAAGGACGAGAAGAATGAGGCTGAGACGGAGGAGGCGGAGGAGGGGAGATCGGCGTATGAGGAGCTGGGAGGAGAGGGACCTGGGAGGAGGAGGAGGAGGAGGAGGAGGAGGAGGAGGAGGAGGAGGAGGAGGAGGAGGAGGAGGAGGAGGAGGAGGAGGAGGAGGAGGAGGAGGGAGGATGAGAACCCAGACATGGGGCGCTCCAATCTCCCCGATGCGCGTGGATCCCCAGAGGTCTGGACCACTTCACTGAGGCCGGTTTTTCGTCATGAGTCGTTTTTGACGGTCCTGGGGCCCGTCGAGGGCAGGCCGAAAGCGGCCAAACGTTGGCCAAACGTTGGACCTCTGGGGAGGAAGTCCTGGGAGGGAGACTGCCGCTGCCCACGCGCCGCCAGGCGCAGCTGCGCCTCATGCTGGTCCGGCCCGAGTCCAGGAACCTGGCGGTGCAGTCCGGCGTGGAGGCCGGGCCGCGCACCGCCGGCGCTGGTCTTCGATCGATCGAGCGCGCGCGGCGGCCGAGTACCTGCGCGCCGGAGGGCCGAGGGCGGCCGCCGGCCGAGGGGGGAGGGACCCAGAACCCTTCCGCCCCCTCCTCCCCTTCTTCCTTCTCCTGCTCCTCTCCCTCCTCTTCTTCCTCCTCCTCCAACTCCACCTCCTCCTCCTCCTCCTCCTCCTCCTCTCCTTCCTCCTCCTCCCCGTTCTACTCCTCCACCTCCTCCTCCTTCACCTCCTCCTCCTCCTCCTCCTCTCTATATCTCGCAGCCGCTCACGCGTCACCCACGCGGTCGCCGCGACGCGCCTAGCCGGCACGCGCAAGCGCGCACCACCTGGTCACGGTGCGGGGCATTCCCGTTCCGAAGAGGGGGGAGGAGGCGGCGGTGAGGGCCGCCCACACACTCAGAATTCTCCTGAGGTCTCCGAGGAAAGGAGAGGGGTAGAGTGGTGGGGCCACACAACTGCAGGAGCGGTACATGCCGTAGACTTAGCACCTTGCCAGTAGAGCCGTGCATGGAGTACCTGATCCGCAATGTTGTACATGATGGTGATGATGATACCGACAGCGCTAATGAAATAGATGTGGTACCTTGTGTGTACACCGTACACGTATACCAGTATACCATTGCCCGCGTCGCTGAAGCAGTACGTCACATTTTCCAGCTTCAGGCAGGTCGGCCTCGCCTCCGTAGTTTGGGTGGATGCACCTTGCCATTGCTGAGCGAACAGATGAAGGACACCGCGTTCCCGACTCGAAGAACGTTAATATAACCTGTGTCGACGTATACATCGCAATCAAATTCACGCTGTACCTACGCGTTCCCTACGAAGCGGGCGGTTGACCCACTTCACGCGCCTTGGTAGAGCTTCTGGTGGCCCTGGTAGCACTTCTGCTAGATCTCGTAGCTCTGCGGCCCTCGTCGCCCAGCATCAGCTGGTGGCTCTCGCAGCTCAGCCGGTGGTCCTAGCAACCTTGCGTGTGTCCCTTGCAGCTCGGCTTGTAGTCCTCGTTATTCAGTTGGTAGCCCTCGTGGTTGAGGTGGAGGTTCTCGCAGGTCAGCCTGTGTCCCTGGTAGCTTCGCTGGTGGCTCTCGTAGCTGAGTAGGTGGCCCTGATAGTTCCTCAGGTGGCTCTCGCAGCTCAGCTGGTGCCTCTGGTAGCTCAGCTGGTTGTCCTCGTAGCTTTGCTTGTAGCTCTCGTGGCTCAGCTGGTGGTCCTCGTGGTACAGCTGGTGGTCCTCGTTGCCATAATCGTGGCCCTTGTAGCTGACCTTGCGGCCCTCGTTGCTCAGCTGGTGGTCCTCGTAGCCCCTCCTGTGGCCCTCGTAGTTGAGCTTGCGGTCCATGTAGCTCTGGGGGTGGTTCTCGTAGCTGCGCCTGTGATCCTCGTAGTTCGGCGTGTGGTTCTCGAAGGTATACTGGTAGTCCTGCTAGCTTTACTGGTGGCTGTAGTATTTCTGCCAGTGGCCCTGGGAGCCGAGGTTGGGACCCTCGTAGCTCAGCGGGTGGGCCTCGTGGCTCTGACGGTGGTTTTCGAAGCTCTGCTCGTGGCATTGGTGGTTGAGCTGGCGGCTTTGGTAGATCGCCTGGTGGCCCCCGTAGCTCTGCTCGTGGCCCTGGTAGCTCGGCTGGTTGCATCACCCGCTGTCAGGACCCCCTGGAATTCGCTGCTCGGGCCCTCCTCATCCTTCAACGCTTCTTCCTCCTGGGGCTCAGCTGGTGGTCCTCGCTCGCAGCCCTGCTTGCGGCTCTCGCAGCTCAGCTGATGAGTCTCCGTAGTTCTGCCTGTGGCTCTGGAAGCTCCATGGCAGTGGTTTTAACCGCGTTGGGGGGCCGTAATGTGTGAAATGTTCGTTGCGCGTAGTTCGGCTCGTTGTCCTCGGAGTTCTCCTGGAGGTTCTTGTGGTTCTGCTGGTCGTCGGAGCTCCGCTGGTCCTCGCTGCGCAGCTTTGATGCCCTCCTCGTGCTCGGACATCTGGCCCAGAAAGTAGTCCAGGACCACGTCCACCGGTACGTCCTTCTGGATGTCGGAGTCCACGAGATCAGAGTCAATATCTTCGGCTGCCAAGTCGTGGTATTCCACGTTCTGGGTGCCAGCGCCATGCGGGAGATCGTACTGGCCACGCGCAGGTAGCTCGGTAGGTGGCCCTGGTGCACAGCTGGTGGTCTTCGGCGCTCGGCCGGTGGTATTCGAAGCTTTGCTGGTGGCCCTCGGAGCGCAGGTGGTGATTCTCGAAGCGCTGCTGGTGGCCCTCGTATCACCGGGGGTGGTGCTGGGGGCTCGGCCTCTTGCCCTCGTAGCTCCGCCGGTGGCCCACGTTGCGTAGCAGGTTGCTTTGGTAGCTCTGTTTGTGGATCTCGCAGCTCCGCTTGTTGCCCTCGTAGCTCTGGTGGCGAGGCGAGGAAGCCGTATGCGGTGTGTGTGCATTCGTCGTAGCAGTTGTGTTCGCCGTGCCTGTTATGGGCGTCGTAGTCGTACTTGTCATGAGCGGCGCGGCCGCGGTCCACCGGCACCTCCACGAGGACGTACTTAGTAACCCCTTTGGGCTGCTCGTTCGTGTCGTGCCTGGTGTCGATCTTGGTGGCTGGTGTCGTAATGGTACGTCGTGGTTCGCGTCCTCCAGCTGTCTGTAACGCAGCTCATTCTCGTACTTGGGCTCCCTGTTACGCAGCTCGTTCTCGTACTTAGACTGCCTGTTACGCAATTCGTGCGCCCTCCCGAGGGCGGTGGTAGCAATGATAATGATGCCGTCGGGTCGAGTCTGTATCCCATGTCGGATGTTGCACCCCGCTCGTTTCTGGGCCGCGTCCGTTCGCGCGCGCCCGTGCTTCTCCATGCGTGCATGGTCTCGGCATACTTGCCGGCAGGCCTCCACCAAAGTGGGTAGGTTAGGGGACCACATGCGAACCCGACCCTTACCCTTTCTGAGGGGCAGGGGCAGGGTTCGCATGTGGCCCACTATAGGTTTCGTGGCTATGTTCAGGGAGTCCGCCTTGTCGTTCAACAACCGACGGTTGATCGCCTTCACGCCACGGCGACGCCCGCAGATCGCGGTCGCAGCTGGAAGCCTTTCTCGCGTGTGGCACTCCTCCTCCTTCTCCTCCTCCTCCTCATCCTCCTCATCCTCCTCATTCTCCTCCTCCCCAGAGATCCAACGCTCCGAAGAAATTGGAGCGGCGGGTTTCGTTGCTATGCTCTGCCTGTGGTGGGTCGTCAAGGGCCCCAGGACCGTCAAGAAACGATTCAGGAAGAAAAGCCCGCTCTGGGGAAGAGGTGGTCCAGAGCTCCGAGGGTCCGTGCGCATCGAACAAATCGGAGCGCCGGATGTCTGGGAAGCGCGCGACGACCGAGAAGTTTGCGCGCCAGAGTGCCGAGAGAGCCGTCGGCCGCCGGCCGAGGGGGGAGTTGCCGCTTCTTCTCCGGCTAGCATCGCAGCCAAGCAATGTTCATGCGGTCAGGAGCTTTGGCTTGGCGTGTCGCTCAGCCGGATCTGGCCGTTCACGCTTCGGTGCGACACGCTATCCACTTCCCTCTCCCCTCGCGACAACGCCCCAATCTTGTTGGGGATTCCGAGTTCATCACGCAGTCCGTCAGCGCACGATTTTGGGGACCCAACTCTCCTCGTCCTCCTCCAGGCTGCTCTTGCGGAGTCGGCACATCTTAGCGATGACTGGTCACGGTGTGGCGCGCCCACCGAGTCGAAGTTGGATGGAAACCGGACGAGGCATCTTGGGTCTCTCGAGCCAGGATGAGGAAAGGTGGCAGCAGGAGGTGGCAGGGGGTGCAGAGAAGTTTGGTTGGAGGTCGGAGGCTCCAGTGTCTGGTTTCCGTGCGCAGGTCTCGTGTGGCAGCGCCCCAGCGAAGTGCACGGAAGAGAGCGGAAGAGGCAAGGTGTTATTGATACGACGTGAGGACGCGGGGAAGGACAGGACAGAACTTCGGTAGGAGCGCTTGAGGCCACAAGCTGCTTCAGCGCGCGGGAGCTCACAGCCCACATCTTGGCGCAGAACGTGCGCTGCCACGGGCTGCTGCCGATGATAACTGGGCTCTTCAAGTCCTGGGACCTCGAGGATCTCCCTCGCCTAGCCTACGCTCTTGTCCTCTCTTCTCCCTTCCTTTCCTGCTCTTAGCCTTCCCTCCTCTCTCCTCCCCGTCTTTCCTCCCCGACACCCTCAATCTATTTCTTCTTCGTCTTCTCCGCCCTGCTCTGATGTACCGCTCTCTGCCCCCTTGAGTTATGCTGCGGCGGCCGTTGCAGAGACTCATTTGCTTCAAACCATCCTCGATGCAAGCTTCGCTGGACAAGCACGATGGTGGATGTGGTGATGCTGATATTGTTGCTACCATGACAGGAGCGGTGTTGATAAGAATGAGGTTTACGCTTCCAGGTTGCAAGACTTTTCAAGAGGGGTAAAACACAGACACAATTAATCGTCCACTCCCAGGAAAATATGGGAAAATATGGGAAGTGGGGGGGAAAACAAACATTCAAAACATATTGAACATATGGGGAATCATTTTATTTGTGTGTATTTATTTGTGTGTCCTGGGGCCCGTTCAAATATGTTTTGATGCGGCCCCCAATCAGAATACGAAGACGTATTCCCGCGACGTTGATTGCAGGTATGTGTCGAAAACGCCAGCTGGTAACAGTGTTTCTCGTTAGCACCCGCTAGTGCAGTATACCACGTGCTTGCATGCACAACGCGCTGGCCGTTGTTGAAGCACACGGTCCATGAATTTTGCCCACCGTTTCAATTCGCACATCCGACCTCCATGCACTGCTATGAGAGAAGTGGGCTGCCAAAGGTCACAGCGGCTCTTGCAAGCATGTACAAGGAACCTTGATTGATGCCGCGAATTATAGTGACAGCTATAATGGCTATGGGTGGCAACGGTGATTATGGAGGGAGAGAATGTGGGAGGGAGATGGCGGGAGGAGGCAGGCCAGTAGGACAACGGGTGGATACACAGCAGCAGGACCAGACACGATAAAGAGGACGAGGAGGAACACATTCGGATAAGCAAAAACAAACATTGGAAATGACAGGAAATAGAGGGTAAAAGGGAGGGGCTGGTCATTCTGGCTTGGGCCTCTGTCGCCCAAGACCGCCGAGAGGAAGAGGGGGAGGAGGAGGAGGATAAGGCTCAGGCTGAGGAGGAGGAGGAGCAGGATGGTGTCGAAGCCGTGACCCGAGGACGTTGTGAACGCCCGTCGCCCGCCTCCTCCCTCGTCCTTCTCCTCCCTCCTCTCTCCTCCTCCTCATCCTCCTGCTCCCTGCTCCCTCCTCATCCCTGCTCCCTCCTCCCTCCTCTCTCCTCCCTCCTCCCTCCTCCCTCCTTCTCCTCATCCCTGCTCCCTGCTCCCTCCTCCCTCCTCCCTCCTCCCTTCTCCTCCTCCTCCTCCTCCTCCCCCTCCTCCTCCTCCTCCTCCGCCTCCTCGTCCTCCTCCTCCTGCGCCTCCTTCTCCTCCTCCTCCTCCTCCTCCTCCTCCTCCTCCTCCTCTTCATCCTCCTCCTGGCAGCGCTGCTGGCGGTGCTGCGCACCTTGCCACAGCAAGTGAGTCTGGGCCTGGACACGCATTCGTATTAGTCGGAGCTGCAACAGGCGTCCCTCACGGAGTGCCTCCCCGCGCCCCTGGGCAGCAGCTGCCGCCGCCTCCGCCGACGCAAGTCTTTCAAGCTCTCCTGGCGAACATGATGGAGGATCACGCCACCCAGCTCACTGCCGACATCAACGCCAACACTCGAAGAAGGAAAAATGCAATAAAACATAAACTGTTTGCGCTCCGCGCAGATTTCTTGGATCTGCGCTGGGCCCCCTCGGCGGCGCCTCCGGCGCCGCCCCTGGCGCGCTCCGCGCGCCAGGGAGGGGGGTCCCAGCGCAGATCCAAGAAATCCACGCGCAGCGCCAAAAGTTTATGTTTATAGCCTTTTTTGATTCTTCTAAGCACGGCCCACCTCCACCCAAGCCCTCGCGGGTCGTTTTGAGGCTGATGTGCACGCGGTACGGGCCGACCAGCAGGCCCAGGGCGCGAGGCTCGTCGAGCTCGAAGCGCTTAGGGAGCGAACGACCTCATCGACATGCGTGCCGGCCTGATCGTCGCCAGCAGCACGGTCCCGGCGCCGCCCGTCTGGGGGGTTTCTCCGAACTGCTTAGGCGACCCGTCCTCCTCCTCCTCCTCCTCCTCCTCCTCCTCCTCCTCCTCCTTCTCGTCCCCCCCCTCCTCTTCCTTCTCCCTCCTCCCTCATCCATGCTCCCTGCTCCCTCCTCCCTCCTCCCTCCTCCTCCTTCTCCGCACCCTCCTCCTCCCCCTCCCTCCTCCTCCTCCTCCTCCTCCTCCTCCTCCTCCTCCTCCTCCTCCTCCTCCTCCTCCTCCTCCTCCTCCTCCTCCTCCTCCTCCTCCTCCTCCTCCTCCTCCTCCTCCTCCTCCTCCTCGTCCTCCTCCTCCTCCTCCTCGGGTCGCCCACGGCCCCGGGGGAAACCGTGCACGCCCGTCTCGAGGGTCTGGCAGCGGATCCCCGACCCGTGCATGATCACCATCGCAACCGAGAAGGACAAGGTGCTCCCCCAGGTGGGAATCATGGCGAAGTTGAGACCCCTTGCTCTAGCGGCGGAAGTCGATATTCTAAGTCGAAGCTCACCCTCGAGGGCGAAGCCTTACCGCCGCGGGGACTTCTTTTCGCGGCTCGACGGGATGTTCTTCAGCCTCCCAAGCTGGCTGCTTGGCGGCGCCTGGCAGAAGGCGAGCTCCGACCGCTCAAACGACGAGACGGAGGCGCTTCAGCTCAGCGATCACGCGGCCTCCGGCGGTGGCGGAACCCTGGCGCTCGGCGGCGGCGGCCCATCCCGGCGCTCTCTTTCAAGTCGCCTCGGAGCCTGTTTTTCTTTAGATCCAGGCAAGCTTACTTGCATGGCATTCGCCCCCCCCCCCCCCCCCCCCCCTCCCCCCTCGCCCCTCTTCAATCGAACACAAGCGTGCAAGTGCCTTTCGACTTGCGTGTTTTCCGCACGTCGAATTGTTTTCGGCTCGCCTCAGACTCAGCCCCCCCCCCGTCCATGCAAGTAAACTTGCCCGAATCCAAAGCAAAACAGGCACCAAGTCGCCTCGTTTCCAGCAGCGGATGGGCCGCTATTGCGGCCGTTGCGACTTCGACTCGCTCGTGCCGCCCGCGCCGTACGATCTGATGGCGCGGAGCATCGCCGCCGAGGCGTGCGAGCACAGGGATCCGGAACTCCTCGCCGACCCGTCGGAGCTCCAGATTCCGGGCCCCGGGCGCGCGGTGGGCCGCCCGCGCTCTCCGGCGACGGCAGCCGCAGCGGGATGCGGAGGCTGCTCAGCACGCTCGGGGGCCTCTGGGCGCACTTCTCCGTGGAAGGTGGCGCTGCTCGCGCGGAGAGCCACGAATGATGGGCGGACGATTACTCCAGATTTCGTAATAAAAGGGAGGGGGTCTGGACCCTCCAAGACAAGCCATTTCAGATCTCCCCCGTGGGAGAACTCTCCAAAACATCGTCCCCAGACCCCCCAGGCCCTCCAAGATAGCCTGGAAGAGACCCCCCCCGAAATGAGACCCCCCTCCCTTTATTACGAAATCTGGAGTACCACGTGCTGCAGCAAAATTGCCTCTGCGCTGGCCCCGCAGGAGGCACGGCCGACTCTCGATGGCTCACGTCACGGCACGGGCAAGCGCAGGGTGATCGCACAGGAGCGCGCTTTGGTAAGTAAGGCCGCCACCTGGACGCCCTCGCGCCGGTGCAAGTTCCTCTGGGGCGTCTCCGTCACCGAGGGGTGCGACCCTGTGTGTGTGGGGAGGCCATGCATCGCTCCCTGGCGGAGCATTGGCGGCCCATCTTCCAGGAGGTGCCGAACATTGACGTGGTGGCGGCGCGCCGGTTCGTAGAGCGTTTCACGGTGCCGCTCGGCCCGGCACGATGGAGAAGGCGCTCAGGAGGGCGCGGCACTCCGCGTCAGGACCCGACGGCATTCCATACGGCGGTTGGCGACACCCCAATCGCCATGAAGGTCCTCACTAATTGCGTGGGGTGGATGGCCTCTTGCCGCCCAAGGCGCCTCGCCGTCAACGATGGGCTCGCGGTGAGTGCCCCCCAAAGGGCGACAACTACGGCGACCGCGTCGACCACGTCGTCCGCAAGGCTGGCGAGATCAGTCCACTGTCGCCCGATGGCTCAAGGGCGCGGGCAACGAGCTCTGCGCTGCCGCCGGCACCCTCTCAATCCGCAGCGCCCCAATCGAGGCGGCGCTCTTCCAGCGCGGCTTCGTCCCAGGACGGCAGCCGGGCCTCGACGTCGTGGAGCTCGGCGCGGAGGCTCCAAATCGCCAGCGCGCGGCCACGGGGAGTCGAGAGGCGCCCGCTGTGGCTGCTCTTCGACTGCGCGCAGGCGCTTCCGTCTCTGGCGCAGGCCTGGCTGTTCCTTGCGCGGGAGGCCGAGGAGGAGGAGGAGGAGGAAGAGGAGGAGGAGGAGGAGGAGGAGGACGAGGGGATAGAGGAGGACGAAGAGGGGGAGGAGGAGGGGGAGGAGGGGGCTCGGTCTGCCTAGCGGCTTCCGTTGCCTGGCAGCGCAGCTGTACAGCTGCGCCCGAGCCCTCAGACTCGATCACGGCGCGCACGCCTCCTTTGCTTGGGTCCTCTCGGGCGTGCTGCAAGCACGCCCTCTTTCGGGAGCGCTGCTGTTCACCTTCGCCAGCACTCCATCCCTCTGTTCACCTTCGCCAGCACTCCATCCCTCGAGGCCCTCTCAAAAGCCATCGACCAGGCCCGCCGTGACGTCACCCGCAGCTGGCGCTGAAGACCTCGCCGAGCGCTGCTCACCTTCGCCAGCAATCCATTCCTCGGCCAGGCCCGCAGTGGCGTCACCCGCACCCGCTGCTGATGACCTCGCCGTCGAGCGGCACGCGGCTGCTCCGGCCGTGGGACAAGCGGCGAGAGGGCTCTCGGCGACAGCGCAGCTCGCCAATCTGAAGCTTAAGCTACAGAAGGTTCGCGTCGCGTCGTCTGGGAGCCGTTCAAGGTTGAACGCCGCCGCCGCCCCAGAATCGGTCGGTGTTGAACAATCCGCAGGCGTTTCGGAGACGGCCGATCGTTCAAGGTCGAACGATCCCCGCGGTGTCGTGAACCAAAGCCGGGGTCGACACAGCACGAACCTGCCGTAGCAAGATGTGTAGCGATCCCCCCTTGGACCCAGACCACACCGGGAGTCGTGAGCGATGTCCGGGAGAGGCCGGAGGCCGTTGAGCCGAGGTAGGGGCGTATTCGCGTGAGCGATGCGGGAACGTACCTGGGAACGGTGGTCGGGCCAGGGGCGGCGGTGCTGGCCAATCTCGCCGCCACGTTGCAGAAATGGCGGGTGAAGGCGGTTGAGGTCACCACGGAGGGGGTCGGGGCAAGGCTCGCAGCTCACTGCTACTCCTCCCGCGCTGCTTCGACGCTCTCGTACGTCTTCCAGTCTTGTCCCCCCTCTCCCGCTCCCCTGCGGAGCATGAGCCGCTGGTTCGGGAGCCGACTCTTCAGGCTTCCCGGATCCCCCTGGAGGTGGGGTGATGGGTTTTCCCTGGAAGCTTGAGGCGGAGTCTGTCGAGCATCCTCTCCCAAGTGCCTTGCGTGCACGGCGATTGCAGCCACGAAGGCCTTCCCCGAGTGGCGTGGCTTGCATGCCAGACTCACGGGCTGCTCGATCCTTTCCTCTGCCCTTGCAGCTTGCAGACTTCGCACGGATGGGCAGGGGGGCCGGCCATCTGGTCTTCTCCCCCGACAATGCACCCTTGCTCTCTGTGCTTTTCGGGCCGGCTCTTGGAACCTCAGCTGCACGCTTTTCTTCCGCGAGTCCTCCAGACCTCCATCCGCGAACGGCGGAGGGACCCACAAATTTGCCTCCAGGATGTGCGGCAGGCGTGCACCGACGCCGAGCTAATCCCAGACCTTCTTCGGCAGGCGCTCACTCGTCGAGGGCGCAAATGGCTCGGGCTTCCCATTGCTTGGTCGTTCCTGGCCTAGGACATCCGACCCATCCTCCTGCAGCACTCCCCCATCCTGGGCCTTCGGTGCTCTCAGGTGGTATGTCGGCGTCACTGCCACGCGTTCTCGCCTCAACGCCGAGGGTGCCGCGTGCATTGTTGGCTGCCCCGCCTGCGCGCACGACATACGGCACTGCCTCGTTTGCCCAGCCTTCGCCCAGGTCCTCACCCGCACCCTCAGCCGCGACCCCGACCCAGACCATGCCCAAAGCTTCGGTCTCGTGGCCTCCGAGACCGGCTCCCTCGTCGGCTTCAAGTGCGCGGTCGCAGCCGCACAGGTGTGCAGGTTGGCTGGGGCGGGTGGAGTCGCGTTGTGTCTTTCTACATGAATGAGGGCCAATCTGATGTTGTAAACCCAAGGGCAACTGCGTTTGAAACAGGATTTGTTCCTCACCAGACCTCTGGCTGGCAAGCCCTTGGTCCAGACCTCCGGCTGACCACGATTTTTAGCATCGCCGGTGATGAGAGGTCCGGATATTCGACACAGACACACATCATGTAACGATGGGTCATTCTCTTCGCCCTCCTCATCATCTGAGGTCGGACACTGCGAAACAAGTACAACATGGGGGGAAATCAAGGCTGGCTGGAGCCCTGTATCCCGTCTTTCTGCTGCAATGTTCGAGCCGGATCGATCTGTTATGGTCCCAGGGCGAGGACTTAGGCGAAAACGCAAGGTGTGAACATAATGCAGTAACCGGATCTCAGGGTCCTCCTCGTCTTCTTCGCTGTTGAAGCGGCGTGACGGACAGCACACCACAGTTTGGAGGCGTGGTCGGTGGGTGTGTGGAGGGCTTCGCTAAAGCAGCTGCAGCAACATGCTTGGATGCATGGCCCTCGCGTGGACTTCATCCGACTTGCTCCCTCCAGTCAGTGGTGGAGGAATCTCGTCAGCATCGTCGAGTACTTTGCATCGCGTTCCTCAATTCCTCCGCTTGATATCCCCTAGCACTCCTGGCAATAGAGCGTTGCAGCGGCCAATGTGGAGTTCCGCACTGCTGTGATGGACGGCCGTCGCCCCCGCCCACAGCGAGTGTTCGCTCGGTCACTCCAGCTATCTTTGTTCCTTGACGTCATGGTGCTCCTCCGAAGACGCATTTACTCCCGGCTCCCCCCCATCCCTCAACTCCCAGATGATGAGATCAGCCATGGATGGGCCGCGATCCGTAGGATACTTGCGCAAACTCCGCCCTCCTGGGTCTGGGCCCACCTTTGAAACTTTAGCCAGCGCTTGGACAACCTCAACTGGGCTCCCAGCTATGGATATTCGACCTTGTCTTTTTGGATGCGAGTCCCCAACCCTTCATAATTCCGGCCATTCCATAAGTTGACCTCGCCTGCTTCATTTTCTTGCTCTGCCTCGTGCTCACTTGCCCGCGTCCCTCATCACTCGCTTCGGACGGGGCAGGGAGCCTGATCCTGAGCTGGATTATCCACCCGCTTGCATCAAAGCAATGCCTTGGCGTTTTACATGCATCACAAGCTGGAGGCGGAGTATGATGCGCGAGGGGGCGTCTTCAACACTTCCTCATTTCAGTGCACGGTTCTTGGCAGCAGCAAAGGCCGCCGTCGGCTGCTGATCGCGCTGCCGAGCCGTAGGTCCGAACTCATTCGGTGCGGTCGCTCCTCATCATCCTCCTCCCCCTCGTCGTCCTCCGCTTCTTCCTCCGCATCCTCCTCCTCCTCCTCCTCGGACCCATCCTCGACCGCCTCCTTTTCCTCCTTGAAATCTCCTCGACCTCCTCGACCTCTTCCATCTCCTCTCCCATAGACCTCCTCCGTCCTCCTCCTCCTCCTCCTCCTTCTCCTCCTCCTCCGCCTGCTCCTCCTTTCCTCCTCCTCGTCCCTCCTCCCTCCTTCCTTTCTTCCTTCCCTCCTCCATTCCTTTCCCTTATACTTCCCTATCGCACCCCCAGGCCGATCACCACTCATGACCCTGAAGTTTAAAAGTTGGCAGCAATTCCACAGATGGAGGGCGGGTGGTTTCAATGTGGCTCTCCCCTGAGCGTTGCGCACAATCGTTTCAAATATTCACAAGAGCTTCCCGGATTGACTGTGGGTGGTTTTCAAGATGTGGTTCTCGCCTCAGCGCCGCGCACACTCGTTGTAAACACGTGCCAGAGTTTCACGGGTTGAGAGCGGTTCGTTTTCAACATGTGGTTACCGCATTCGCGCCGCGCGCATGCGTTTCAAAAAGTTGCCAGCGTTTCACGGATTATCATAGTCAACGTACCCGAAATGATGTTTTGGAAGGGCTCAGGAGTGTAAGGGCACACCAGTTACGCTGATTCGTGGTATTGAAATCCCAACAATGGTGTTCTGGCAGGGTTCAGGATCGTCAAGACGCACCAGTCAAGTTGCTTCGTGGCGGTGGAGTCCCGAGAAAGATACTTTGCCTTGCTTCAGGGTCTTCCAACGATTCTCTCGCAAAAGTGATTCACGAAGTGGAAATAACCCCTGTATGGGGCATGTGAGGAGGGAGCTTGGAGGGAAGTTGTTCCACCATCGTTGGTGACTCTTGGGTTTCCACTGGTCCTCCTGTTCCTCCTCCTCCTCCTCCGCATCCTCCTCTTCCTCCTCTTCCTCCCTCCTCAGCTGGTTTCGGCTCACGCTGCGCCTAGCTGGGTCGGCACTCTGTCCCGCGACGTCGCCGGTGCGGCCGACGGCGGACGCCCGCGCTGCTGCGCCCCTGGAAGCCTTGCGCGGCGCGGTCCTGGTGGCGCACGCGGCTGCAGGGCTTGCCAGCAGCGCCGAGCTCCGCGAGGTGGCTCGGCTCGCGCGTGCTGCTGAAGGGCTTCTCAGGACGGTGGTGGCCAAGCTGGCCAGGCCAACCCCTCCCGCGCCAGCCGTGGCGCCCCCGGCGCAGGCCCTGGCTGCCCCTCGCGGCCGCGGTGGCTCGGCGCGCATGGTGGTGGACGGGGAGCAGGCCGTCGCAACTGGTGGAGCTGATGACGGTGAGGAGGCGGGGGCAGGAGTTTTGGAGGGTTACGGCAGGCCCCTCGCCGATGCTGGAAGGTGATAGCTGGGCCGACACGCTGCCGATTGTGCGTGGCGGCCGCCCGCCCACCAGCACAGCCTCAGGCAACGGCACGGACAAGAACAAGGACAAGGGCGGCATCGCCGTCAGCCTGACCGCGAGCGCGGGGCTGCCCAACATGGTGCTGCGGCACTCCCTGCTCGTGAGTCGCCTGGAGCAGGGGGCTCGGCGGCGAGGGGGGGAGCGCCGAGGACCTGCGCGGCGCTCGTTACGGTGACCGAGTGCGCTGGCCCGATGGGCGCGGGGCGTGGCAGTTCGGCCTGCCGCACGGCGACCCCGAGCCCGCAGACGGCATGATCCTCGTCCTGCGCGGCCAGGGGCGCAAGCAGACCGTGCGCCAGATCGCCATCGTCGAATTGGTGCTCGCGAGGCCGTTCGGCCAGGTCGCGCCCCTCCCCTGGGGTGGGGGTCGGGCGGGCGCGTCGCACTTTCACTGCGGGCGTCGTCCTCAGTGCCGTCTTCTTTTCATGATATCTCTCATCCTCCTCCTCCTCCTCCTCCCTCCTCCTCCTCCTCCTCCTCCTCCTCCTCCTCTCTCCTCCTCCTCCTCCTCCTCCTCCTCCTCCTCCTCCTCCTCCCCCTCCTCCCTCCTCCTCTCCTCCTCCTCCTTCTCCTGTTATTCCTCCTCCTCCTCCTCGTCCTCCCCCATTTCCTCCTTCCTTCCCCTCCTCCTCCTCCTCCTCCTCCTCTTCCTCCTCCTCCTCCTCCTCCTCCTCCTCCTCCTCCTCCTCCTCCCCCTCCTCCTCCTCCTCCTCTCCTCTTCCTCCTCCTCCTTTCTCCTCCTCATCCTCCTCCCCTCCTCCTTCTCCTCCTCCTCCTCCCCCCCTCCTCCTCCTCCTCCTCCTCCTCCTCCTCCTCCTCCTCCTCCTCCTCCCCCTCCTCCTCTTCTTCCCTGGCCCGAAGCTGCGGCCCGAGGATGTGGAGCACTTTCTCGACCACGTTCTCCAGAGGGGCGACGGCCTGCCGATCGAGCGGAAATCGCTGAGCCGAACGTCGTTGCCGTCGATGGGCTCGGAAAGGAGCGTTACCAGGAGGGGGGGCGCAGAAGGGGCTCGATCTCCGACGATCCGAGGCGGGGATTTATCCATCTCCCACCGCTTGGGGGATCGATCCTCGCGGACCTCCACAGGCGGTGGTTATGTATAGAATCGAACCCTCGGGGGCCAACATGTATCCATATCCGCCGCCCGATGGGGCACCAGGGCGTCGGTTCCCAGGCAGTGGATATGGATGCGCTCCCGCCTCGCGGACGATGCGACGCTTTAAACCGGCGATCCTCCCTGGACTGCGGCCCTCTAGGGGTTTATTCTCTGGCCCAGAGAAGTTGTCGGGACTTCTTCGAGCCGCGAATTGAAGACAAAAACGCATCAGCGGATGTAAAAGGGGGGGTGAGGACTGGAGGTGGAATGGAGGCATGGATGGAGGGAGGGCGGAGGTGACCGACGAGCCAGACTCCTCCCTTGAGACTCACGCGCTGCAGTTTGGTGCGCCGGGAGTTTTCAATCCGCTGTGGGCCCCGAGGCCGCCACATATCCATCCAGCTCGAGAGATGCCGCAGAAAGATGGGGTCTGGGGCTCCGCTCGTGAAGTTTTGCGTCTGCGCAGTGGTTTCGCACCGTCGAGTCTCAGGGGGGCGGACAGGAGGAGGTGACACCTTACCCCCGACGTCGCGATTCTTCTCGTTTTTGACGATCCTGTGGCCTGGCGAGGGCCCCACAATAGTCGAACGCTGCAAACAGAAACAACATTCTCCGTCGTTTTGCTTCACGACGTGAGCGACCCGGGGAAGAGGACCGGAGGACCGGAGGATGGGATGGAGGGGGGAGGAGGCCGATGAGCCAGGCTCGTCCTCACTTGGTGGTCAAACGAATTAGGTGCAGCGTAGAAGATGAGGAGAAACGCAACGGTGAATTATGGGAGGATGCTTGCGCTCTACGCAGACCAGCACATGTGCGAAGCGTCTGGAAGCAAAACGTGATCGTTGCGCATCTGGCACGATGCTTTCGAGCGGCCTAACCTTGAAACCAAGCCCTTAGCGCATTTTGATTTAGTGTTTGGCATACTTATGTGCATTGCATTTCCCCCTCCCCTCCCGCCGCCTTTCGAAATTTTGCTTGGAGGATACGGCGACAATGTATCCCGCCTTGCGCCTCGCCACTCCCCCCTCCCACCTCCATGCAAGTAGACTTGCTAGAAGTTTTATAGCTGAGTCCCTCCTTCCCCTCGTCTTGGGAGGGAAGCCACCCAAGAGGAGGAGGAGAGAGAAAGGAGGCAACAATCAGGACTCCGAGGCAGGACATGACGGGAGGGACGCCCCGCTGTTGACATTTTTAGGGGCTCAGATGTTGAGTCCCAGGCTGGCGTGGATGGTTGGGGCCGTGGTGGTTTCTGGCCGCCGGGCAGGGCGCGGTTGAGTTTTAAGCTCCGCACGTGTGGCCCCCCAAGGGAGGGGGGGCCCCGTCGGCCCTGCGGATCGCCGCGGCAGGAGGCACCATTCGCCAAGCTATTGGTTTGATCGTCCTTCCCCGGGGCTGACCCAGCCCTGGGGGGATGGCTACGTCTGGACGACGTTTCCACAATCAGTGGGTCAGCGGGTCAGGAGCGGGAGGAAAGGGGAGCTCGAGCAGGCCCCGCCTCATGTTCACCCGACGTCAGGAGAGGGGAGCTCGAGCAGAGTCGACGACGCCCCCCTGCCGAGGCGATCCGATCCTTGCCTTGGCGCCCTCGGCCCCTCGAGGAGCCTCGTCGGCTCCTCCGCGTCCGACGCGTCCAGCCACTGCGACAACAGCGCCCCCGTGGGCCAGTTCCGGGCCAGGGGGAGGGCCTGGGGCTCAGGACGCCCCGGGCGCCAGGCCGCGAGGATCGAGGGCGGCCACGAGGGGCCTTTCTGTAGCCGGGCTCGACGCGCGAAGTGCGAGGTCCCCGGAGGCCCCGACGTTGCGGGCGCGTTCCCGGATCTCGCGCCCCGGGACCCGCGCAGACCGGGCCTGCTCGAGGAATGCCTCAGGAAGATGTGGGTCGGGGCTCGAGGCCGTGATGTTGCATGCAACAAGATTGCAATTTTCTCGCAGCGTCAGATGTCAGGGTTCGAGGTGGTGCGGCGTTTTCGTCGTCTCCAGTCTGTTTTCCAGCCTCTGGGTGCTTTCCAGTAGCTTCGTCTCGTCGGGAGCGTTCTGGGGGTGTCCGGGTCGTCTCGAACAGCCTCAGGAGGCCCGAGTCATGGCCCGAAAACGACCAGACATCGAGGAGGATCGCGAGGACTGGTGGGGCGGGGGATCTCATTGCCGGGACCATAACGTCTTTCCGGCATTCATCGCCACTAGTGTGATATTCACAGGTCCCTTGGCCCCCCTTGGATCGGATACTCCAGATTTCGTAATAAAAGGGAGGGGGTCTGGACCCTCCAAGACAAGCCATTTCAGACCTCCCCCGTGGGAGAACCCTCCAAAACATCGTCCCCAGACCCCCCAGGCCCTCCAAGATAGCCTGGAAGAGACCCCCCCCCGAAATGAGACCCCCCTCCCTTTATTACGAAATCTGGAGTACGTGCCTTGAGCCATGGATGCGACCCCCCGCTTGAACGCCCCTCTCCTAGACACCCCCGACAGGAGGAGGCCCGAGCTCCAGGCCTCCCCTGCTGAGCCTTGCCTCGTTTTCGTTTTGGGGGGCCTCGAGGGGAGGTCCTCGCCGCCACGGCTGGAGATGCCTCGAAAAGCTTGCCAGAACGCACCCTGGGAGATGTCGGGGGAGTAGCGGTGTCGGGCGTCGTCGGATGATTTAGGGCGGGAGGGCGAGGGTTTCGTCGGGTCTCGGCAGTTTTCCAGCCTCGGGATGCCTTCAGCGGCTGCACCTCGCCGAGAGAGTTCCAGGGGGCCCGAATCGCCCCGAACGGCCGCTGGAGAGCCAAGCTAGTTATGACCAGAAGACCAAGGGCCATTCCACCGTCGCCCTCGCTGTTCCTTTACGTGCCGCGGTGGCTCCAGGCTTCCCAGATGGGGTCCGAGTGGGGGGGGGGTCGGAGGATCGCGCCGTGTCGCCGAAGAGATGCGGCCCTGAGAATTGGAAATGAATCCCAAGCTGCGCCTGCAGTGTTTGAGGCTACTCATCCTCAGGGCGCCATCCCCTCAGGGCCCCATGTTTAAACCGCCGAGCCCAAGGGCGTTGAGCAATTACCCGAGACATACCCAACCCCTGCTCCACGTGAGGCGAGTAGTTGCATCAACGCTCCACACAAAGGAACACATCGCCAGATATGCACGATCTGCGCTGCCCTCATCTCCGCCGTGCCTGCCAGGAGCCCACGAAAGCGGTGACAATTGCGCACTTCGCAGTCTCCCAGGGAGCCACGAGGTCTCGGCTGGATCCGTGTGGCCCTGGACTCCGCCGTGCTTGCCAGGTCGCAGCATACAAGGGAGCAGCGAGTTCTCGTATGGTTGCGCGTGGCCGCCGACTCCGCTGGACCTCCCAGGAGTCCACGAACGTGGCGACAGCTGCGCAGTTCGCAGCCACCCAGAGAGCAGCGAGGTATCGGCTGGGTGCACGTGGCTGCCGACTTTGCTGGACCTCCCGGGAGCCCACGAAAGTGGAGACAGTTGCGCAGTTCGCAGCCACCCAGGGAGCAACGAGGTCTCGGCTTGGTGCACGTCGCTGGACCTCCCAGGAGCCCACGAACGTGGCGACAGTTGCGCAGTTCGCGACACCCAGGGCGCAGCGAGGTCTCGTATGAGTGCGCGTTGCCGCCGACCCTTCTGGATTTCCCAGGAGCCCGCGAAAGTTGCGACCGCAGGCACGCAGTTTGTAGCATACCAGGGGGCCGCGAGGTCTCAAGTGGATCCCCGCTGCCCTCACCTCCGCAGTGCCTCCCAGGAGCCCACAAAAGTAGCAACAGGTGCGCAGTTCGCAGCACTCGAGGGAGCCGCGAGGTCTCAAGTGCAACCCCGCTGCCCTCACCTCCGCCATGCCTCCCAGAAGGCCACGAAAGTGGAGACAGCTGCGCAGTTCGCAGCACCCGAGGGAGCCGCGAGGTCTCAAATTGGATCCACGCTGCCCTCACCTCCACCGTGCTTCCCAGGAGCAGAGGAAAGTGGCGACAGTTGCGCAGTTCGCAGCATCATTTGAGGAGCCACGAGGTCTCAAATGGACCCCCCGTGCCCTCATCTCCGCTGGACCTCCCAGGAGCCCACGAACGTGGCGACAGCTGCGCAGTTCGCAGCCACCGGGGGAGTAGCGCACCCAGGGAGCAGCGCAGGAGGAGGGAGAGGAGAAGGACAAGGAGTGGACACCAGTGCTCTGCTCAGAGCGAGAACCCAACACAGGCTGGTCGAGGAAAAAACAAGTCTTAACCGGAAGCCCGAACTTGGCGCACCCCAGGGGGGGGTATTGGGTGGGAGCGCCGCCTCTGCTGCCCGCGCACATCGCCGACCTGGGTCCCCGGCCTACCACCCTGCCGAGGATAGTCTGGTTTCGCTACCGTGGCGGCGACGCGTTCGCGGATTTCCAGCCGATGCCCCCCCCCCGTGAACCGTCAGAGGGGCGCCGGCACTGCACCACCGCCACCAGCCCTGGTCAGGGTCGTCCTGGGCCCTGGACTGGTGTATAGACCTCCGGGCCCAGGCCAGGAGGGCCTGTACACCTGGCCAGTGCTGGCGGTGGGGCATCGTTTGGAGCTCTCCTGAACCAGCCCCCTCCTCCCCCTCAGACCTCCCCCACACTCCCTCAGATCCGACGCCGCAGGGAAACACTTGCAGCGCGAGAATCGCGACGGGAGCCCTGGATTCTAGACTCCATCTTTCTGCGGCATTTTCCGAGCTGGCTCGATCTGAGATGGCCCGGGGGCCCGGAACCGAGCGGAAACTCCTAGGGCGACAAAAGTTGCAACGCGCGAATCCCGGGGCCCCTCGCTGCCGATCCCTCCCCACCGACCCGCAGGCCCGATCCGCCTGATCGGACGCGTCCATCGGGGCCCTCTCCAGCTGTGGGCTCTGGCCGGCGGGGCCCAGGTCGACAGGGCGGAGTCAGTGCTGCTGGCGGTCAGGGCGAGCATGCCCAGCAGGCTGCACGCGCCGCCCGGGGAGAGGAGCTCGCTGCTGGGCTTCGCGTCCGAGAGGCTGTCGAGGCTGGCAGGTTCGACGAGGTTGTCGTCACAGCCTCGAACGTCGGCGAGCATCGACGAGGCGCCTCAGGGCGGGAGGGGCGTCGGGGCCCCTGCGCGGGCGCGGTCCCGCCACCGCTCCTCGAGCGAGGAGGAGGAGGAGGAGGAGGAGGAGGAGGAGGAGGAGGAGGAGGAGGAGGAGGAGGAGGAGGAGGAGGAGGAGGAGGAGGAGGAGGAGGAGGAGGAAGAGGAGGAGGAGGAGGAGGAGGAGGAGGAGGAGGAGGAGGAGGAGCCAGCACGCTGCGGCGCAGCACTATCCATTTCCCGGCCCCCAGGCGTCAAGGTCCCGAGCTTGTCCCGTATGCTCGCCCCCTATAGGGGCGATGGATCTGGACACATCCCCGCCTCGCACTCGTGGTAGCACGATGACTTTACCTCGCCAGACATCCGGTGCCCCAAATCTTTGTCGATGCGTGGGCCCCCAGAGGTCTGGACCTCTTCCCCAGGGCCGGTCTTCACTCTGGTTTTTTGACGGCCAGGGGGAGGGCCCCGGGAGACCGAAAACGATACCAAAAACCGGCTGCTCTCATTTGTTCGGGGCATCGGGTCTCTGGGTTGTGTTCTTCTGCCCTGGGGTGGACTGTCCCTGAGCGTGGCGCCCACCAGTGCAGTGCCCTCGGCCGTCTCCACGTCCAAGTTGCTGTAGAGGCGGCCCACCGTACCGCCTTCGTGTGCCGAGTCTGGCACCCGCGGCGTGCAGCACGTGCGGGATGAGGACGCAGGCGCGGGCAGGACGGGGGAGGAGGAGCAGGAGGAGGAGGAGAAGGAGGAGAAGGAGGAGAAGGAGGAGGAGGAAGAGGAGGAGGAGGAAGAGGAGGAGGAGGAGGAGGAGGAGGAGGAGGAGGAGGAGGAGGGAGGAGGAGGGAGGAGTAGGAGGAGGAGTAGGAGGAGGAGGGAGGAGGAGGAGGACGACGAGGAGGAAGAGGACGCGCGGGAGGGGGAGGGGCGGGCGGGGGGGCGAGGAGGGGGCGGGGAGGGGAGGGGGGGCGGCCAGGCGCTTCGCGCGGCGAGGATGGCCGTGTGGATCTCACGTGGTGAACCCTGGGTGCCAACCAGCCCAGAGACCCGGGGGCCGCAGAGGCTGGAGGCTGCAGAACCCTGCCGGGTGTTGCTGAACTTGTCCCTGGCCCAGGGTGTCCCCAGGATTTCTGGGCAGGCCCGGGTGGCCTCCAGAGCACCCCTCACGAGGCCCAGAGAGTCCCAGGGGCTCCACAATGCCGCGAAAAGCCAGGGACACCTTAGGCCAGGACCACTTCTAGCGACACCCGACCTTGGAGGCCCCCAGGCCCAGGGATTGCGGCGTGCACTGGCCGTCGGGCTGTCTCGTTGGACATCCCTGGCTTGTCAGCGACAAGGCGCAGTGACCTTGCCGGACCTCGCGCACAGGGTGGTCCATTCGCAGCCACGCACCCCGCCTCTGGAGTGAGTCGCTTCGCACTCGCAGGGTCGTGCTGCCTGGTGGTGCGCTGAATGTGGTGCAGACAGCGCTGGACATGGCTCCGTGGCCGGCGAGCTGTGCCGTCGCGAGCTTCATGCGTCCCCAGCAGAGCCAGCAGACGCAGTCCACAGTCAAGCTCAGTAGGTTCGTGTCGCGTCGACGTGGCGGCGACCCCAGCGTTGGCGTTCACGGTTGAGCGCCGCCAGCAGCTCAGAATCTGCCAATATGGAACGATCTGGCGATCGAAAGATCACCGATCGTTCAGGGTTGAACGATGCTCACGTGGTCGGGAACTAACGCCGGGGCCGTCACGACAAGAACCTACCGCGAGGCCTATTTGGGTTCCATGGGGGGTCTCTTTGGGGCCTCTCGGAGGCCTCTGCGAGCCTCTTGGTGGCCTCTGGCGGGTCATGGGCCCATCTGGGGGGGCAGGTTTCCAGCGGTCTGGCGGCAGCGCGCTTTTGGAGGCGCCTCCTGGGACGTCGTGGTGGCCTCTTGGGCTCCTCCGACCTGGAGCTGCGAGTCCCAAGAGCACTCCCTTGATTTGGTCGCGCACCCTCGCGTTCTCTCGGGCCCCCTGCCCGCATCAGAACGCCCCCCTCCCATCACCTTCACTTTCTCTTCCAACCCCCCCTCTCTCATCACTTGTCCAATCCACCTCCCAACGCCCTGTCCGTCTCCCACCCTTCCCTGTCGCCGCGCACAATACGGATGATGCGACTCTTCGAGGATACCCATGCGTCAAGCGCGACCCTTCAAGGATACCCATGCGTCGAGCCGTTCGATCCATCCTTAGCCCGAATTCGTGGCCAGCCTCTGAGGGTATTCCATGCGCAAGTGTCTTGTAGCCTCACCCTGCATCCGAGTGACGGGCGGCGACTACACCCTCCTCCCATCCCCTCCACCCTGACATCCGCCGATCTGATCTGTTCATGTCGCGGCCCCAGGGGTCCCGACCGCTTCCCATCGGTATGTTTCATGCGCCAAATCCAGTTGTGATGACCCGTGGGCCCGAGAACGGGCCCGGGAGGCCGAAATCGAAGGAAAACCTCCTGGTCGAAAGAGCATATCGTCGGAGACCTGGGCGCAGCCCCCTCCTTGCCGCTCGTCTCCGGGGCAGCGTGAAGGCGGGGACGGCCTCAGGAGAGGGGGGGCAGCAATCGTTGGCATGGGTCCGACTGCCCACCCCGCCCAGGAGGTTGCGGACTCGCTATCGGGGGGATGTCGCCGATTTACCAGCGAAGTATCGCCGATTCCTGGTCGGCGTTTTCCCCCTCGAGGCAGTCCCCCACCGCAGCGGTCCCCCTCATCTTTGTTGCTTCGACGTCCTGTCTAGCCCCCGGCCGACAGTCGATCACCGAGAGTCACAGGGCCAGCATAGCGAGCGACAACTCGGTGACTGACTTCTGGATGTTCCAGTACTTCCACGGCCTCTCGCAGGGTCCAGCGGTCATGCAAAGGGGGCGCTAGATGGTCGTGACAGGAGAAGTGATCGAGTTCTTACTCCACATATCCTAAGGAAGGAGGCAGGAGAAGAAGGAAGATGAGGCAGGGTGAGGAGGCCGGAGGAGACAGAGGAGGAAGGGGCAAGAGGCAGGAGGAGGCAGGAGGAGAAGGGGGGGTCAGGTCAAGAGGCAGGATGAGGAATGGTGAGCATGAGGAGGAGGCAGGAGGATGAGGCAGGGAGAGGAGGAGCGGGCAGGAGGAGGACGAGGCAGGAGGATATTCCCAGGCAAGCCAACAGAAACATCATCATGCGGGGTCCTTCCGTCGGAGCAACCTTGTGTTTTGTCCCGCCTCTTCGAGGTTGGAGGATCGAGCCTGGACTCGTTCCGCCCCTCTTGGACCTCCAGGGGTCTCCCCGCCGCTGCGGCTGGACCCGCCCCTGAAACAGGTCCGGGGGAAGATGTGAGGAAAAGGGACGGATGGAGAGGAGGAGGAGGAGGAGGAAGAGGCGAAGCAGAGAGTAGGAAGGAGAGGAGGAGGGGGGAGGGAAAGCGGAGAGGAGAGAGGAGAGAGGCAAGCTAATTTCGGCGCATCCGCGCCACTGGCATCCTGTCCGAAGGCGCCGGGCGCCCGCTGCCCGAGGCCCCAGTACGGGGCCGCCCGGACGACGCCGACGACCGGGTACAAGGGCGAGCCTGGTCCGCGTGCGCCTCTGCCTCTGTCGGGGGGGGGGGTCCAGGGGATCCCTCCGGATGACGAGTGGCCTCGTGCCTCCGGTTCAATCCCTCCTGGTCCGCGTGCGCCTCTCCCTCTGTCGGGGGGGGGGTCCAAGCAGGTGGGGTCCAGGCATCGTTCCGCATCGCCGATGCCGCTGCACTGCGGCCTCGGGGGCCGGGCCCCTGGGCCGCCACCCCGCGGGTGCAGGCTGCTTTCTCGCGGGTGCCCCAACCAGAGCGTATCCGTGCGACGCGACCTGGTATCCGCGGGAGCGCGCCCTGGAATCCAGGCCGCGGGGGCGCGGATACGGATACCGTCGGGGCCCTGAAGAAGGAACCCTCTTGGTTGGGGAGGGGCTCCGCGTTCCTGAAGTGTTTCACAGCTTGCCTCAGGTTTTCCTTGTGCTCTCGATCGGAGATCGAAGTTTAGCTTATGGAAGAAAGGGGGCCTCGTTCCTTATTTGGGGTTCCTTAGGTCAACGCTCCGACTGTACGTTCTCCGCTCGCGTGCTCTGAGCGCGGCGGCGAGGAGGAGGAGGAGGAGGAGGGAGGAGGGAGGAGGAGGAGGAGGAGGAGGAGGAGAAGGAGGAGGAGGAGGAGGAGGAGGAGGAGGAGGAGCCTTGCCTTCACCCCCTGGGCGCACCGCCGAGCGGACATCGCGACAGCACGCTCCGCCCGCGGCGCCGGGCCCTGGGCGCACGTCGGCACGCCGAGCTCGAGCCAGGGCGGGTTCGCCCGCTGCGGGCAGCGGGGGCAGGAAGCAGCTGCTCACGGGCGGCGAACCCCGATCCTCGATCCTCGATCCTCGATCCTCCTCCTCCTCCTCCTCCTCCTCCTCCTCCTCCTCCTCCTCGGTTCGGTTCGGTTCGGTTCGGTTCGGTCGCAGGCAGACAGTCGACGCCAATGGATGGATGAGAGAGAGGCCCAATGAGTGAAGAACAGGGCAGAGAGCAGCAGCAAGCAGGAGCCAGGAGACAACAGCAAGCACTGCCAAGCGCAAAGGCGCTATCCGCACTGAGCGGGCCAGGGGTACTACCTTTAAAGTGGGTGGACACTCGAGGGAAGACAGGACAAGGGGACAGAGAGGGCGGAAAAGAAGAGCTTTCCCCTCAAACCTGTCACTCCTCCGTTACTGCCAGTGGCGCGTGCATGGGAATGCCCATGCACACCATACAGGTACTGCCTTAAAGATGGCGCATCTGGCGGAGTCCTTGGACCCTGCTTCCCTTCGCTGTATGGCCCTTCACGGAAAAATGGCAAGGTGGCGAGATTGCAACTCATAAAGTGTGAAAGAGATGACTGAGAGAGCAATCAAAAGAAGATAGGGAAGCAAACCGTCGTCGTCATACGCTGGGTGGGGCACTCCTTATGGATCCATTATGAATCATGCAATCCATTGAGACGCCCCCTATGGTGTACGGGTCCAGGGGAGCGCAGAATGGACGCAACCCCCTCGGAACAGTCCATCCGTCGCAACTTGTGTCGATGGCAATGCAACCTCGCAACTGTCTCTCGTCACAGGCTGTCCAATCAGCTGGTGGCCTCACAGAGATCAAAGCTATGGGTGTGCGAACGGAGCTCGAAGCGTCGAGCTGGGGGAATCGCCGAACGACCTGCTGCACAATTGCAGCTGCTAGGAAATTCAGAAAACTTCCTCGGATAAGTGTTGGCTTGATCGGTGAGCCAACTTCTTTCCTCACCGATTCCGAACATGCCACGATGTCTTGACCTGTGCGTGCATTTCCCCTGTCCTTCCTGATGCACAATAAGCTCCTCCAAGGCCCCGAGGTGTGTGCACTTGAGGGTGGTGGGCTGGCGCACACGAGCCCCAAACATGCACATGTGAACGTGATGCTGGGTAGCACCAGGCATCATGGCAAGTCGTTTGAGTTGCGGGAGAAACCAGGAGCTAGGGGCCTCAGGGGGTCTATCGGGCACAGAGGGGTGCTCGATGATCCCAGGGATCCCGTGGGCCCAGGCCTCATACATCATCCTGATAGTAACTCTCAACAGGTCGTTGCCCACCTGGACCTGCATGCGTTCGCGTGCCCTAAGATATCCAACCCCCCACAGCTGTTGCTTTAGGCGGAGTGGTCTAGGAGGCCTGGAACCGCCATGGGCATCTGCAGGGGCCTCAGTAAACTTAGTAGAGGCCCATGTCTCGCACGGGGGTCCTGCCAAGGCACCAGCAATACGCCCGGAGCGTAGCATACGCACCCACAACTCCGCTGCCTCGGGAGAGGTGAGTTCCCAAACGTAGGGTGCACTGCAGCATCAATACTCAGCACTTGAATCTGCACAGGGTGGTCTCGAACAATGTTCTCTACTTGCCATTGAAAATCGCCTTCTCTCCTGAATCCCGAGAAGAGGTGCAGAATGAACCTTCTCTCTCTGCCTTCTGTTGCGCCCTGGTGCGCTTGATTGTCGGTCCAATGGGCGGTCCTGTGCAACGGACTGGCGGGAGATTCGCATGGGCATCGGACAAGCCTCGCCTCCGATTGTCTGCTGCTGTCGCGCAGACATCAGCACGGGCCTCGTCCAACTCGTCGCTGGTGGGTAAACCCACCGGTGCCTGCGCCCACGATGTGCAACAGGTCGGAGAGTTCCTAAGGTGCTGTACCAGTCTCACGTTCCGCCTGAAGTCTGTCAAGCAAATCTGGCACAGCGCTCCTGTCGCCAAAGACGTGGGGGTCCCCAATTTCTTGTGGTACCGTCCCATGTGGGCTCTCGGAGACTGTTGGGTGACAGCAACAAATGTGCAAGACGGGCATTCGAAAAGGGCATCTTTGGGCTCAGGTGAGCCTAATGGGGTGCAGACAACAGCCAGACGCAACTCTCGATCCCATAATGCACATTTCTGCTTATCCATCCCAAAGTGCTTCGCACGCCCAATGGCCCCAGCCAACATGGTGCGAAAACATGGTCATCATCCTCCTTGTAGTCAACTTAACTTCATAGAGCTCAAGATCCTTCACCTCATTTGTGTGATTGACAACCATATCTAAATCATGCGCTGTGTTATGTTCTTTCTCCTGCATGTCAACCACGTTGTCTCTCAGTGCTTTCAGCTTGTACTGTAATTGCTCGTTTCTTGTACATAGCTGCCCTAGCTGTGTGGACACCTTGGCCGCTAACTGAATCATGTACTTCAAAATGCTTAATCCCAAAAGGATGTCATCACAAGGACGGTTCGCCGTCTTCGATGCCATGGCCATGTTTGCTAATGCATCGGTCTGTTGGTACACTCTCCCTTTATATTCGCGAGCTGCCTCGATGTCACCAGGGGACGGGGGCTCCTCGAATGCTTTGACCTGATGACGAGGAAGGTATGACAATTGAGCTCTCGTGATTGACATGACCTTAGCAATGAACATCCTGAGTGCCTCTGGGCGCTGGGTAGAGTCATCTTTACCCTTGCCTTTGCCTTAGTCCACTCTGGTCCGGGACTGGCTACTCGGTCGTCCCTGGAATTTCCAATTGTGAGCATTCGCCTGTCCGGAATTAGAGTCAAACTGTTGCTGACACAAACACTTCCAATGATGGCCCTGACGTCGCGAAAACAGTTTGCGCCCCGCCATGTCTTTCCTGGGCAGGGGCCGTCATTACGTCGATTATGGGGGGGCATCTGTCTTGAGTGATGGGAGTCCAACAATGTTTTTGACTGAAACAAGCGAAGCAATACACGTGCACGTGCTCTCTCCGTTCGTCTGCGTCTGTGCCACGCCGGTTCAGGGCGATCCCTTCGTCCTGTCGTGTTGGTACGGTATGGGGAATGGAAGCAGATAACAGTGCGCGGCGAACCCGCGTGAGACCCAGGCTGCCTCTGCCTGGCTGGCCCCCTGATGTACAGTGAAGGCAAAAGGGGCGGGGGCCTGCCAAGATCTCTGGAGCCCAGATCTTCTCCTCCTCATCATCATCATCCTCCCTCCTCCTCCTCCTCCTCCTCCTCCTCATCCTTCCTCCTCCTCCTTCTCCTCCTCCTCCTCCTCCTCCTCCTCCTCCTCCTCCTCCTCCTCCTCCTCCTCCCCCCTCGATCCTCGGCACACGATACCTTCGGTACAACGCGGGAGGGCAGGCCTCTGCATCACGAGCGGCGAACAGATCCGTATCCGCGCCCTCGCGGTCTCTTCCGGGGGGCGGTACCGCGCATACGCGGTCGCACGGATACGTTCTGGTTGGGGCATCCGCGGACAAACGCCTCGCATCCGCGGCCCAGGGGACGGTTCCGCAAGGCCGTGCGTACGCATATGTTTTCCGCCTACGAGTGAAGGAGGAGAGGAGTGCAGAGGGCGACTGATTCGAGAAAACGCAAGCATAGATCACTGCGCGTGGACGAGCGACTGTCCTCGTTATCCTTCGAGAACGACGCTCTGCGTTGCCCAAATGAGGCGGCATTGGTTGCAAGTTTGCGGCGCTGGCTGCAAGTGTGGGGGGGTACTTTCTCCGATATGTGGATCTGGTGCCAACGCGCCATATCCATGGACCCCCACCCATGTCAGCGCGTGCCCGAATGATTGAGAAACCGATTCCAACGACCCCGGCGAATGGGAATAGTGCAGGTAGCGTGTGGAAAAAGTCGGTCTGCGACCGAGCAGTCAGAAGTCGGAGCCTCCTGTGTTTCCCAGGCAAGATAGGCGGGGGTCGAGGAGTGAAGAGCCGTTCGATTTCAGTCGAACACAGATGGGCTCCACCAATCAGCCTGTTCGCGTTTCTTGGCAAGCTAGTCGAAGCCCATGTATTCTAGCACCATGTTGTTGGTTCAGCTCTTTCCATCGACAATGGCATGATGGCTCCGCGTTTAATGCTTGGTGGGAAATCATTGACACAATGACTTGACCACTTAGAAGAAGGGGAACATGTGCAGAACAAGATGCGCAGCTGGCATGGCACGCAGCTGATAAGGATTTTGCTACACAACTTACAGGGTGACGTCCTTACGTGCTGGTGTGGATTGCGAATGCCCACGCTATCTCGGACATACAGTATGGGGACGAAGGATGGGGACAGGGAGGTCCTTCGTTCTCCCAATCCCTCCTCACCCTCGCCTCCCTCCCCTGGACCCCCCTTCTTTCCCCCTTCTCTGAACATGGCCCTTCTTTCCCCCTTCTCTGAACATGGTGAGGCCATGCATCAGCCAGGCGAAGCGTGGGGATCGGCTCGCAAGGGCGTGCTGGTGAACTGCCTAGCACAGTGAGCGGAAACGGCGGGGAGTGCAGCCCGGCGAAGGCGTGTACGGGTTTGCCCTCTCCGAAGAGTTCGACGGTGAGTGGTTCGGAAAAGTCGCTTACGACATCTTCAAGCTGACAGGCCAGACCGCCGCCAGCACCATGAGCCTCTGGGGGAGGCGGACGAGGGAACCGCATTCCGCGTGACATCGATGCTGCAGAGCCCTGGCCAACCAGATCTATCTATCTATCTATCTATATATATATATAAGCACTAGAACTGCATCTATATCTATATATATATATGTATACATACATCTGTATGTCAATTCATATGCGCATGTGTGTGCGTGTGTGAGCCAGCGTGGACACTACATCAGTGACTTGTTGCGTTCTGGAGGTGGAAGACAGGCTGTGCAAGCTATGTTATGTAAGGTGTGTTGGGTAACATTTGCGGTGTGAGCTCTGTGGTGCTGGTGCATTTTACCTGGTGAAAGCTATGTTGCGTAAGCTTCGCTGCGGTGTGAGATACGTGGTGTAAGCCATTGTGTGCAAGCTAAGTGGTACAAGCTATGTGGTGTGAGCTATGTGGTGTGGTGTGAGCTATGTTGTGTATGCTCAGTAGTTCGCGCGCTGTAGTGCAAGCTCACCAATGTACTAGACATGGCGTGGGCTACGTCGTGTTAGCCATGTCGTGCGAGTTATGTGGTGTGAGTCATGAGTTGCCAGATATGTGGTTCAACCCATGGAGGGAAGATCTCGTATGCAAGCAATGTGGTGTAAGAGCCGCACGGGGTGCCCGCGGGGCGCCCACGAACGGACACGGGCGCCAACGCGGCGAAATCTTTGGCAACACACCGGGCGTACGGGGCGCGCACGAGCGGGCACGGGCGCCCCACGGGAAGCAGTGGGCGCCCACGAGGCGCCCACGAGCGGGCGCGGGCGCCAACGAGGAGACATCCCGGGAAACACATCCAGCGCACGGAACGCCCACGAGGCGCCCACAAGCGGGCTTGGGCGCCAGCGTAGCGAAAACCCAGAATGCCCATCGAAGTCTTTCAGCAGCATCATGTTACCCGGCGTAGATCCCAAACAGTGAGTTAATGTATCGTAGAGGTGATAGATCAGTTGTACAAGTTGTGTGGTGCAAGCTATGCGGTGTAAGTTGTGTGGTGTGAGCTGTGCTGAGCAAGCTATGATGTGCAAGCATCATGTGTAAGAGATGTTGTTTAAGCCATGCAGCGTCATATATATTTGGTGTAAGCTATGGTGTGTACAGTACTCAGTGTAAGATATGTTATGTAAGCTCGGTGGTGTGAGCTATATGTTGTGAGGTATGGTGTGTAATACATGTGGTGTGAGGTGTGTGGTGGGAGATACCTCGACTACGCTGTGTGGTGCAAGCTATGTCGTGCAAGCTACGCGTGAGCTATGTGTTGTGCGTCATGCGTTGCAAGCTACGCGGTGCACTCTATGTGATCAAGGGGGCCAACGAGGCGAAACCTCGGGAAATCCACCCGCCACACGCGCGAAACCTCGGGAAGACCTCCCAGCGCACGGAGCGCCCACGAGACGCTCACGAGCGGGCGCGCGGCGCCACCACGGCGCAGCCTCGGCGGACCCACCCAGCGCAAGGGGCGCCCACGAGCGCCCACGAGGGGGCACGGCGACAACGAGGCGCAACCTCGCAGGACCCACCCAGGGCACGGGGCACCCACGAGCGCCCACGAGGCGGCACGAAGCGGCAAGGTGGAAACAACTTTGCGGACCGCCCAAGTACGAAAGAAAGGCATGCGAGAACCCTCAAGCACAAGAGTTGGTTGGGCATATAGACGTATGCATAAACATGCATATGGACATCCGTCATACCTCTATGTGCGTATATAGAACTGCCTATACGACCACCCTTCGGGTGATAAGGAGGTTGGGGGGAGGGGGAAGAACCAACCGCTGGCAACTGCGATGGGTATGATGATGACGATGCTGGTGGCGCGCCCTTGAGTTGGCGACGACGCGTCATGACGATGTTGCGCCGCGATGTGCTGTCACTCGCGATGTTGCGCCGCGATGACCGTGATGACGATCTCGGCCGTTATCGATCTCACGATCGACCTCACACACCCGACGCCACGGAACACCGCGGGACACCGTGTGGACACCGCGGGACACCACGGAACACCACGGGACACCACGAGACACCATCGGGATACCACGGCGGGACACCGCGGGACACCATCGGGACAACGCGGGACACCACGGCGGGACACCCCCAGCCACCGCGCGCCCACCGGAGGGCTGGTCTTTGCATCCGAATCGCCCTAGCGACGGCGGGATCATTCCCCTCGCGCGACCACGGCGGGACACCGCGGGACACCATCAGGACAACGCGGGACACCACGGCGGGACACCGCCAGCCACCGCACGCCCACCGGAGGGCTGGATTCTTGCATCCGAATCGCCTTAGCCACGGCGGGATCATGTCTTTCGCGCGCCCACACAGATTCGCCTTGCCCGCACGCACGACACGAACACGAAACCGAAACCGATTTCCATATGGGGGCTCTCCATTACTTTGCGATCTCCTCCTCAAGCTTCCGACGTATACACAGATACAGCTATATATGTACCTATACGACCACCCTTCGGGTGATAAGGAGGTTCGGGGGGGGGGGAACCAACGTCTCACTCGATCGGTCTCACTATCGATCTCAGTAACGATCTCACGATCGGTCTCGCTCGATCGATCTCACCCGGTCGATCTCACAATCGATCTCACTCGATCTATCTCATTCGATCGATCTCACAATTGATCTCACAATCGATCTCACAACCGATCGATCCCACAATCGATCTCACATTCGGTCTCAATATCGATCTCACTATCGATATCACAATCGCTCTCACAATCAACGTCATCATTATCATCATCACCATCAACAACATCATCAACATCAACATCATCACCAACATCGTAATCATCATGAGGGCACCGTCATCGTCATCATCATAAACATCATCATCAACGTCAGCATCATCATCGGGACAACATCATTCTCATCATCATCACCATCATCATATCATCATCATCGGGACACAGTCATCGTCATCATCATCAGCAGCATCATCAGAATCATCATCATAATCGGGGCAGCAACGTGATCACAATCGTTCTCATCATCAACATTATCACCAACATCGTCATCATCCTCGGGACACCACCATCATCATGATCATCGCATCATCACCATCGACATCATCAACATCAACAACATCATCATCATCATCATCGGGGCTCCATCATCATCATGACCAACATCATCATCAACATCGTCATCATCATTATTATCATCATCGGGACACCATCAGCATCACCATCATCATCATCACCATCATCATCATCATCCGCATCATCATCGGGACACCATAATCATCATCAACATCATCATCAACATCATTATCGCCGGGACACCATTTCCATCAACATCATCATCACCAACATCATCGATTTCATCATCATCATCATCATCATCATCGGGACACCATCGTCGTCATCATCAACATAATCATCATGAGCATCATCATCCTCATCATCGGGACACTATCATCATCATCGACACCATCATCAACATCATCATCTCCATCGGGACACCATCACCATCATCATCATCATCATCATCATCATCATCATCATCATCATCATCATCATCATCATCATCATCATCATCATCATCATCCTCGCGGGACACCGCGGGACACCGGCGGGACACACCGCGGGACACCGCGGGACACCGCGGGACACCGCGGGACACCGGCGGGACACCGCGGGGCCTGGGCCGCCCGGAAGGGAATCATTTGGTCCGGCCGCGCCTCAGCCACACGGGACACCAGCGGGACACCGGCGGGACACCGCGGGGCCCCGGCCGCCCGGAAGGGAGACATTTGGTCCGGCCGCGCCTCAGCCACAGGAGACTTTTCTCGCCCGCCCACGCAGCTTCGCCTCGACCGCACGGCACGCACGAACACGAAACCGAAACCGATTTCCCGGTGGGGGGATCGCCGTTCCACTTCGATCTCACCCCCTCACCTCCGATATATACACCTATACGAACACCCTTCGAGTGATAAGGAGGTTGTGGGGGGCGGGAGACTGGGGGAACCATCATGTGATTCAATCGGTCTCACTATCGATCTCACGCAACAGGACACCACGGGACACCACGGGACACTCAGTGACAATTGTCGACCTCAATATCGATCTCACTATCGATCTCACTTAACGGGACACAACGGGACACCGCCGGGACACCACGGGCCACCACGGGACACCACGGGACACCGCGGGACACCTTCCGATCTTACTATCGGTCTCACTATCGACCTTACTATCGATGTCACTCAATGGGGCACCACGGGACACCTCGGGACACCAAATCGATCTCACTATCGATCTGATTGTCGATCTGACTATCGATCTCACTCAACGGAACACCACGGGACACCACGGGACACCTGTCGATCTTACTATCGATCTCACTATCGGTCTCACTTTTTGGGACACCACGGGACACTTCGGGGCACCAAATCGATCTCAGTATCGATCTGACTGTCTATCGATCTCACTCAACGGGACACCACGGGACACCACGGGACACCTGTCGGTCTTATTACCGATATCACTATCGATTTAATTTTTTGGGACACCACGGGACACATCGGGGCATCACATCGATCTCAGTATCGATCTCACTACCTATACGACCGCTCTGCGGGCGATAAGGAGGTTTGGGGGGATTTAGATCAAATGCCCACCCTGACTGACCTCCAGCCTGTCACCTTGATCTCATCGCTGTCTTTCTCTCTGTCTCTCTCTCTCTCTGTCTCTCTCTCGCCCTCTCTCTCCCTCTCTTGGATCGGACAAGATGGATTGAATAAGATAAGCAGGATTGGATAAGAAAGCCCGCCGCAGGCGCCGACAAAAATGAATTGATGGATTGGGTTGGGTGGAGTGGGTAGGACAAGATAAGATGGGTTGGATTGGAGGAAATGGATTGGACAAGATAAGATGGATTGGATTGGCCCGCCGCAGGCGCAGAAACAAATTAATCGATGGATTTGGTTGGGTGGATCGGATGGGTTGGATAAGATAAGATGGATTGGATTGGACAGGATGGATTGGAGAAGATAAGCTGGATTGGATAAGAAAGCCCGCCGCAGGCGCCGAAAAGCATGAATTATGAAATTAGCGACATGCGTTATCGCCGGGACACCCTGGACACCCGGGACACCGCCCGGCCCACAGCCGAAAACAAGAATAGACATTTTTTGAAATTCTGAGCTTCCCGTTGAGGCGCCGTGCACACAGTATGTATCTATTGGTATCTATTTTGTAGAAATGGATGCTTCAGAAATTATCGTGTTCCCGCTGAGGCCCGGTGGTCATAGTATCTAAAGGTATCTATTTCGGACAGTGTCTAAAAATATGTTTGTGCATCGGCTGTGTTGCAAGATGTCGGTGTCTATTAGCGTCTAACTAGTATATATTTAATTTCTATTGTTGCTCAACATAATGTTTGAAGCACGAAGTGGCGACCATAGTAGAGCTGAGAAGACCAGCTTGGGCCCTAGGAATCCTTAGGAAATCCCTCGGGAATCCTTATGGAATCCTTCGGAATCCGTAGGGAATCTTTAAAAATCCGCCAGGAATCCTTAGGAATCCCTAGGGAATCCTTTGCAAGCCCATAGGGGATCCTTAGAAATCCGAGGGAAATCTTTCAGAATCCCTATAGGGAATCCTCCGGAATCCGTCGGGAATCTTTAAGACCCCCTATAGGGAACCCGCAGGAATCCCCAGGGAATCCTTCAGCAAGCCTTCGGGAATACTTCGGAATCCCGAGTGAATCCCGAGGGAATCCTCAGGAATCCTTGAGGGTTCTTGAGGAATCCCGAGGGAACCACCCAATCTTTTAACCTCTGACGTTTCAGCGGAGTTGGGAGTGTCTATTTCTGGGCTCGTCCAAGGATTCGGCGCGCGCCGAATCTATCAGTATCTATTTGTTCGAACCAGTTTCTATTTGTTTTGATGAGTTTTTGTTTTCAACTAAAGGAAATTGCAATGCGTATTTTTAATTGGAAGCGTGCATATTAGTATCTACGTATCATACAAAGCTGAATCTATATCTGGTAACATTATCTATTTTGCACGTCTCTATTTTCATTTGGTCACACGAATTGCATAGCAAAACAATATAAAAATGGACTCGCGTCTCGCGCGCTCCGACTCAGATGCGTTGCGGTTTCGCCATAGCAGGCGCGCACCAAAGATAGACTTTACCAGAATCTACTTTCTGTCTACTAGGGATTGGGACACCTCCCGGCCACCGGCGGACGGGAAACGGACTTTCGCTCCTACTGACACCCGGGACACCCGGGACACCGCCCGGACACACTGGGACACCTCTTGGCCACCGGCGGACGGGGAACGGACCTTCGCTCCTATTTCGGCCTAGCTACAGGAGGATGACGCGCAGCTTCGCCTCGCCCACACGCACGACACGAACACGAACACGAAACCGGAACCGATTTCCCAGTGGGGGGTTTCCGTTCCACTGCGATCTCACCCCCCAACTTCCGATCGATCTCACTATCGATATCGCTATCGATCTCACTATCGATCTCACTCAACGGGACACCGCGGGACAGCACGGGACACCACGGGACACCGCGGGACACCGCGAGCCACCGCTGGACGGAAGGACGGACGGGCGGGTGGGGGAGAATCATTTGTCTTGATGTTTCCCTCGCAGCAGCTGACAACGCGGGACACCACGGGACACCGCGGGACACCGCGAGCCACCGCCGGACGGGCGGGCGGGGGAGAATCATTTGTCTTGACTTCGCCCTAGCAGCGGCGGACACCACGGGTCACCACGGACACCGCGGGACACCGCGAGCCACCGCCGGACGGGCGGGAGGGGGATAGTCATTTGTTTTGATTTCGCCCTAGCAACTGCGGACACCACGGGACACCACGGGACAAAGCGGGACACCGCGGGACACCGCGGGCCACCGCCGGACGGGCGGGAGGGGAGTAATAATTTGTTTTGACCTCGCCCTAGCAATTGCGGACACCACGGGACACCACGGGACACCGCGGGGCACCGCGGGACACCGCCGGACGGGCGGGAAGGGGAGAATCATTTGTTTTGACTTCGCCCTAGCAACGTCGGGTTCATTATGCCTCTCGCGCGCCCACGCAGCTTCGCCTCGCCCGCACGCGCGATACGAACGAAACGAAACGATTTCCTGTTTGGGCGTCTCCGTTCCATTGCGATCTCCCCCCCAACCTCCGATATACACATGTGTCTGTGACCAGCGTGGGCCCCGAACAGTGCGTCGTTGTAGTCTGGAGGTGGAACATATGCGGTGTGCGAAAGCTATGTCGTGCAAGCTATGTGGCGTGAGCTGTGGAAGTAAAACATAGGCGCTGCAAGCTATGTGGTGTACGCTGCGTCGTGTAGCTAGGCGGTATGAACTGTGGGCGAAGGGATGCGATGCAATGTGCGTGGCGCAAGCTCTGCGGTGAAAGCTTTGTGCTGAAACCCATGCCGTGTAAAGTCGGAGCACGGGGCGCCCACCAGGCGGCACGGGTGGCAACGCGGCCCAACCTCGGGAGACCCACCCAGCTCAGGGGGGCGCCCACGAGGCGCCCACGGGGCGGCACGGGCAGCAACGTGGCGCAACCTCGGGACACCGCCCCCGCCCCGGCCAGGGCACGGGGCGCGCACGAGGCACCCAGAAGGCGGCCGTGGAAGCAACGCGGCGGACTCCACCGATTCTTCCGCGAAGCAAGGCGTAGACCCCTCGACCGTTGGCCCGCGGCCACTCGCGGCCCCTCGCGAGCGAGGTGGCTCTCAGGAGATGGTCATGTGGCCCGATCGGATGTGCGATGTGGATGTGCGGATGTTGGCCGCAGCCTACCTGCACCGTTGTGCGATGTGGATGCAGCAGGCACGCCAAATATGAAAGTGGCTTGACAACGGGTGCCCTTCAGAAGTTTCGGTGTCGCAGGATGGCCACGGGGACCCACGGCATTTCGGGCGGGTACCTGAGGACCTTCGAACATCTTTTTGGAAGGTTCCGGGCCCGCCACACACGTGTACACTATACCTGTACGTATACATATATAACTACATACATGCATGCATGCATGCATGCAAACACACATACGTGCATACACCTACCTATATGTCTACAGCCATACGTCACTACATGTATGCATGCATGCATACATACACATGTATACATATATATGCATATGTGTATTAATGCATACATGCATACACGTTTCCATACATCCATGCATACACACATACATATTTGCAGCATGCATGCATGCATGCATACAAGCATGCATACATACATGAAACACTCACATATAGATGCGTGCAGACATGCGTAATCACATATACGCATGGGTACAGACATGCCCATATGCACACATACAACCATACATACACAGACATGCATGCATCCACACATACATACACACCCGTGCACATGTACATACATACGTACACGCATGCATGCATGCGTACATGCATATCTAAACACATACATGCATGCATGCATCCATCCATTCATCCACCCATCCATCCATCAATACATGCATGCATGCAAGCATGCATGCATGCACACAAACGTATATGCAGACACGTATGCATACATATATGCAGTCATATTTACATATAAACAAGTAAGTAGACCTGTCTACACACATATTTGTGTATACGTATATGTATATACACATTTACACACTTATATGTACATATACATATGTATCGAAGTGCCTTCGGCCCACCCCGCCACCGTGCCTGGGTTGTGGGTGTGTAGCCTATTGGATGTTCGCTGGGATCTCGTGGGAGGCTCTCGGAGGCCTCTTGAAGGCAGTTCGGAGGCCTCTTTGGGGCCGTGTGGCCTCTTGGATGTTATGTTGCGCCTCTTGGGACCTCTTGGGGGCTCTTAGGGGCCTCTTGGGGCCTCCTGGGCGCTTCTTGGGGCCTCCTTAGGGCCTCTTGGGGCGGTACGCTTGGATGTTCTGTGCGTGCTCCCTCTCGTGGGTCCCTTGTGGGGCCGTCTTGGGGCCCTCTTGGGCCGTCTTGGGCGCCTCTTGGGCAGTGTTGGGGCTCTAGTAGGCCTTGATGGGGCCCTCTTGGACGCTTCTTGGGCTGTTTTGGGGTGGTCTCGGGGGCCTCTTGGGCCGTCTTGGAGCGTCGGAAAGCCGAAGAGACGAGAACGGCAACATCATCCAAAAACCAACTGACATTACATGATTGTTGCCTTTGGGGGGCCTCTTGGGAGGCTTTGGATGCCTCTTGGGGCGTCTTGGAGGCCTCTTTGGCAATCTTGAGGCCATCATGGCCATCATGGGCGTATTGGAACGATTTTTCGGCGACTCAGGGCCCTCTTGGACCGTCCGAGGGGGCCTCGTGGGGCCCTCTTGGCCCGTCTTCGGGCCTTCTTGGGCACGATCCGATTGGGATCTTATTGGTTCATATTGCAACCCTCTTGGGATCCCGTTGGAATCCGATAGGGGTCTAGTTGGGATCCCATTCGAATCTTGGTGGGATCTCGCCCTGAGGAGTCGGGGGGCGGGATGCCATCTCCAGGGGCAAGAAGCGGGAGGTGGAAGAGGGAGGTGGATATCATTTCTAGGGATATAAGAAGGAGGTGGAAGAGGGAGGTGGAAGTGGAAGGATGGGGAGGAGGGCGAGGGAGGGAAGGAGGAGCAGGAGCAAGGGCATGTGGAGGTGAATGATGGATTCCCTCTGTTTCCTGGCTCCTCTTCTCCCTCGCTCCCCTTCCCCTCTCCTGTCACGCCTCCCCCCGCACCCCCGCCCGTTCGTTTTCCTCCTAGCAGTCCGGGCTCCTCCCCCAGCCAGGTTCCCCCTTTGCATTCGCTCCAGTGGTGAGGCTGCCAGGGCAGGGCGGAAAAAAACCGTGAAGGTGCCATCCTGCTGGGCGTGTTCAGCTCCGACCGCGTGCATATCTGCCCGCAGAACCTCGACAGGCCCCTGCGCACAGGCTCGCCGTGCCCAGAAAGGGGGGCGGCAGAGGCGGAGGATATGGGAGGCCACCTGCGGACCCTACGGTCGGCCATGATAGTAAGGATGGGGCAGCTCTCCAAGTCTGCCCTCTGCATCCTTGCCCCTTCGGTGTTCGGCATCCTTCGGCATTCTGCTGCGCCTCCGCACGGAAAACGTCACCTCGGCGTTCCAGGGCCCTGGCATCTTTGCGAGTCGCGAGTCGACGATAAGAAACACAATACAAGCGCGTGCCGCATGAGCCCGCTCCAGCTAGTTACGCGCCAAGGGGCAGCGTAAGACCACTCGGCTCCCCTACTCTGACGTTGCATTATCCAGTCCTGCCTGCGCTTCTCGGTAGACAGCCAAGAAAAGAAAATCCCGAGGGCAGCGAGCAGGAGTTGATTCCAGCGCGTATCTGGCAGTACACTCGAGAACAATGATGGGAAGTGTTGGGTTATCACGTTTGTCGTTCAGAATTCGTGCATCTCGATTTGCAGATGCTTTGCGACCGTTCCGCCGACCCAGGAAGGGAGCCGGACGGGGACACGAAGCAAGTGCGCAGCTGTAAGAGCAGGTATGTAACTCGGGCAGTCGCAGCGAGGAGGTCGCAGAAGAGTAGTCACAGGTGTTGGCGGTTGATGACACGGGCACGTGCGAACCAGCACAGGAGGGGCGGCGCACCAGCGTGGTCTGAGTTACAGTCAACCTGCATAGTAAGGATAGGCAACCTTCCCAATGATACCCTTGCATCCCCGCCCCTTCGGCCCATCCTTGGCCACTGTCACTGGCCAACCTCGTTCGAAAAACGTCAACTTGGCCCGCCAAGGCCCGTGCATCCTTATCGCTCGTCCTTATGATACGGGTTGACTGTAGCAACAGGCAACAGCTGCCCACAGATGTCCAGATTGTGCCTCAAGCCGCTCGAGCAAAGCTGGCGACGTGTCTTGACCTCAACGAGATGATGGATGTACTTGGTTGCTGGCAGGTGCTATGCTTTCTAGATTGCTTTCGATGATGTGGATTCCTCACTCCGCTCATCCTGTTTGTCCACGTCCTCATTTGCCTCCTACTCCTACTCATTTCGCGTCGTGATCCTCCTTCTCCTTGTTCTCATCCCCATCACATCCTCCTCATGATTGGTATAGACGCTAACCGCTAACCAATCAGCACACACCAGTCACTAAATATGGGAGTTTACAGTGTTCTCCTGTAGACATGCTGTCTGTTTGTTGCTGACGGGCCTGCGCGCTCTCACGGACTGCATTTCGGCGATTTCGTCCAATCTGGTGGAGGCGACAGCCAGTCAACACGGACCAGTAACTAAGCTTGTGCATTCGATGTCTTCTTATTGACCTGGGTACCCAGTCTGTGCTGACGCGTTTCCGCGCTCTCGATGATCTTGCTCTTCCTCACTTGTTCTCTTCCCTCTCAACAAAACACTAGTTATCCTCCCTCTTCCTCTTGCTCTTGCCTTCCTCCGCCTCTTCCTCTTCCTCCTCCTCCTCCTCCTCGTCTTCATCCGCCCCTTCCTTCCTCGTCTTCGTTCGCCTCCGATTTATTTCCCTCCACAGCCTCCCTTGGCCTCGAACTTTCCTTCACCCCGGGCCCAGGCCAGATCTGCTTCGCGGTGGCCCGCTCTTCGAGCGCACTGGACCCATGCAGGCTGCAGACCGCAGGGTCCGACTGGCGCAGGCACGTGATGGAGTCCAGGGCACAGGCCGTCCGCCTTGTCCCTGCCTATCGCGGGGGGCTCGACCATGTGATATTTGATGATGATGATGATGGTGATGATGATGGTGGTGTTGGCGATGGCACTGATGACGATGATGACGACGGTGATGTCGATGATGCTGACGATGATGATGATGATGATGATGATGATGATGATGATGATGATGATGATGATGATGATGATGATGATGATGATGATGATGATGATGATGATGATGATGATGATGATGATGATGATGGTGATGGTGATGATGATGATGCTGTTGATGATAGTGATGGTGATGGCGGTTGTGCTGATTGGTATGATGATGACGATGATGATGTATTTGTTGATGGTATGCACCTCCAGTGCACTCGGCTGCACGAGCCGGTGACGGATAAGGTACGAGTTCGGGCGGAATTCGCTTACATCAGTCAGTTGCCTCGCTTGGGAAGCTTGTTCGTAACGTTCGAGCTCGAGCCGCGATACGGTCCGGGTGAGTGGGGCCCTATCTCGTGGGACCTTGTTATGTGGTGCCCTCTCGCGTGAGACTCGATCGTGTGGGGATTCCCGTGCCTCCTCCTCCTCCTCCTCCTCCTCCTCCTCTTCCTCCTCCTCCTCCTCCTCCTCCTCCTTCTCGATGAAGCTTCAGCGAGGGGGGCCCGCGACAGGGTCCCAGCGAGGGCCTGGCGAGAACCGCCGGGAACACCAGACTTCCACAGCACAGGGCCAAGCCAGGAGAAGCCAAGCAAGCAGCCCCAGCAAGACACCAAGTAGAGACCAAGTAGAGACCAATCGAGTAAACCAGCTGAAACAAGCACCCACTTTCTGCGGGAGCAAGAGGGGCAGGAGCAAGAGGAAGAAGAGGTGGACAAGTCGGATGGGGATGAGGAGGTGGTGGTGGTGGTGAAAGAGAGGGCGTCGCAGCACCAAGTCGAGAAGGAGGGGATGAGTAGGTGGAAGAGGAGGGGAGGAAGGATGATGAGGCGAAAAGTGAGGAGGGAGGAGAAGGTCGAAAATGAGGGGGATAGGGATGAGGAGGAGAGCGGCGTCGACAGCGTCGATGTGACGGCGATGGCGTCGGTAGCGTCGATGCCGCGTCTAGGGCGTCGATGTGGCGTTGAGGCGAAAAAGGAGAGCGGTGTCGGCGACGCCGCACCATCTTCTTAACCAAAGACAAATAATTCAGGCGAGGACCAGAACGTTCAGCGCCAATTATCCCCGCATGAGCCTGCGCCGCCGGGACAGGTGCAGATGAACCACGTCCGCCACGGCACCCACGTGGCTGCAGCGAAATTGATGGGTCACCAGCTCAGGTGGTCATCATGCTTTCTCCACCCCTCTATCTCCTCATCCAGCTTTCCCATCCTGGTCCGCACGTCACTGCCATGTCTCTTTCCTGCGCATGTTGCTCGTCTCCGTCCGGCACCCCCTATAGCTCGAGCTGCCCGCTCGATTCCAGCACTGCCTTCGGGACGAGGTGTCAGCAGAAGTATTGGCTCTCACCGTCGCCCCCCCGAGGCTCGCGGGAGACTCGTGGACACGATGGGCGGGAATAGGGCCGACCCGACGTCGCGAGGAAAAAGGAAGACTCGTGGACACGATGGGCGGGAATAGGGCCGACCCGACGTCGCGAGGAAAAAGGAAGGGCCTCTTTGCAGACCACGGCCAGGGCCTTCGACACCCCGTGTCTCCCGCATCTCTCCAACCGTGTCGACACGCGAGGGCCCCAGGGCCCGAGCTCTGGCGAAGACGCCCAGCGCGACGACAAAGAGAGGTAACGCGAGGATCCCCTGGGGAAGGGGGGGGGGCCCTTTGGATGCGGCGGGGGGGCCCGTGGAGTGGCGCTGGCAGGGCGGAGGCCGCCAGGATGCACGGGGGAGCGTCACTCGTGGGGGACTGTGCACCGGGGGAGCGGGCAAGTCACGGGAAGGTGCGCACCTTTCAGGCGATCGCAAAAACGGATCAGGGGGGCGTGGATTAGCGGCGGGTCCCGTTTCAATGGGAAATCGCGAATTCCCGCCGCCGAACGAGGCGGCACTGGCCGTAGTTTGGGGAGGGCACCTCCCCGATCCATGGATTTGGCTACCGCACGCCAAATCCATGGATCGCTAATTCATGCTTGCGCGGCCCCGAATCTTGCCGCGTGGAACAGTGGGCAGGATGTGCGGAGGGAGGGAAAGGCAGGAGAGGAGAGGCGAGGCGAGTCGAGAGGAAGAGGAGGAGGAGGAGGAGGAGGAGGAGGAGGAGGAGGAGGAGGAGGAGCAGGAGGAGCAGGAGGAGGAGGAGGAGGAGGACGGGGTGAACAGGGGGGGGAGGGGTCAGGGCCTGGGGAGATGGGAGAGCGGGATGTTTTGTCTGGTTGGTGTTTCGTTTTGACATCAGTTCCGGTCCCCTCAGGAGCTAAGCAAGACCCAACACTGCCGCGGAGGTCTCGCAAGGCATCCGCTAAGCTCGTTGTACGTTTCGCATGTACCTTTCGCTTTGATTATCTGGGGAATGCATTGCTTGATGGTGTCCGGATATGTTCCCTCTCAAACCTTTCGGCGTAATTATGTTTTGCCTCCGTGTTGGGGCAATACTAGGAGCGCGACCACGACGTGGATATGTAATGAGCAGGCAACATCGGAAACGGACAATTCACGATGTAACGCGAAGTGTCGGCAACGATGGAACAGTCGCTCCTGCTCTGCAGACGGGCCTCGCGGAATGAAGAGAAGGAGCAGGACAATGATGCGGAGGGCGGCGTAGAGCATCGCTACAGACGGTGAAGGGGAGCAGGAGGAGGACATAAAATCAAGGGAGGAAAGAACGCCTCGACCCCGACAAGTGGCGTTTACTAAACGACCCTGGGCGCTTATTGAACAGCCCTGCCCTGCTCGATTCCTTCCTCGGGTGCGTTTACTAAACGGCTTCGCTTGTCGGGGTGATCCTTATGGGGGTGGACTTTCTGCCCTCCACGAAAGGCGGCGAGGAGGAGGACGTGAGGAGGAGGAGGGCGGATAACAGCGACGAAGAGCGTGAGGAGAAGGGAAGCTAGGAGAACGAGCTGGGGCAGCAGCACCGACAGCAGCAGCGTCAGCGGTATCGGGAGGTCAACTCACGCCTGGCCTTGCGGCTCCTCGCCCGTCCGCGTCGCGGGCACAGGCGGAGGATGACGGTGAGCTACAGCGGGGCCGTCAGCCCCTCCTCCTATTACATGCAGGCGCAGGGGGCTGCCTGGTTTGGGCTGGGCGTCAGGAAGAGAGGTGAGGTTGGAGGGGAGGGGAAGGGAGGGAGGGAGGGAGGGGGGACGGAGGAGGTACCAGTGGAGGCGAGCAGTGGGAGGGAAGGGTGGATGGGGGGAGTCCAGTCTAAGCGGAGAGGCAATCTGGTTGAAGCCATCATTCTTGAGCGTAGGATTGTGAGGCTCGGAGTGGCTAGGAGTTGCTCACAAGGAGAAATGGAGCAGGAGGAGGAGGAGGAGGAGGAGGAGGACCAGGACGAGGAGGAAAAGGAGGAGGAGGAGACGGAGGACATCCGTCTGTCTCCTCTGGGGCGGGCTGGGGTTGGGGCTGTGGCCGGGGCAGGAGTCAGGGCTGGAGCTGGGCTGGTGCGGGGCTTGGGGCCGAGGCCGGGGCTGGGGCTTGGGGCCGGGCCTGGGGCCGGGGCCGGATGCGTACCACTACCCGCCTCGAGCGGAGGGACGGCGCCCGGAAGTGTCTTGAGCAGTGTTGATTTTCAAGAGGCTTGCGCAATTCTGTCGACCCCCACAGGGAAAGCGATGGCCACGGGTGAGTCCTTCACGGGCCCGTTGTGCCTGCTGGCAGGGTCCTTCTGGGGGTCTTGAGGGTCTTGAGATCGTCGTGGGGGCCTTTTGGGAGCTCACACAGTTGATGACGTACAAGATTCGTGTGTTTGTGCCCACGCTCCCAATTGTGTTCCTTGCAAGCCAGTGTGATGACACAGTCAGCGCGCCCACCAAGCCGACCACTGCGAGATAAAGTTTTAGGAGCCATCTGAGATTCGATTTCAGCTAGGTTATCGACCGCCGCGGAGCTCTTGCACACTAGTTGATGATGCGGTCGCTATTGATGATGACTCATGTTTGGCGTTTCCGTAATGTGGTATTTACGTATGTGGCAGCGCCCTCAAGTGGACTGATTGAAAAGCACGGTCACGTATGGTGGCGCGTTCCATTACGATGCAGAGTCTGATGAGCAACGCTCTTTCATTGGTCCAGGGCGACCTTCCCGCCGACGAGAAACGGATGCTCCGTCGCGTTCCGCGAGGCCATCACACTGAAATTGTTTGGAGAGCATTGTCGTATGCATGGCTCACTCGCGATGATGGGGGAACACGTGGTCACTCCGTCGCCGCATCGATGGGTGAGCGGTGACGCCGACCACCATGAGCTCAGCATCGCGACTGCACTCTCGGTTTCTCCAGGCCGCGCTGGGACGCAGCCCCGCCTGCCAACACCATGACCCCCCATCGGCCAGCGGAGCACGCCTGAAGCCGAACATCCTCGGCGCTACTGATGACTCGCCCTGTCTGGCAGTGACGGGCGCGTGGCCCTCGCAATTCCACCGCGATTTATTGTGACGACGGAGGCGGAGTCTTCGACGAGCCGGCACACGAAATTCTGTCACGAGTGCAGGGTTGCACCCTTGGGGGGAATGTTCTCGTGGCCTCCGCAATCTTGACCGCTTGCGCGCGCGGAGGCGGAGCCTCCAATCCGCCCCCCTGCCAGCGCTTATTGGGACACCGCGGGAAGCGAAGCGAAGCCCGAACCAGCGGTTTCTGAACGGCCTCTCGGCAAAAGTCGGTGCTCACAGCTCCCATCCAGCAAGCGGACACGGTGCGAGCCCCGCTCGCTGCATCAAGGGAGGAGCCCTGCCAGCCAGTCCACCAGGGGCGGCCGCGTCCTGTCGCGCTGGCGCAGAGGAACTGCCGGCGCAGCAGGTCAGGGGGCAGGCGCGCTCTGAGGCTGCCACCCCCCTTGTGAGTCATGGCGATGCGATTGTCATGGGTCGCTGCCGTGAGTCAGTAGGTTTACACGCCACGCCCGTCAACCCTCGTGGGCACGACGCGAGCCGACCCGCGCAGGCGCCAGGGAAGAGTCCGCACCGAACGCCCCAGGGTTCCTCTTGGCGGGCCGTGACGTCGACCCTTTGCATAATATATTGCAACATCAAATGGGAGCATATTATATGTATACGCATGTATCGATCTTATTTGAAATATCCAATTCTATTACCATTAACATAGTTCATTGCAGGCATACCATACATAACACTTTTGATGGTTCTCAGGCAGCAGTTTGCCCTCGCAGGTCTTGACTGAGGGCACAGCGAAGCCGGGGGGGCATTGGAAGAGAACAGAAAGCAGAATGTGAGCCAGCAAGCGGGAAGAGCAGATCCTACTCTTCCTCCCCCTCCCCCTCCCCCGCTTCTTTCTCCACTGAAGGATGGGTGCCAGCGCACGGACGCGCCACCAGATCTTGGCCCTCGGGCAGCATGCACAGGAGGCAGAGGTGGAGGCACGGGTGGCAGTTGCGGGAGGTGGAAGAGGAGGAGGAGGAGGAGGAGGAGGAGGAGGAGGAGGAGGAGGAGGAGGAGGAGGAGGAGGAGGAGGAGGAGGAGGAGGGGGGGACGTGGGCAGCGAGGGCTCCTCGAGGTTCGAGGAGCGAGGGAGCCCGAAGGGGAGGATGCTCGAGGCTGCTCGAGGATCCGAGGATCGAGGTCCGAAGGGGCGAGACGAGGAGGCTCGAGGGGCTCGATGGGGCCAGAGGGGTCGGAAGGGGTCGGAGCTCCGAGGCTCCGAGGGCCCGCCTGCCCAGAGCGCGCGCCGCGGAAGCGAGAAAACGGGCGCGGCACCCCCAGCGGAAGCTGGAGGCCGCGGGGCAGAGCGAGGGCGCCCAGACGCCCGGAGGCGCCCCGCCCCCCGCCTTTTCGCTGCCTCGGCCGGCGTGACCATGTCGGCACCTCCGTGCTCCGTCGATCGACCCAGCGGCCGACCGAGCGCTGGATCCCGCGGCGGCTCGATCGAGCGATCGGTCGAAGGACGAGTGGGTGGATCGATCCGTCGGTTCATGGACGGATCGCGGTCTCCTCCGTGGGCGTGCCACGCCGGGCCACCAGCGCCTTCTTGCTGGGGAAGGAGGAGGGGGCGGGTGGCGTCCACGAGGGTGGGGGCGAGGGCCAGGGATGTGTGGACGTGACAGCTGGGCCCCTCCCAGGTGTCACGGCCGCTCCTGCTTCTTTCGGTGTGTTCCGTGCCCCCCCCCTTCTGGTCCGCGCGCGTGCTTCGGGCCCCGATTCGCCAGCCCCCCCCCCCCTCGTCCTGGCCCCCATCTCTTCGGGTGCACCCCCGAAGAGTAGGGAGAGAGGGGAGACACAGGCATAGCCGTGCGCCGTCCAGTCTCTCCGCCAGACAGGAGGAGGAGAAGGAGGAGGAGAAGGAGAAGGAGGAGGAGGAAGGGGAGGGGGAGGGGGAGGGGGAGGATTCTTACATGTGCGGCACACAAGGGGAAGACGTCGTGGGCCTCAGCATTCTCGTGCTGACGGCGAGCTCTCCTCTCGAATTTCGTGTATCCTGACGGCGTGCCGATGCCTTTGTGCGTGGCATGCCGGTTGGTCCGGGTAGCACCTCGCTCGATCGCGGTGTTGCTTGTTGGTTGCCGTGAGAAGCAATAGCTTCCTGTGCAGAGTGGGCGGCACTGCCCTTCTTTTACCGAGCCCGATCTCTCAATCGCCTTCCCTGTCCTCCTCCATGCGCTCGTCCCGCCCTCTGACCTCAGCAACAACACCGACTCTGTCCGCGTCCTCGTCCTTTTCCGACTCCGCATAGTCGTGCTCTGAATCGCTGTCTTGCTGTCGAGGCTCACCCTTCTTGTCGTCAGTTTCCTCCCCATCCCCCTCGCCAGAGTATTCATCCATATTCAGTTTTCCTATTGCGTGTGCTCCTCATGGTCCTATTGACGGTATTTGCTCCAGGTGTGGCGTCCCAGGGCAGCGTGGTGTTGTCCGAGGATACAGCCAGCGGGAGAGGGGTTCCATCTCTTTCCAGGTTGGATGAATTCACGATGGAAGGTGGACGAGGACGAGCGTACGCGTGTCTCTGCAGGAGCAGGAGGCAAAGCGGAGGACGAAACGAAGGACCATGCGGAGGAAGAGGAGGGTGTTGAAAATGGACGAGGAGGAGGAGGAGGAGGAGGAGGAGGAGGAGGAGGAGGAGGAGGGGATGGCGTCGTCGCCCGAGTGGCATGGCACCACGCCCTCGGCTGGGCAGCGCCCAGGCACTGCCCACACCTGCAGCGGAGGCACCCCGCAGCGGGCATTCCCGTTGCGGAGACCTTCCACTGCAAGCCCCTGGCGCCCAACGAGGTCGTCCTCCTCCCTCCAGATGCTGATGCTCACTCTCTTCTTTATCCCTCAGCGACGCAGGGGGCTTGGAGACTGCAGCCACACAAACACGGCACCATTTGCCCATGTCTGCGTTCCACCACCCGTTCCCTCCTCTCTCCCCCGTCATTGCACACGGTGGCTAACAGATTCTGGAAACCGTTGCCTAACCCACGTGGTTTCGGACAGGCCCGGACGGCCGTCCGCAGCGGTGGTGTTCTTCTAGTGCGTGTTTGTATTGACATTGGCATGTTCTGTTGTATTTCTGTTCTACCGTTTCGTAGTTTCATGGTTGTTGCCCTTGTTAAGCGTAGCATCATAATTCAAACTTTGATATGATTGTTCTTTGTGGTAGCATGGTTGTTCTTATGTGTCTCAGTATGCTTCGCCCTCCCCCTTCCACACGACGACACCCACCAGCGTCCAGCCCAGCGGCCACTTAGATCGCACGAGCAAGTTTGGCAACGCAGGCCTTCCGCCGGCGGCCAAAATCTAGCGTGGTGTCTACAAAGTGGCACCGAAGAGCTCACCGCTCAGGCTGAAAGCAAACCGTAGGGCGATGCAGCGCAAGAGCATCAGCAACTTCCCAAGAGCTTGGTGACGATTCTCCAGCAACACGACGCTGTGCGAGCCGACTCGGGACGAAATAGCAATGTTACCTTTGATTTACTCGACGAGCGCCGCAGCGACCATTCGGATGCCAGCAACCACCTCGGCCGCGATTATTCGGAGGACAATGTCGGTTTCGACTGCTTCAGTAACCAATGAGGAAGGACATCGCGCAGCAATGTCCATTTTGAACCCAACGCGACAATCGGCGCTCCGTGGCCACATGCGCTGCCACACACAGGCGTACCGTGACCGCCACCCTTGCCCGCTTTTCCCTCCCCTTCCCCACTGCCTGGCCTCTTTCAACGGCGATCGTTTACACGAGACATCTGTGCCAGTTTGCTTCAGCCGCTGACTTGGGATCCTGGCTGGCTGGGTGCACTCGCATTGTAGACATTTGCAGCACGCGTGTTTCGGGCATCGTTCCTGGTTCTGTCTCCTCCTTCTCCTCCTTCTCCTCCTTCTCCGCGGCCGCTCGTTTGCTTTGACCACCGCACAGATGCACAGATTGTTAGTCCACGGCTGCTCCGGCCCCATCAGGGTGTGGCCCACACCGTTGCGACGCAAAAGTTCCGGCTTTGGCTCCCAGCCGCTGATCTGAGGGAGCCTGGCTGGCCGCCTTCCAGGCGACGGCAGATGCCCCACCTCTTCCCACGGGCCGCCTCCCGCGGTAGGCATTGGCGTCGGGCCTCGCCGGTGCTCCGCCTGCGGCAGCTGACCTTTGGTAGGCTGGCTGGGCTGCAGCCGCATGGTGCTCAGGCGCTGGCGAACCGCACTGGTCGCGCTCGCTGCCGCTTTCGGCCGCTCCCCCAGAGAGGCGGGGCGGCTGAAGTCCAGGCGCTGGGGGATGCCCATCCCCTCCTCCCTCTCATCCCCCCGTTCCAGAGCGCCTGTCGATGGCGGGCACTTCCAGCTGCCACCGTGTGCGTTTCGCTAGCGGCCGCTGATTTCAGGGCGGCGCCACCCCTTCCTCCCCGTCGCCTCCAGCATTGGATCCTTGCTCCCGCGCCGTTGGCGGCCTCAGCTGAAGTTTCATGTTGACTGTTTGTGTCATCTGGTTTCGCGCAGCTTTTGTTACGCGCGCTGGCATGTCGAACAAGCGGAGCCACTCGTGGGGGGGCATCGTCTGTGCATGCTCTTCCATTTTTCCTTTGCTTCTAATCATCGGAAATGCAGCTTGCGACAACCGCGCTGGAGGCATCCGAATAGCTTCCGGGACGGTCAGTGGTCAACCTGCGACGCAGGCGTGGCACCCCCAGGCATCATACAGACTCTGATCACCCCTGCGGTAGGGCGCACCGACGCTTGCCCCACCCTGCCGAACTGAAGAGTCCCACGTGCAGTCCAGGCCTACGGCCTTCCTCTGCGGAGAATAGCTGCCTAGCCGACCAGTCGGCTCGCCCCCGTCCGCCGCCGCAGCGGCAGCGGTGCCCGGAGGCCACGCGAGCTGCATACCACGAGCAGGGTTGGATGGGCCAGGTGGCTCTGCAGTCCCTCCACACCGAGCATGGTCGGTCTGACCAGCTGCGGCGCCCGTCGGGGCCTTATGTCCCCCCTTCCCAACGCTCTGTTCGGCGTTCTCTACCTGGGGCTATCGGTCGGAATGAGGGGGGGCGAGCCAGCCCAAGGGTTCTCGTTGCCGCACCATCTTTGCTTCCCCCCCTGGCCTCTTGGCCTCCCTGCCGCCGCTTTCTCTGTCGCTGGTCGGGGTGGTGCTGGGGAGGGGTCCAGGGGGCCAACCTCCGTGCCGACCTGCACAAGGGAGGAGGAGGAGGAGGAGGAGGAGGAGGAGGAGGAGGAGGAGGAGGAGGAGGAGGAGGAGGAGGGGGAGGAGGAGGAGGAGGAGGAGGAGCAGAGGGCGAAGGGGGAAGTGAAGGAGGAGGGTGCGTCGACGATGCTGCAATGCACCTCCCCGTCCCCGAGTCCCCTCCGCATGAGTCCCTGCATGTATTCCTTGTCACTGCGGGAAGCACCCCGTTCGAATGAGGACTGCCCCGTGGGCCTGCCACGCAGGTGGGCATTCGTGTTGCCAAGGATGCACCCCAGTCAAGCGAATGGTGACGCGAGCACAAGCGTTAATCCTTGTTCCTGCTGGGCACGAGGCAGCATGTGTGATTGTCAATGGGTTCGTTGCTTCGTGGACGGCGATTCTGGAACCTCGACCGAGGGCGCCCTCGACAATTCTGCGAGAGGTCGAAGACGCATCAGCACTTCAATTGTCACCAGTCGGCCTCTCATGGTATGGCGTCGTGCCCTTCAGCGACGGGCGGACTGAGCCCGTGGGCGTAGGCGATGCCTCAGAAGGTCAAGGAGTGACATTGAACGAAGGCGCTCCTCGCTTGCAGGTCTCACCCCTCCCCTAATGCAGCGGCAGCGGTACTGGTCCCCGCCCGCAGGCCACAGTCCTCCACGCCCGGGCTGCTGCAAAGCGCAGGCAGCACCTCTGCGATGCATTGGGTGGTGTCTCGTGAAAGGCGTGCGGCAACGACGGCAGGTTCGTAGAACGAGGTTGGGCTCAGGCTCACTTGGATCATGGCTCAAGTTCGTGTCGTCCTTGTCGATATCCCCACCGCAGTGTGCGTGGACAGTTCGAGCCGGCCGAACAAGTCGGGTCAGAATTATGGATCGTGGTGCATGTTCCACCAGTGTGGATGAAGGAAATCCTTTCTGGGCATCTTGGATGAGATCTAGTTCTCGGTCGCAAGCAGACGCGGATGTCGCTCCTTGTGGCTACCGTGCCAGACACTTTGCGAACCGTCCTCGCGAATCCCGGGGCCCACACTGGCTTCCCGGAGGCCGGGGCTCTCGCACCGACCTCCGAGCGCACGCCCACACGTGCACGTTCTATGTGCTTTACGGCAGGTTCGTGTCGGGACGACGAGGCGGCGGCCCCAGTGCAGGCCTGTCAACCTTCAACGCCGCCGCCGGGCCAGAATCGGCCGACGTCGAAAGATCCTCGTTGTCGGATCCACCCGATCGCTCGAGGTGGAGCGATCCGCGCGGCGTCAGTAGCAAACGCGCAGGTGGTCACGGCACGAACCCGGCTGTACCTCTCCAGCGGTTCAGGGGCGGCGTTAGCGGGGGGGGGATCGGCTCGGGGCGGGGTGCATGCCGCGGCGGGGCCTGCAAGGAGCTGGGCCCGAGCGAGGCGGCCAAGGACATCGACAGGGCACTGGAGATCAGGCCAGGCCCTGGGCAGAGACGGGGATTCGGAACTCCGACGATGTATGTTTCCCAACCATCATGTGGTGTTATATATATATATATATATATATATATACATATTCCTATTCATATGTTTTTTGGGGCCGGGGGCCCCAGAAAGAGCGCTTCCCCCTGACCCCCTCCCCCCGAACGAAATTCGAATCCTCGGGCCTGTCTTACGCCTTAGGTTTTCTGTGATTTTCGACTTTCCTGGCCCTTTTGGGCCAGCCTTAGGCCTTTTTGGGGCTCGTCTGGGGACTCATTCGGCGCCGTGCTGGGGCTATCTCGACGCCTCAAGAGCCGATCGTAAGCGAAAAGGCGAGAAGTCCGAAAACATTGTTTTTCCCATGGTTTTCATTGATTTTCAATTCTCTGGGCATTCTTCAGCCGCCTTGGGCCACTTTGGGGCTCGTCTGTGGACTCATTTGCAGCCGTCCTGGGGCTATCTTGATGCCTCAAGAGCCGATCGTAAGCGAACAGGCGAGAAGGCCAAAAACATTGATTTCACAATGGGATTTGATTGGATTTCAATTATTTGGGCTTTCTTCGGCCAGCCTTGGGCCTTTGTGGGCCTCGGCTTGTACCTCTCTGGAGCCATCCTGGGGCTATCGTGACGCCTCTCGAGCCGACAGGAAGCGAAAAGGCGAGAAGACCGAAAACATTGCTTGTCAAATCGTTTTGGATGTTCAGATCTCTGGGCCTTCTAGGACCAGTCTGTGCCCTCTTGGGGCTCGGCTGGGGACTCATTTGCAGCCGTCCTGGGCCTATCTTAATGCCTCAAGAGCCAATCGGAAGCGACAAGGCGAGAAGTCCAAACACATTGATTTTCCGATGTATTATCACGGATTTTCAACTATTTGGGCCCTCTTCGGCCAGCCTTGGGCCTCTGTGGGCCGCGGCTTTCGCCTCTCTGAGGCCATCCTGGGGTCATCTTGACGCCTCTCGAGCCAAACGGAAAGGAAAAGCGAGAAGGCAAACCACATTGGTTTTCCAGTGGGATTTCTCTGATTTCCCACTCTCCGGGCCCTCTTGGGTCAGCCTTGGGCCTTTTGGGGGCTCGTCGGGGGACTCATTCGGAGCCGTGCTGGGGCCAGCTTGACGCCTCAAGAGCGATCCTAAGCGAAAAGGCGAGAAGGCCAAACACATTGATTTTCCAATTGTTTTCACGGAGTTTGAATTATTTGGGCATTCTTGGGCCAGAATTGGGCCTCTTTGGGGATCGAAGCTGGCAGCCCAGCAGCGCGGATGCCGAAAATAGCATGAAGAGGAGGAGGACGAGGAGGAGGAGGAGGAGGAGGAGGAAGAGGAGGAGGACGAGGAGGACGAGGAGGAGGAGGAGGAGGAGGTATAGGAGAAGGAGGAGGAGAAGGAGGAGGAGGATGAATTAGAGGAGGAAGGGGAGAGAGGAGAAAGAGGATGAGGATGAGGAGGAGGAGGAGAAGGAGGAAAAGTGGGAGGAGGAGAAAGAGGAGGAGGAGGAGGAGGATGCCCTGCTTCATGGTAGCCCAACCACTCGCCTGAGACAGATTCGCGCCTCTGGGCCCCGAAACGTCCTGAAATGGCCTCAGCTGGTGTTGTCTGGTCGCTCCCGCTCAGGCACCCCTCACCCCTTCCGACTTGGCGGTGGCCCGCCCCATATCCACGCGCACGCATGCCGCCTGCATTCGAAACTACACGGAACAAGGTGCATGGCGCGAAGCGCCAATGCAGTTTTGTAGATAAATGTATATATATGTATATGTATAGGTATAGGTATACATACATATACCTATACAATATATGTAAAGCTTATGCGTAATATGTGTATGTATGCATGCATGCATGTATGTCTGTATGTATGCATGTATGCATGTCTGTCTTTATGCATCTATGTATGTATGTGCGATCCAGGGGGCTGGGCTCCATCGAGCTGCCCCCCTTGTACGTTTCTGGGTTCCCCACATTTGGGGCCCCTGGGAGGGCCCTCTGAGAGATTCTCAAGACTTGCACGAGAGACCCAAGAGGCCCCCAAGACGAGCAAAGGGAGCCCCAAGACGTTTTAAGAAACGCTAGAAGAAGCTTAAGATAGTTGTCATGACGCTTTTCAAGGGCACCACGGGGACACCGAAGAGGGCCCCAGGATGCCCAAATCATATATGTCCGTTTGGATCTTTGACAGTGTGAGCGCTATCGGTTTTACGACCTTCCCATGTTCAACGACGGCCCAAGAGGTCCTTGAGAAAGTGCCGACACAGCCCAAGAGGCCTCCTGTGATAGCCCGATACGACTCAAGAGAGCGCCAAGACGGCCCAAGAGGATTCCAAGTCGGCACAAGAGGCTTTCAAGACGGCCTCAAGACATGGGCAAGAGCGGGGATCCAAACGGACAGTTCGAGCCAAGACGCCAAGGGTCCTGGCGAGGCCCCCCCAGGCGCCCCAAGAAGTCCCAAGAGCCCACCGGGACCCCCCCAAGAAGCCCCAAGAGGCACCCCCCCAGAAGGTCCCAAGAGCCCTCCAAGAGCGTCCCATCGTGGTCCTGCCAGGCTCTCAGGAGCCCTTGGGCATCCCCCCATCTAAAGCTGCCCTGGGTCCTTCTCGTGGCTGCCTTGTGCGCCTTCCTGGAGCCTGCCTGGGCGCTTTCAAAAACAGCTGTGGGGCTTGCCCTGCATACCTATGGCGCGAAGTTGTGCTGGACGTCGTTTTCATGAAGTGCCTTGTACTGCGTGTCGTGCTACTTGTTAACGCTTCCCAGCAAGGCACGATGCGGCCTAAGGAATCCCCAAGGCCGCGCCCAAGACGGCTTCGACTGACCCTGGCAGCCTTAAGATCATTTGAATTGCCCCAGGGGCTTTCGAGACGGTCATGAGATCGTCAAGACCGCTGAAGACGGTCCACAGGCCACGAGCTTCCCAAAGCCTCCCAAACGTTGCCTTCGTGCAGCTTCTCGGTGTCTCAGCTGAGAGCAGCAGGATCTCCTGGGGGCTACTTATTCAGCGACCCCTGAAGCGTCCATCAGGAAATGCGCTCCCAGATGATGATCCATCCCCCCTCTTCTTCGTGTTATTCATTGACCTCTGCTTCCCGTCGTCGAGCCCGCATACTCCTGCTGCAGCCCTGTGCCATCTTTCCTGTTCCTCCACCTCCCTTTCTTGACGTCGGCAGCGCGCCCAGGTGAGAAGGTAGAGGGGGTGGGCCTTCTCAGGAGGCTCAGACGGCTTCTGGCCTTCTGAGCAGCTCTCTGAGCCTTCTCCGAAAACACAAGGAGGGCGTCTCAGAAGGCCGGAAGGCTTCCGCCGCCTTCCGAGAAGGCCTGCTCCCTCTCACTTTCCCACTCGGCGCAACGCCGATACACTTCTCCACGGCCTGCTCCTGCGCTGCGGAGCTGAAGTGTCTGCAGTCGGCCCCAAGGGGGGCTGCCGCAGGGTGCATCGGCGACCCTCTCTCCTCTCCAGTTTTTGGACTGCTCTGGCCTCCCGTTGGTCTGGCATGGTCTGCTCGTGAGTCGTCTTGTCTGTCTGGCCTGGTCCGTTTCGGTGGTCTCGCCAGGCATGGTGTGATCTAGTTTGTGGTTCAGAGGAGGAGAAGGCACCCATACCTCTACTCATCCCTCGTTTTCCCCTTTTGGGGCCTCGTGGGAGGCCCTCGTCGCCACCGCCAGATTCGCTTCGAAATTCTTGTCAGAACGCGCCCCGGGAGACGTCCGTGGAGCAGCGGTATCGGATGGTATCCGTCCTTTTTGGTATCCCAGTGGTGACCTGGTCCAGCGCGGTCGGATGCGAGAGTCCAGGCCTCACAAATGAGGTCGAAGCAGATAGGGTCGGAGGATCGCCCCGCATCGCCGATGCGGCGCAACGTGGAGCCAGGTCTTCTCCACGCCGACGTCGCTGATGCATCGCCGACGTCGCGGATGCGACGATGCGGCGCGATCCACCGACCCCATCACCTCGGACCCCAGTTGGGAGGCCTCCAGTGCGGTCGAGCATGGGAGGGAGGGCAATGGGAAGCGTAGCGCGGTGGGCGGGCGAACAAGCGCGGCCGAGCACGGAGAGGAAGGGATCAGCACAGCGCTGCACAGGTTCCGAGGCGCCGTCGCCAGCCTCCTGGGGCTCCCCTCGGCCGCCTCTCGTTCAGGTGCCTGTTTTTCTGTGGATTCGGGTAGGTCTACTCGCATGGACGGGGGGGGGGGCTGAGTCTGAAGCAAGCCGAGAACAATTCGACGTGCGGAAATCACGCAAGTCGAAAGGCACTTGCACGCTCGTGTTCGAGTGAAGAGGGGCGAGGGGGAAGAGGGGGGGGGGGCCAACGCCATGCAAGTAAGCTTGCCTGGATCTAAAGAAAACAGGCTCCAGCCTCCTGGGGCTCCCCTCGGCCGTCTCTCGTTCAGGACCTCCCAGCTCTGCACACCTGCCGACGGCATGCTGCGCCTGCGCGCGCCTCGCAGCGTCGGCGCGCTGCTCCTGCTGCGAGGGCGCGCGCGCGCGCGGCGCCCCGAGCTGCTCCAGCTGCACGCGGTAGAGATCCACGCCCGCGGCTGGGGCCCGTGACTTGGGGCCCTCGGCCGCCACGCGCGCCTGGATCTCGAGCTCGTGCGCCCTCGCCTCGGCCTCGGCCTGGCGGCACTCCTGCTCGCGAGTCTGGGCCGCCAGCATGGCCTCCTGGAGCTTGCGCGTCTCGGCAGTAGCTGCCTCGCGCTGCTTGATTGCCTTGGCCGCCTTGGCATTGGCCTCGCGGAGCTGCGCCGACAGTGGCTTCGCCTTGTCGCGAGCCTCGCGCGCTGCTGCAATGTCCTTGTCGTGCTGCTCGAGGCCTTGCACCCGCCATGCGGGGGGAGCCCCACTGTACGGGAGGGGCTCGAGCTGCTTCCGCGCGACCAGGAGCCGTTCAAGGTCACTCGGCTTGTCCTTATCCGCGGCCCACGGTGGACTCCCATTCGCTGCCATGGGCGTCCCACCATCGGACTTGCCAGCCTTGAGCTCGGCGTTGGCGGCCTCGAGCTTCTTGATCTGCTTGAACGCCGCCTTGAGGCCTGCCTCGAGCGTGAGCTTGTGCGGTTTTGCCTTACCGCGCCCCCCCCCCTGCGCCTTCGGCCTCTGCTTCCCGCACCTGCGACACTCTGTGCGTGAGCCCCGGTTCGCCCCCGTGCCGCAGCGCCACACGTCCACTGAGCTGCCTCGCCCGGCTTGGGCCACTGCGCCCCCGCGCCGCCGTGCCCGCTTCCGGATGTGATCTTCTTGCCCTTCCTGCCTGCCACCAGCTGCCAGCCGCTGCCGTTGCCCGCCATCCGCGCGCCCCACGTGCTGATACGAGCCCTCGTCGGGCCGGGAAGCCGTTCGTTTGTGTAGATTTTGGCTCTGCCAAGCACATCCCTTGGTGCTCAGAGCGCCGTGTCGAGACTTGCACCCTACGGGAGGGTGCCATGGCCTTGAGCCACAATTGCTACGAAGCAGTCTTGGGGGGTCTCCGTGGGCCATCTTGGGGCCCTCTTGGGCCGTCTTGGCGTCATCTTGGGGGCCTCTGTGGCCGTCTTGGGGCCAATTTGGAAGCTGCTTGGACCGTCATGGGCCCCCAGGATTCGAAAAAAGGCGAGACCGCGAAAATTCTGCAAAACAGAAATGAATATACATGTGTTTCGCCTCTGGAGGTGCTCTTGTTGGCCCTCTTGGGGCGGCCATATTGGTTGGGCCGTCTTGGGGCTGGCCGTCTTGGGCCATCTGGAGGCCATGTTGAGCCGTCTGGAGGCCATCTCTGGACCCCAGGAGGCCCCAGAGGCCGATATCACAGATTGTCCACACGTTTCGGTACCTTCTCGGGCCCCCTTCCGGATGTGGATATCGGCCTCACGGGGCCCGTTGTCGGGCCCCAGGGCCATCCGACAGATCTCCCACGACCAGGGCCGAGGCTGATTCTCGCCGACGAGCCGGCCCCCTCCCGGGAGTGAAACGAGATGGTTTGCCCCCACGCCCGCGTGAGGTGGCCAGCGAAGGGAACGCCCAAGAGTTGCTCGAGGGCAGGGGCGCGGCCCGAGGGGGGCGAGGGGAAGAGATGCCACGTGGCTCCCGTTTGTTTGGCCCCCCTCGGCCCAGGCACCCCTGTTGGGCACAGTGAGCCCGTCAGAGAAGAGATCGGCCTTGCCAGCAGGTGCTCCGCAGAAATTCATCATCCCCTGATCGCCCCAGGGACCCATCCGCCGACTTCCACCCTCCTCGGGAGGTCGGGGCTGGCGCCTTCTGGGTGAGCGCGCCGTCTTCGACCCGTTCGGGCCCCCCGACCAAGAAGCTTTCGGGCATCCCCGCCCCCATTCCCTGTGGATGGGCGACGGGTCCCGCTCCGGTGCAGAATGGGCGCACCCCGTGGCTAATACCGGGCGGCGTCTTGGCCCCATGTCTCGGGGGGTGCCTTCCCCGAGCCGTGGGCCCCTGCTTCCTGCTCGCGCGTGCCCGAGCCTCGCCTTCCAGAGCGCCGCGACCGTCCCTGGCGCCCCGCGCGCCAGTTTTTTTGTCGGTGCGTGGCCCTGGACCGCTGCCCCAGGGCCGGTGTCTCGTGCTCAGTGGGTTTCTGGCGGCCCGGGAGCCCGTTGGATCGGCGTCACCCCAACATGCCTATACTATATGTGCGTCGCCCCCCCCCCCCCCCCCCTAGGGGCGACGCGCGCACCGAGATGGGTACACTACAAGATGGGTATACTATATGTTCGGGTCGGACGCGCGCCTCCAAGGAGGACACCTAGTATTAGCACGTCTCTGTGCGTCCCATTGGAGGGCTCCCGGATGACTTGCCAAAGACGGGCCGCTCCAACTGCTGCAGGAGACTCAAATCTCTGGGGGAGGAGGTATCGCGGGCGGTGCGGGCCGCGGCGGGCCCCACGGGCCGCTGCTGGCGAGGGCAGGACCGCGGGCCGGGCGCCTGTGGGGGCGCACCACTGCGCCACAGATTTTGTCGTTTTCTGCGCCCTGCTCCAGCGCGCCGACGCGAGAAGCCCGCCTGGGCCTCCGCAAGCTGATGCTCGTGCTGTCTGTCTGGCTCTCCGATGGGGCAGAACAGAACCTCTGTCCACGCCCGCCGCTTCTTTCTCAGCGCGCTGACGTAGTTGCACGTCGTGAAGGCACGGATGCAGCCAGGGGGGTGCGAAACAAGAGTGCGGAAGATTCCTTGCAGCATTCGCTGGGGCTGTGGCTCTGGCTCCAGTTCTGGACCGAGCTCGAGTATCCAGCTTCAGCCCTGGCCTTGAGACCACGCACCGCGAGCCAGGATCCCACAGCAGCATGGTGCAAAGACTCCGCGACGCCAGAACGCTGCGGCACGATGACACTGAGACGCAACACCGCCGCAACGTCACGATACTATAGCGCCTCTGACACGGCAGCCCGACCGCCACCACCCGCCGTGGCACTGTGAAACCGCCGCGCCACGACACCGTTACACCTGTGACTATTGGCGCGAGGCCCCGAGCACGACTCCGTTATCAGAAGCGGGTTGGTGGCCACGGGCTGTTGCGCACAGTCTCGAGCGCACGGAAGGATGAGGAAAGCAAGAGGAGGGGAACGAGGAAGAGAGGAGAGGGAGGAAGGAGGAGGAGGAGGAGGAGGAGGAGGAGGAGGAGGAGGAGGAGGAGAGGCCCAGATTTGTTGTGCAGATATGTTCTGGCCTTCCTGTGGTCCTGACATGGTGCGACTCGGGGGGCTGTCGAAGGGGGGATCCGTGTGAGAGCCCTCCGAACTCTCCCCCCGTACACGATGTGAGGCGCGGGCTCAGCGAGCACGACGAGCTCACCGTGGTGGTGGTCTGCAACGGCGAGGCGCGTGCGGATTCCATTCCCTCTTTGCTCACCTTCCCCCTCCTGACAGACAGTCAATGCAGTACTTTGTGACTCCTTGAGGTTATCTGGGGGTCTCTGCCGCGTTCGTCATGCAACCTCGTTGATCTCTGCACTCTGATGCGTGACCCCTTCCCAGCTAACGCGATGCTGCTTAAGCCTATTCTTAGTATGAGGCTTGACAGGGCACGATTCGCTGCGCTACTTCCGTCACTGTTGCGACGCTATGCTCCCATGGAGTGCGTGGCATGCGTCCAAGAAACCCCGATCGGGGACCCTGATGTGCCGCAAGGGCGACAGAATTCGTGGGCATCGACGCCCTGGACCGTTTCCCCTTCGGCCGAGTGGGAGAACCGGGAGCTACTGCCATCTCGTCGGAACCGCTCCCCACGATCGAGCGGGCCGCCTTCGCAGCGGCCCGGGAGCAGATCCCAGACGGGGAGTGGCCAGAAGACCTCCCAGGGTCATCCGCCGTAACCATTTGGAGCGTTCCAAAAGGGCCCGGCTTTCGAGGGTCGACAGGGTTGCCATCTCTTCTTCGGCAGAAGGCGGCGGAAATAAAACGAGGCCGCCTCCGCCAGAGGCCGGCGGAAGGCTGGCGGAGGCTGGCGGAATGAAAAGATGTGTCCCAAAAAGGTGACAACCTTTTGGGGTTCCTGCTGGACTCGGCCATTGTCAGGAGCGGAAGAAGACGCACAGACACAAATCAACGCCGATGTTCGGGAAAATGTGGGGAAGCATGAGACCTGGGAAACACAGGAAGAGGTGGGGATTGCTTGGATTTGTGTACGTTTCTTCGCGTGTCCCTGAGCGCCTGCGCACTGTGGCTCCAGCTCGACGCTCGAGGACCGAGGCCTGCCGCCGCCCGACCCGCCGCGGCGGCCCCGGGCAGGGCAGGGCCCGGCCCGATGCCGGCCGCGCTGGCCGCGGCTGCCGCGGGGGGCTGCCTCGCCGGCGCCGCCGGTGCTGGCAGCGTCGCCGCGCTGCTGCGGAGGAAGAGCAAGCGGGGCCCCGGCGGCCAGGAGGTCAGAGGTGATGGGCCCGTTTTCCACCACCACCATAAGTTGGAGGGGGAGGGGGTCCTCCTCCCCCTCCTCCCCCTCCTCCTCCTCCTCCTCCTCCTCCGCCTCGTCCTCCACCTCCTTCCCCCCTCCAACTTATGGTGGTGGTGGTGGAAGACAGGCCCACCCAGAGGAGGAAAAGGTACCGATACCGCTACAGTCAACCCACACGGTAAGGATGGGCAGCCTTCCCGAGGAGGCCCTTGCATCCTTGCCCCTTCGTCCCATCCTCAGCGACTTTTGCTTGTCAGCCTCGTTCGACAAACGCTGACATGGGCCTCCAAGGCCCTTGCATCCTTACCGCGCATCTTGTTCGGCCTCCTGGGAGGCCCTCGTCGCCACCGCTGGATTTGCCTGGAAATCCTGGTCAGAACGCAGCCCGGGAGAGGTCCGGGGAGTAGCTGAATTATCTGTTGGTTTTCCCAGGAGGTTCGCCCCGACGGCTACTGCTCGCCCGGGGTGTCGGGGAAGTACGCGTCTCCCGTGACGCACCTGAGGCGACAGGCTACGGCTCCCGGGGTCACCAAGCCTTTTGCGAAGATATCCGCGGATGTCTCCCTGACGAAGTCGCTGGCCGACTTCCAGAAGATGTCCAGGGTGTCGCGCTCGCTGGAGGCCGAGCCCTTCGTCGACCTGCTTCGCAGGCTCATCGCGGAGTCGAAGAACCTGCAGAACAACCCGCGGATCGGCGTTCACCCCGAGGAGAAGCGTGCCGCGCAGGTTGTCATGAAGGAGCTCGGGCCCTACTCGACGGCCTGCGGCGGCCCGCTGGTGGTCGAGGAGCTGGAGTATGTCCCGAACCGCTCCAACCTCAAGGTGGTCTACCCTGGCACCACTGGCAAGACAGTCGCGTTCATCGGCAGCCACTTCGACGTCGTGCCGGCGGACCCAGAGCAGTGGGACAAGGACCCGTTCGAGCTGACCGTGGAGGGAGACAAGCTCTACGCCCGCGGCACAACGGACTGCCTAGGCCACGTTGCGCTGCTGACGCGGTTCATGGTCGCGCTGGCCAAGGCCAAGCCCGCGTTGCAGCGCAGCATCGTCGTCCTCTTCATCGCCGGCGAGGAGGGCGGTGAGACGGGGGTTGGTGTCGACATGGTAGTGAAGAACGGGAAGTTGGACGAGGTCAAGGGCGGGCCGGTGTACTGGGTAGACTCCGCCGATTCGCAGCCCTGCTGCGGAACGGCGGGCATGATGTCGTGGGAGCTGACGGCGAATGGCCGGCTCTTCCACAGCGGGTTCCCCCAGAAGGGTATCAATTCCATTGAGATGTTGGTGGAGGGCCTGAACTTGATACAGCGCCGGTTTTACGAGGACTTCGCGCCGCATCCCAGCGAGGATGGGTACGGCTTCTCTGTGGGCTCCAACATGAAGCCGACGCAGATAGAGTGCGCCACGGGCTCGCTGAACCAGATCTGCCCAGAGGCGAAGGTGTCCGGGGACATCAGGCTCTCGCCGTTTTACGAGGTGGAGGACGTGATCAGTGCCATGGAGTCGTACGTGAAGGATCTGAATGAAGACGTCCACGAGCTTCCCAGCAAAGGTCCGTGGAGCAAGTTCGCGCTCGACGACAGCGTCATGACGCAGCCAGGCGAGCTGAGGCGCGGCACCTTCTCGCTGAAGTGGAAGGGCGACGTCGACACCTTCCGCATGTACGCGGGCATCGCCTGCAGGCTCGACTCCGAGGGCCACAAGGCGCTGGTTCAGGCATGCCGGGAGACGTACGCGACGGTGAAGCCTTTCAGCGTAAACGGCTCTTTACCGTTGGTCAAGATGATGCAGAAGCAGGGTTTCGACATCCAGCTGCTCGGTTTTGGCTTGATGTCCGTGTACCACGGCGTCAACGAGTACTGTCAGCTGAGCGACATGAAGAAGGCGTACGAGGTAGTGTCACGGGTCATATGCCTCCTGGAGACGACCATGTGACGGGGATGTTGGCGTTTCTGCGAGTGTTGTTCGGGTGGCGGACAGGATAACCTCCAGGGGCGGGGCGTGTTTTGATCCGGGGAAGAGCGGGCTCAGGCTGGCTCAGGAGCAGCAGCGTCACCATGAGCGCGCACAGTTTAGTGGCACCGCGAGCTTACAGCCTACCAGCCCGACCGCGTTGAACGCCGTCGCAATACTTTTTTCCTTGGCTGTAGACGCTGTGGTGTCGTTTCGGATTGCATTCCTGGGTCTTTGGGTCGAGATTTCTTTCACGAGGGGCTGGAAGACGACTTCGAAGTGAGCCTCGCCTGAGCAACGCTTTTCCGATACGCAGGTTGTAGTTACATTCAGGTGGTGTAGTATGCGATGCGGTTATAGTTCGTGCGGATCCTAGGCGCGAGTCCCAGACACGGCCCGCATATGCGCGCTCCGCGCAGACAAGCTTGGCAGGCGTTCAAGACCGCAACTGCCTCTCCGCACAGACGCCCCCTGGCTGGCTTGTACTCGCCTGCTCGGGCGAGCCTCGCGTCCTCTCGGACGTGCCCTGTGCCCACCGGGTGGCGGTCCCGACGCTGACACGTGCGGAGCAGGACAGAGCCGGGCAGACGCCTCTGCGGTGCCGCCGCCTCGCCACCCCGCAGCGCTGGCCTGGAGCCTTCCGGAGCTGCCAGGGGCCAAGGCCGGGTGCTGCGCTCCTCCCCGTCGGGGGCGCTCTGCGAATCCTGCCTCCGGGTCCGCCCTGAGGCGGCGAGGTCGAGGGGTCCCAGAGTGAGTGGCGCGCCCTCCCCCCGTTGGAGCACTCGGCGGGGTCGGAGCCTTCGTGTCAGCTGGCGCTGTCGGAAGCTCATCACCAGCCTGAGATGGTTGCCGAGAGTCTTTATTGGCCCCGACGTCCTGATTCTGATGGTAATGGTGAGGCTGACGATGGGGATGATGGGGATGGTGATGATGGTGATGATGCTGATAATGCTGATGATGATGACGATGATGATGATGATGATACTGATGATGATGGAGATGATGATGATGATGATGATGATGATGATGATGATGATGATGATGATGATGATGATGATGATGATGATGATGATGATGATGATGATGATGATGATGGTGATGGTGCTCATGACGATGATGATGCTGCTAATGATGATGGTGATGGTGATGGTGCTCATGACGATGATTATGATAATGGTGATGATAATGATGATGCGCATGATGATGATGATGATGATGATGATGATGATGATGATGATGATGATGATGATGATGAGTATGGTAAGGATGATGATGCTGATGGTGATGACGATGATGGTGGTGATGATGATGTTGCTGATGCTTATGATTATGCTGATGCTGGTGATGATGCTGATGATGAGTATGACTAGTGTGATGCTGGTGATGGTGATGGTGATGATGGTGATGATGGTGATGCTGATGGTAATGGTGATGGTGAGGATGAGGATGAGGATGATGATGGGGATGATGAAGATGATGATGGCCTTCCCATCCGTGGCAGTTTGGGCAAACAGGCTACGGCGTGTACCAAGTGAACCGTTATTGAGTGGCCTTAGACCCATCCCGCCGCCGTGCCTGGGCCGCGGATCAGAAGCCTTTTGGTGATTCTGAGGTCTCTGGAGATCCTCTTGGCTCCCGGGTGTGTCATGGGGGCCTCTTGGCAGTATTTTGGGGGATTCTCTTGAGGCCTTTTTGGTGGTCTTTCGGGGTCACTGAACCTACTTGGCGTTCGTCGGTCTGGCGGTGGCGCGTTTTTGTTTGGTCGGCTTACATGCATCTTGAGAACCTCGCGGGGCGTCATGGGACGGTCTTGGAGGCTTCTTGGGCCCATCTTGAGGGCCTCGGGGGGCGTCATGGGGCTGTCTCGGGGGCCTCTCGGGCAGTCTCTAACGCTCTTGGGACCGAACACGTGGTAAAGTTCAAATCATCCCAAGCCCAATTGTTGTTGCGGCGACTCGGGCCTCCAGGGGTGGCCCCAAGGGCCTCCGAGATTGCATGAGAGACTTCCGACATTGCTCCAGCACGGGCCTCTGGGACCACCGTCACCATCTTCACGATCCGCCGTAGGCCTCTGCATGGCTACATCCCGCATGCACTTACTTTTCTGCCCTCCGTTCGTGCTCCCCCTCCTCCCTGCCCCCGCCGCACTCGATCGCGCTCGCGAGGGTCACTTTGCAAATGCCGTTCGCCCAGGCCAGTCTACGCACGCGCGAGCACCTCATTCAATCGTGCCTGGTTTCTTCTCTCTGTCTCTGTCTCTGTCTCTCTCTCTCTCTCTCTTTCCGCTCTCTCTCTCTCTCTCATCCCTCTTCGTTATCCTCTCGTTTGGTGCGGGGCGTGGTGTGTGTGTGTCCTTTCCACACGTCAGGTGAGGAAGAACGCAGCTCTCAAGTGTAACAGCTTGTTCGTTCCTGCACCGCACGCGTGCTCTCATCTCCCTTCTTCTCTCCAAATGATTCGTCACCCTTGTCGTTTCCGCCCTCACTTCCCCCTATTCCCCCCCTTCCACCCTCCACCCTTCATCCGACCCTCTCATGTTGGAAGCTTGGATTCCCAAGAACGCTTCGGTAAGCTCAGAAAAGGGAGCCAGGAATGCCATGAAAGCACGCCGCGCACAGAAATCCTCACAAGTTGAGGGCTTGGATCCTTCTGGAGGATTTCAATGTATCGCCTTGGTTTCTTTCTCCCAGCTCCTCTGTCCCCCCTCTGGCTTCCCTCTCCTCCCACGCCTACCTCATCGTGAAAAGCATTCTCTGGGTCACCCCCAGGATCGCAAAGATCATCGCGCTTCGCGCGTCGCGGTCTGGACTGGAGGGCTGCCCTTCTCCAAGAGGGCGACCCGATGGCGCGAGGGTGCGTATTCCACTGCGTGTCGCGCATCGCGGGGCGCGATGCGCGAAGTGAGGTGACCTAGAATCCATTCCCTCCGTATCCCGCGCCCGTCGTCGCCGTCGCCGTCGCCGTCGCCCTCCTCCTCCTCCTCCTCCTCCGCCTCCTCCTCCTCCTCCTCCTCCTCCTCCTCCTCCTCCTCCTCCTCCTCCTCCTCCTCCCCCTCCTCCCCCTCCCCCTCGTCTCTGCCCTGGCACTCTGTGCTGGTCCCGCACGGTCCCCCGGTCGCCTGCAGGTCTGGCAGCAGGTGCGCACGTTCGTGCAGAGTCTCCGGGCGCCCTTCCAGCCCACAGCGAGGCAGACCGAGAGGCCCGTGATCATCTTGGCACCCGCCTCGGCTGGCCCCGGGGGCAGGCAGGGCGCCAGGGGGGGCGGGATGCCGAAACCAGAACCAGAACGGCAGGAGCACAAGCTTCCAGAGGGAACCCACCTCCTGCTCCTGCTGCTGCTGCTGCTGCTGCTGCATATTCTCCTCCACCTCCTCCTCCTCCTCTTCCTCCTCCTCCTCGTCCTCCTCGTCCTCCTCGTCCTTCTCCTCCTTCTCCTCCTTCTCCTCCTCCTCCTTCTCCTCTTCCTCTTCTCCTCTTCCTCCTCCTCCTCGTCCTCCTCTCCTCCTCCTCCTCCTCCTCCTCCTCTCCTCCTCCTCTCCTTCTCTCCCTCTCTCCCTTCTCCTCCTCCTCCCCTCCTCCTCCTCCTCTCCTCTCCTCCTCCTCCTCCTCCTCCTCCTCCTCCTCCTCATCCTCATCATCATCATCATCATCATCATCATCATCATCATCATCATCATCATCATCATCATCATCATCATCATCATCATCATCATCATCATCACCATCATCATCATCATCATCATCATCATCATCATCATCATCATCATCATCATCCTCTTCCTCCTCAGCCTCCTCATCCTCCTCATCCTTCTTTGCAGAAAGGGAGAAACAACTGCATCTGCACAACATCTCGGAGGTCCGCACGGATTGTGAAGGCCCGACGGCCGTTGCCGCCGACCCTGAAAGACATCGACGACGACCAGGAGGGGAAGGAGGAGAAGGAGGAGGAGGAGGAAGAGGAGGAGGAGGAGGAGGAGATAAGGAGGAGGAGGAGGAGGAGGAGGAGAAGGAGGAGGAGGACAATGACTCCCCCCTGGGACCCCCCCCCTTGGGAGGAGGACCGGAGGAGGACTGACGTGGGAGAAGGGAGGGGAGGGGGAGGAGGACCCCCAGGGGCGGATGCGTATCCGACTCCCCTCCCACCCCTGGGATCCTTCTCCACCTGGGGAGGAGGGAGGAGAAACCGAGCAGGACCGGCGCGCCGGAGAAGGGCCGGCGCGCCGGAGAAGGACCGGCGTGGGAGAGGAGGACCCCCAGAGGCGATGCGAATCTGACCCCCCCCCCTTCCCCACTGGGACCCCCCCCCGCCGGGGAAGGGACAGAGGGAAGGGGCTTCCTTTTGACGTAACGAAGACGTGGATGGAATTCCTTCAAGCTGCGAACCCGGTCCCCGAACGAGGAAGGGTTCTCTCTCTCTCTCTCTTTCTCCCCCGACGTGAGAGAGAAGGATGGGAAAGAGGCGACGGATGAAGGCTCCCCGTCGACGGGACCGGACACACCCCACACGCCGACAGGGTCGGCGGATTCAGATCGGCGTCGGACCTCCTTCCCCTCATTGGCGCGCTCCGCGCACCAAGGCCGGCGCCGGAGGCGCCGCCTGAGGGGTCCAGCGCCGACCCAAGAAATCCGCGCAGAACTCTGACAATTCATGTTCATGCAGTTGACTTTCCCTTCTGAGGAGGAGGAGCAGCAGCAGGAGGAACAGGAGGAACAGGAGGAGCAGGAGGAGGAGGAGCAGCAGCAGAAGCAGGAGCAGGGGGTGGATGAGCTCGTTGGCATTGTCCAATCGGATTGAGCTTCGCCCCGCGGAGCTCTCGCCACATATCACAGGAACTCCGTTCATGCGGAGACGTCCGTGTGAACCGCAGGGTGCATTCCTCTCCGAAGCCTTCGCAAAGCAGTCGGACCAGCTCACAGGAGCCTGGCACCTCACGGCCAACTTGTGCAGACGCTTCTGAGCAGATCATCCAATCCACATTGCAAACAAGGGAATTTGACCAAATGCCATTAGGAAAAGAGCCACCCAGACATCTGGCGCTCCAATTTTTTCGACGCGTGGACCCCTGGGACCCGTTGGGGGCCCCCCGATGCCGAAAACATCAAACGAATAAAAACGCTCTAAGTTGTTCGGAGCCTCGGATCTTTGGAAAGGCCACATCCCCGTCCCCGTGGGATCAGCTCCAGCAGTGTGCCTCACTTTTCTGGTCGTGCCAGGACCGCTTGCGTAGACCCAGAAGCCCCCTCGGACGGAAGGTCAGAGGCCAAACTCCCGCTCCTGCCTTTCCAGAGCGCTCTACGGATGTGATAAGGCTTCGGGCTGCGCGCGCACAGGCACCCCCCCCCCACACGTTGTCTCGCCTGGCCCGGACAGGCCCCCCGAGTCTCAGCGGGCCGCAACAGGCCCCCCGAGTTGCCCGGGGCGGTCTCGACGGGCGGTCTCAACACCCCAGCGCCACCTCTTGCGGCGCCCGTGGGGCGCTTTGCGCCACAGGGCTGGGGGGGGGTGAGGTTGCCCCGGACTATTCTCGGCGGCCAGCGAGGGGGGGAAGTTTTTGTGGAACGGTCCCCGCGTTTCTCCTCTACTCCTCCTCCCCCTCCACTCCATCGTCCTTCTTCCATGCGCTTCACCAACCCAGCACAGCGCTTCGTGGCCCCATAAGGGGGCTCCACCGAAGCCCCCAGTGGCACCGCCCGCATGCGTCCGCCACCACCCAGCACAGCCCTTGCTCCCTGCGCTTCACCCACCCAGAACAACGTTTCGTGGCCCCATAGAGGGCTCCGCCGAAGGTCCCAGTTGCACCGCCCGCATGCGTCCGCCACCACCCAGCACAGCCCTTGCTCCCTGCGTTTCACCCACCCAGTACAGCGGTTCGTGGCCCCATAGGAAGCTCCACCGAAGGTCCCAGTGGCACCGCCCGCATGCGTCCGCCACCACCCAGCACAGCCCTTGCTCCCTGCGTTCCACGCACCCGGTACAGCGTTTCGCGGCCCCATAGGGGGTTCCACCGAAGCCCCCAGTGGCACCGCCCGCATGCGTCCGCCACCACCCAGCACAGCCCTTGCTCCCTGCGTTTAACCCACCCAGTACAGCGCTTCGTGGCCGCATAAACGGGGAAACCAAGCACAGCCTTTGCTCCTTGCGTTTCACCCACCCAGTACAGCGCTTCGTGGCCCCATAGGGAGCTCCACCGAAGGTCCCGGTGGCACCGCCCGCATGCGTCCGCCACCGCACAGTACAGCCATTGCCCTTTTCGTTTCACCCACCCAATACAGCGTTTTGTGGCCCCATAAAGAGCTCCACCGAAGGTCCCCAGTGGCACCGCCCGCATGCGTCCGCCACCACCCAGCACAGCCCTTGCTCCCTGCGTTCCACGCACCCGGTACAGCGTTTCGCGGCCCCATAGGGGGTTCCACCGAAGCCCCCAGTGGCACCGCCCGCATGCGTCCGCCACCACCCAGCACAGCCTTCGCCCTTTGCGTTCCACCCACCCAGTACAGCGCTTCGTGGTCCTATAAAGAGTTCCACGGAAGGTTCCAGTGGCACCGCCCGCATGCGTCCGCCACCATCCAGCACAGCCCTTGCTCCCTGCGTTCCACCCACCCAGTACAGCGTTTCGTGACCCCATGGGGAGCGCCACCGAAGAAGATATTCACAATTGCGGCACTCACAACTGCATCTGGTCGGGTCTTTCGCCAGGGTAATTTCTTCGGGGGAGGCTTAGATAACTTCTCAGAAGGCCGGGGGACTTCCAACCCTGCTGAGAAGGGTTTCTCCTTCTCACTTCCCTCCTGGGCTCGCCGCCAATACTCTGGGGGCTGCGCCGGACGACGACGACGCGCACGACGACGACGCGCACGACGATGGCGACGACGACGACGACGACGATGACGACCACAACGATGACGACGACGGCGACGGCGACGGCAGCGGCGACGGCGACGGCGACTGCGACGGCGACGACGACGACGATGCTCTGTGGTCCGCGCGGCTCTCTGTCCCGCGCGCGGCGGGCCCAGGCTCCCACCGCGCCGCCCGCCGGCCTGGTCGAGGAGCGGCCGGGGCGGAAGTCCCTCGAGGGTCGCGGGGCAGGCGGGGGGTGTAAGTGGCGGGGCCTGTCCCTCTCGACAGGACCCCAGGCCTCCCCCTCCTCCTCCTCCTCCTCCTCCTCCTCCTCCACCTACTCCTACTCCTCCCCCTCCTCTTGCTCCTCCCCCTCCTACTCTTCCTCCTCCTCCTCCTCCTCCTCC
>CAUYUJ010017715.1:417402-431291 GCA_963575745.1 Prorocentrum cordatum | reverse complement strand
CGGCCTCAACGTGCAACGCAGACAATAGACGAGAAAAGAGACGGCTGCCAACATCATCCCCATGACCCTCACCGAAGCCAGGAGACAGCAGCATTGGAACGAGCCGCCCCCAACGCATCGCTTCGACAGAGTTAAGGAGTACCGCGAGAATGGCACATCCGACATCGACTACCTCATCACCACTATCGAGCGGCGCGTCAGCGACGACTACGACGTCGAAGGCATCGTCACCAAGATTCCCCGGCATAAGTCCATGCTACTGTACTCATACGACGCCAAGGACCAGCGAAGAGAAGCCGAGAGCAGGATCAACGACACAGTCACACAAATGGACGACTCCAACAACAGCTGGAGGAGCTCCAGCAAAATGCTACAGTTGAAGGTGATTGACACCGCCAACTTCGAGGGCTTCACGACAGCATCAGAGGGGCAGACTCGGACGACGAGGCGGACGCCGAGTCAGCAACTGCGCCCAGGAGGCGAACAAAGCAACAACGCTCCGACGCCCCTGCTCCCAACGTTGGAAGACGCCACCGAGGATTCACCGGGGACATGTCACCAGCACCTTCAGCGACTCAAGCACCCACGAGGGCATCCACCGTCAACAAGCTGCGACAAGAACTACAATAAGCGCAGCAGAAAGCCGAAACACAACGAAGCCAGGCTGCACATCAAGAAGTCGCCACCAACCAGCTCGAAGGATCGAAGGAATCCGACCGCGAGAGCGAGAAGGAAAACGACCGCAGGATCCAGCGCTACGAGAAGGACCAAGTGGAGGAGCACAGGAAGGGCATCCACACCATCAAGAACGCAACCCAGCATATCGCAGAGCACAGCGCCCACAAGACCGAGAAAGACAGCAACGCCATCGAGAACCTCGGGAACGAGCTCCGCGAGGCCAACGACATCACGCGCCAGACCGTCGATCAGAACCGCAAAATCCTCCCAGGGGTCAGGACAGTGCCACGAGAACTATGAGGAGACAGTCTTTACCAGCGAGCACCTGCAACAAAAAAACAGAACAAACGCGACAACAAATACGCCAGCCGCGGCAGCCACGAGTTTCGGGCGCACCCATCAAGGACAACAAGCTCGAGAAGAGCTTAGAAGAGAAAGACGATACTATACAGCTCCTTGGGCACCAACACCAGATCATCACCAGCGACCTGCATCAGACCACCATTTCCATGACCAACCGCATTCACATTTACGGCTTCGACAAGAATTTGCAACAGCGGAAGCCAAGAACGCGATCGTTGAGGACCAGGCCCGCTAGCACAACCAGCACAGCTACAATATCTCAGAGCGGAGGGTCAAATACTTCGAACACGGGATCCACGGACAAAAGCAGATTATGCACACCGAGGGGAAGCAATGCCGAAACCAGACAGCCCGCCCAGGCACTAGAGGGGCGCACGGAAGACGTGCAGAACTGCACAAAGAGGCGCGCGCGGCCACGGCGGAGCTACAGGCGGAACGCATGCGCTGCGACCAACGCCAGCTCGACGCCGCTGAGACCCCATGGAGACGCTGGCCCTCCCCCCACCCCCCACCCCCACCCCCGCCCCGCACGCGCGCACCACCGCCCGCCCCCACCCACACCCCACCCCCACAGCCACACAAGAAAGAAGCATGTCACAGAAACACAAGTGCAGCAACGGGCAAGACAGCCCGAGGGCGCCCCCTCAGATATCCACGCCACGCAGAAGGAACGAGGAGCAGACTACGTCAACGACCTCGCCAACCAGCCCAGGGACGACGGCCCTTGGCCCAATTTTGCCCCCCCTTTAGGCGCCACAAGGAACAGGGCTGCAACAAACCGACCATGGAGCTCAACCCATAGTCACCCCCGACTCCGAGATGCCCGACATCGAGGACCACGGCGCCCAGACCCAGGGGGGCGACTGCCAGCGCGAGAAGGACGTGCTCAACATCGTTGAGGCGACATCCGAAGACGAGCGCTCAGCCACCATGCCAGAAGCTGACGGGATTATTCCAACGCCGCGGCATGAATGGAACGAAGAACAGATGCCACCTCACGTTCGACCATGGGAACCAGCTTCAAACCAGCCAAGGCACGGCGACCGCTGCGCCAGCTGGGCGGAGAAGTTTCACCCAGCGCAGCGATTTCGAAGGAGACAACGTTCCGACGCCGATAGCAGGCGATCAGGAACCATTCTTGACAAACCAATTGGGGGAGCCGAAACGACGCCATGCGCGCCGCCAAGGGAAGCAACCACATCACCAACGGAGTGCATGGCACATATCGGCATCCGACCAGCACCGACATTCCATATTGGCACACCACCGAACAGATCAACATCGCTGCCCGACCAGCCGTCAGAAGCAGTTCGCATGCACAGCAAACGCGCAGCACTGAGCCGACCGCAACCAGCGCCACGACGTTCAGCGCGCTTCGCCGCGGACTACGGCCAAGGTGCAATGGCCCCAGCAGACGAGAGGAACATTGCCCCCGCGAGCCACCGCGACGACACCGACAGCAGCGGCGTCGACGGAGGTGCCAGCGATCGAACCCCAAAAACATGACTGGGGGCGCCGCCGTCGCTTAGGCCAACCGGGCCAACTTAGCAACAGCCAGTAGGCCCAGCGACACCTCTCCAGGAGTATCAGCGCCATAGCACGTCGCGCATGGAGCGCGTAGCTTTGCTACAGCCTGATCGCTCCAGTTCCAGGCGCGCGCTGCGCAATGCGCAATCCCGGTTCCAACTCCGAATTGGAATTCAACGAGCAGCAATGCCCCCTTTATACCAGCGTCGCACAGACAGCCTACGACGCAATTCCTCGGACATACCCTGCAGCAACGCAGCGAATGCGCGCGCCAGAAGGGGGGCCGAGGCAACGCCAGCAGTCGCTGACCTCCAGGGGGGAGGAGAGAGCTCGGCAAGCCCGGCGGTTGAAGGGGGGCGGCGGGATAGCCATGGACCTCGCAGCACTTGTTTCAACCAGATACAACCCGCCGCGCGACGACAGCTCGGGCTCCGCGCGAGGCAACCTGGACATCTACGCGGAGGAGGCGACATCTGCAGACCGACGTACTTCTGGGGGGCCACACAGCAAGGAAGGAGTTTTACAGTTTCAGTTCCGCCCCTCCCGACGGAGCCGACATCGGCCGCCCCGAGGCGCGCGTCGCCGCCCGTTCTCCAGCGCCAGCGCGACCTCGCTAACGCACCCGACCTCCGCCCAGCAGCCGCCGCGGCGCTTGATCTGTGCCCGCCTCGGCCCCGTCAACAGGTCAAAAGATGGCACCTATGCGCAGACGGCGCGCATCGGCGCGACTCAACCCAAGACCCATGGGCCGCGGTGATTACCGCCGAAGACGAACTTGGTTTCATATACCAGGGGAGCATCGGAGCACGCGACAACATCCAACTCAGGGGCGACAGTTTCCGCTGCAAGCCGACGACATCAGAACTTGCAGTTCTGATATGGGCGCGCGCGTGGATATGCGCGCACTTCCACGGCGCCACCAACAAACCCGACGTCGCTCTGCACGCCGACCCCACGATCGCCAGGGGATTCGCGCAGGGCAATTTCCAACCAAAGAAACCCAATCATATGACTGACCTAGCACGAATTCTACACGACCTCACCTCCGAGACGGTCGACCTAAACACTGACCGCGCACGAGCATGCGCAGGACACCCCGGGAATGAGCTCGCAGATACTTGCCAAGATGTAAGCGGATACGCCTAGCAACCTCCAGCAATGTCCACAAGAAGAATGGTCAAGAGCCCTCCACGCCGACAGAGAACGTCAATTGGAATGGCTACAAGAAGTGGACAGAGAAACCAAGGACGCCTACCCGAACATGAACCAACGCGGATTGGTGGCACCCCCAGCTAAGATAAACGCTCGACCGATGCACGTTGCACCCCAGTACACCGGGACTTCCAGCGACCAGCTGATCGACATCCGCATTTGCACCCAAAGCGCACGCTCCTTCAATATCCCGGAAAAGCAGGGGCGCGGCCAAACGAGGAACATAGCAAGACCCAGAGTCATTTGACAACAGCTCTCCGACATCAAAGTGCACATCATCGGGTTGCAGGAGTCGAGAGTACCTTGTGGAACCCATACCGCCAAACAGCGCACCATCATCTCAAGCGGACGCGACACACATAATTTGGGATGCTCACTACTAATGAGCACGCACCTGCCTGATCGCGACGACAAAGGACGACAACTTGCCTTCAAACCCAACCAATGGAGAATCATGACCCAGAACCCCAAACCAAGTTCATGGCACCTGGGTTCAACAGAACCATCGCGGTCGCTCACGCACCGCATTCACATGCTGACGACCTTGAGCGCAACCAGTACTGGGACAACAACAGCGCCGAGACCGAAAAATATTGCGACATTACCCTCATCGACGCTAGCGGTACCATGGGAAGCAGCACCTCCCCACGCATCGGGGACGACGGGCAGCCTGAAGAAGAAAACAAATGAGGAAAGTACCTCCACGCCTACTTGCAGCACCACGACCTCCTCGCCGCCAGCACTACTATAGAGGCACGGACCCAGTCACACATATGATGGGGAAAACATACAGCTGCGCATCAATTTAGCATGCTTACCATGCGGACAAGAGAAGACCGTCAAGCACATGGAAGCCACCGGCGACTACGATACCCACTAAGAAAACGAAGACCATTACCCGATCATTGCCGGCTTGACCTACATCGAGAAGACCAACGTCAAGACATGCGGGACACCCTTGGACCGCGCAAAGCTGCGAGGCCCAGGAGCTCAACGGAATTTCATGGACGGCGTCGCAGCAGTACCATTACCACCATGCCAGGAGGATGTGAGTGTCCGCGCCAGCTACCATTCACAACAAGTACATGAGGCAGGTATCAAGGCCTTCACGCCTGACCAGATCCACCCCGGGAAGCCATACTTACAATCAACGACTTTCGCCCGCGTCCGCGTGCGAAGAGCATGCCAACGGCCGCGACGACGCTTTCGACAAGGAGGTGAAAATGTGAACGCGAGGATCGGCCTCATCAACCCAGTCTACCAGATCTACAGAGCCCACACCCCCACCACCAGCGCATACGAGGCCATGACAAACCCAGGGACCATACTAGCACCTCAACGGGTAGCTGAAGACATGCTACACAACGACGTCCAGTTAGAGGAGATCGCACTGGCAGCGACTGCATTCTTGCGCGGATCATCACCCCAGCTAGCAACCGCAATCGAGACTGACCGCTCCAAGTACCTCGCGCGAATCGCCAATAGTGCCAATAATGCCTGCATCAACAACGACTCCAGAAGAGCATGGGCTGACATCAGGAGGCTCCTAAGATTTGGAGGCAGAGCAGGATGCATTGCAGCTGAACATCATGGCGCTGTCGGCCCTGACGGACTTTCACTACGCGATCAACTAAAGCAGGCCGAAGCCGAACTGGACAGCCCGCCATTGCCGGGCACTCGAAGACCATGGGCCCGCAGGAGATCACCGACAAGTACAACAACCACGCCAACAACGCATCCACAATCGGAACGTTGCACGACGTGCCTCTACACACCATCGTCACCGGAGAAGAGACGAAGCGACAGTTCACACAGGCAAAACAAGGAAGGAGATGACCAGGATCTACCATCCACTCCTAGTAAAAGCGCAACTTGCGACCGTTGAACTACTATCTCAGAAAGGAGGATGGCAAACGTCGTTGTCCAAGCCCGACGCAACTAAACCTGGCCTACAAGCGAGGAATGATTCTATTCAACAACATCATAGCAACGCAGCCACCGCTTCCTACGCACCAGACTCAAGAGCATCACGGCTCAACTATTACGAGACGCACGACGGGGGGCGCGACCGTGCCAGTCCACCGACTCCGCCACGTATGCGACCTGGGGAGTCGTGGACTACCTCAGAGAAGGCGGAGAATCAGCGATGGTACTTTTCTTGGGCATCAATGACGCCTTCTAGCGAGTGGTATTCAATGTTGCCAACCAACTCCCACATGCACCCGACGAGCTCAACGACCTGTTACACGATATCAATGTACCTGGACCATTTCTCCCCGCACTACATATTGCCATGGAAGGAGCGCCCAAATGCAACCACAACGTGGACGACGAGCACCTAGGCGCACTACTACGAGGCGCGCACACAGACATTTGGGCCACTACAGAGGGGTCCACCAGACAAGCGCAGCCACGTACTGGCACGCGACTTGGAGTACCAGCGTCAGACCTCATGTTCAAATACCTTTTTGTCAAAGTTGCACGACACATCGCAGAGGGTATGGTCCACAACAACCTCGAGATCGACATTGACGCAGGACAACCGGAAACCATATTCTCCAAGGGGAGACAAACGAGAGCGGGAGAGATGGAGGTGCACAACTTACTGACGCATCCCTCGCAGACGACATGAACGCGGGGGCCCCCACGCGACATAACACGGCACAGGACATCGTCGACGCGGCCAGGGCGCTTTCCAACATCATGGTCAAATCTGCCATGGCACACGGTATGCGGCTGCGCGCCAAAAACAACCAAGATCGCGCTACTCCCGCAAGGGCACTAGAGCAGAACAGCGAAGGAGCAGCTTGCCAAATGCAACATTACGACCATAGACAACGAGCACCTCATCGAGCCCATCGAATTTGTCATCCACCAGATATCCTTGGGTACAGCAATGCACGACGGAGGACAGGGCCCAGAGATCCAGCGGAGAGCACCACAGGCGACGACGAGCAGGGCCCCCTTTACGCAAAGAAGTCTACAAGAGAAGACAGTTGAGCATGGACAACAATACCCTCCTCAACGACGCGCGGACCAACTCGGTCCTCTTCTACACCTCACGCATCTGGAACCGGCTGTATGAGGGGCAGCTCCATACCATCGGAACAGGGTGCCTCAGGGGATGCAGGATGGCTGCCGGATATAAGGCCAACGACAATGACCACCCGTTCATTCACAACGGTGCGGCGCTTACGGATGTCAAACGCACAGATGCGAAGATTGCAGTGTGCATCTTCAGGCTACGATAATCACCGAGCCTACTACAATACGTGCCAACCAAACTCGTGCGAATCATCGACGCCAACCCCAGCCGAGATTCACCGCGGGGACAGATGGTAGACGACGGTCTACAATGGATGTGGACGTACCTCGGCGACGACCAAAAGCTGCGCCCTACCGTAGACCTCGGCCCTGTCCTCACCGCAATTCGTGGAGAGCCCCAGACCTTTTACGGCTCAGGCTAAGACAGCGGAAGAGCGCCATATACGACACAACCTCGGCTTCGAGGACACGCGACAATGGCGCAACAACACGCGACCGCGCCGGGACAACGAATTGGTCCCATGACTCACGACCGACGACAACCACAACGACAGGGTGATCTTGTGTTACGTATGTGGAGCCACCTTTACGGATGTCAACGCATTCTACGCACTCATGGGAGAGTACCACCCAACAGGCGACCACCCAACGAGATGGGCTCACGGGGCGAGATGCTTGACATGCTCCAACGAATACCATACATGTGGAAGACTCGCCAAGCACCTGCAAGCACGCAGTGCACGCGCGGCGCCCCAGTGGCGCAACACCGACAGACATTGCGATGCAACCACGGAAGCAAACAGAGAAGCCATGCGCGACGAGCAGAGAGCCAACTGCACGCACACGCAGCCAGCTACGAGACTGACATACCGCCGCTGTGCACCAAGGACTACTAGGCTACAAGAGAAGTACCCATGCCTGCCGCAGCACCAGACGATCCAAGACATGAACCGACGCCAATATCAATACCACTAGCCAATATCAACACCACTAGGTACAACGAAGCAGGTCATAACACATACCAGCAGCGGACACAGAAGTAATGGCGATGTGCGGCAATGTATAGGAGGCCTCAACCATGACGACAACAGCGTAACAGTACTCTCCATCGACATTACCTGCGACGAGATCAAGAGCGACCTCGCGAAATGGGACACCGTGCGCTTCTGGAGAGACCGACTACCACGCGTTCGCGCGGCCGCCATTCTAGCGGAACCATCGGGCGAGACATGGAGCGGGTACCAAGCCCGACCTCTCAGGGGCCGACAACAGCCTTGGGGATTACAGCATCTGCCTCCTAAGCAGTTCGAACATTTACACACAGACAACAAGGCACTGTGGACTACGGTACTGCTGGCGTACATAGGCATCAACACGAAGGCCCCCATGATTCTGAAGCCCCCCCCCGCCCCCGTCGCCAGCAACGATGGGGGAATGGCAGCATGGTGTTGGGTGCACCAAACATTCTAAACATTGTTGGTATTGGTGGGGTGGACCTCATCACTTCCGACCGATGCATGACTGGACATGCACCAATGGGACCGACCACCTTATTCACAACACAGGTGCCAGAAGTACGACGGACGATTGCACTACTACCCAACCACGGAATTGGCTACCACAGCACAGGACAAAACCATTATTCAATTGGACACAGAAACCACGGCCACGGGGCACGACGCAGCGACAGGACCCACACCGAAGGGATGCGCAGACTACTGGCTCACGCCGTCATGGACGCTATCCACAACAGATGGACACAGCCAAGAGACCGCCAGACTATGGAGCTGGAAGGCGACGCAATGGACTTCTACGTCCCGGTTGGGCCCGTACTATTCCATAACCAAGAACCTGACGGGGGCATTGAGCACGCCGGGCAGACGACGGACGGCGGCCGCCCCGCAATGCGCGGGCCACGGCGGCCCATTGCTTAGGATACAGCCAGTGTTCTCAGCAGTGGTTCTGGCGCGCCCCGCCGTGGCGTCCGATCGCTTACCCGGTTAAAGATTACCCTGTGACGTACCCAGCCCGTTTGCACCAATGGAAACGAGGAGTTGGCCGAAACTTGTATGGACAATCAATTTGGTGTGTAAGCTACTTGGGAGGCGTCACTGTGCTGGGCCCCGCAAGCAGGCCTCGAAAGTGGCGGCAGTTTCACAGACCGCAGCCCCCCAGGGATGGCGAGGTCTAATTTGAATCTGCGTGTGGCGTCACTGTTCTGGGCCCCCCAGCAAGCCTCGCAAGTGGCGACAGTTTCGCAGATCGCAGCCCCCCAGGGATGGCGAGGTCTAAGATCGCAGCCCCCCAGGGATGGCGAGGTGCCATTTAAGTCTGCGGTGGGTACCCACTGTGCTGTGCCCCTCAGCAGCCCTCGAACGTGGCGACAGTTTCACAGAACGCAGCCCCCCAGGGAGGGCGAGCTCCCATTTGAATCCGCGGTGAGTACCCACTGTGCTGTGCCCCTCAGCAGCCCTCGAAGGTGGCGACAGTTTCACAGATCGCAGCCCCCCAGGGATGGCGAGGTCTAATCTGAGTCTGCGGTGAGTACCCACTGTGCTGGGCCCTTCAGCAGCCCTCGCAAGTGGCGACAGTTTCACAGATCGCAGCCCCCCTGGGATTGCGAGGTCCCATTTGAGTCTGCGGTGAGTACCCACTGTGCTGGGCCCCTCAGCAGGCCTCGAAAGTGGCGACAGTTTCACAGATCGCAGCCCCCCAGGGATGGCGAGGTCCCATTTGAATCTGCGTGTGGGTGCCCACTGTGCTGGGCCCTTCAGCTGCCCTCGAACGTGGCGACAGTTTCACAGATCGCAGCCCCCCAGGGATGGCGAGGTCACGTTTGAGTCTGCGGACAGTTTCACAGTTCGCAGCCCCCCAGGGATGGCGAGGTCCCATTTGAGTCTGCGGTGAGTACCCACTGTGCTGTGCCCCTCAGCAGCCCTCGAGCGTGGCGACAGTTTCACAGATCGCAGCCCCCCAGGGATGGCGAGGTCACCTTTGAGTCTGCGGTGGGTACCCACTGTGCTGTGCCCCTCAGCAGCCCTCGAACGTGGCGACAGTTTCACAGAACGCAGCCCCCCAGGGATGGCGAGGTACCATTTCAGTTCGCGGTGAGTACCCACTGTGCTGGGCCCCTCAGCAGCGCTTGAAAGTGGCGATAGTTTCACAGAAAGCAGCCCCCCCAGGGATGGCGAGGTCCCATTTGAGTCTGCGGTGAGTACCCACTGTGCTGGGCCCCCCAGCAGGCCTCGAAGGTGGTCACAGTTTCACAGATCGCAGCCCCCCAGGGATGGCGAGGTCCCATTTGAGTCTGCGGTGAGTACCCACTGTGCTGGGCCCCCGAGCAGGCTTCGAAAGTGGGTGGCGACAGTTTCACAGATCGCAGCCCCCCAGGGATGGCGAGGTGCCATGTAAGTTTGCGGTGGGTACCCACTGTGCTGGGCCCCCCAGCAGGCTTCGAAAGTGACGACAGTTTCACAGATCGCAGCCCCCCCCCCCCCCCCCCAGCTGGCACGCAGCGACGACCGAGGCGAAAGGCAAGGGGGAAGAGAGGGGCGGGAAGGAAGGAAGGAGACGCGCGAGCAGTGCTCTATTCAAAACGAGAACCCAGAGCAGGAGGGTTGGGAATGAAAGCCCCCCCAATGCCATCGCCTGCACATGCCCCGACAGCAACGCCTGACGCATCACAACCGTATCGCTGCTTCGGCTCAAGGATTTAGCATAAGTCGACCCGCGCGCACTTGGCGCTTCCATTGCCAAGAGCAGCGCGCCATGAAGCCTCCTCTGGATCAACATCCTCAGAGGCTTACAACACCTCAGCAAGATCAGGACGAATGCATCTGGACACCTGCAGACTTCCTTGGTAAACTACCGAAGTCCATCGACATCAACCAGGTAAAGCTCCACTGTATCAACGGAATCAAGGTCTTAGACCACGCCAACCAGCAGCGGGTTGCAGTCATCAGCTCAGCCCCGCGCAAGACACGAAGCGAGGCTCCACCTGAGTACCAACCAGAAGGAATGTCGACCCTCATGTCCTGTTGCGGGGGCTACGGCAACGAGAAGGCGCTCATCTACACCCCTGGAGACCCCCTAAGCAGAACCACAAGGAGCTGCTCAATGCACAGGCATCGTCAGGCCATAGGAGCCAACGCGGCTGAGACCACGTCGCCACCACTACGCGCACGTCTACCTCGACCTGGGTTGCATCCATGTCCCCGCGGCAGTTATGGGAGGCTTCGTCCGCGCCACCTACCGACACCACATTGCCATCGCCTACCTCGCAGTAGCTGGGGAGTGCGGGAAGGACAAGGTCGTGGAGAGCTGGGTCACCGTGCTGGACAGCTTCATGGTACATTCCAACGACGAGATGTGGTCCGATACAGACAATTGGATGGACCGACCTGATAACTGCCCGCATTACCGCGCCGCCACATCATACCGCGCGCAAGAAGACGCAGCGAACGACCGCGACCCCAGGAATATACCCGCTGAAAAACCTGGAGCGGCGCGACGTCCAAAAGCTGGCAAGCACCGCACCACCGTGATTACAAGCACCACCTTGGAAGAACAAGACGAAGAGCCCTTCGCGAACCATCAGACTCTACGCGCCCTCAAAACTAAAGGTATGGAACAGCGCCACAACTTCGGAGAGATAGAGCGCAAAGCCACCCGCAGCAACATCGAGAGATACAGCCCGAAGGTGTACATCGTGGCAACCACCGACATCTACGGCGCGCTGCACCTTGTCTCAGAGATTGGAATACTGGCCACATATGCAAGAGACATCGTGGAAACCCGTGGAGGGGGAGCACTGCATCCATGCACGGACAGCTACATCCTCCCTGTCGATCGCCATCACATTACTCCACAAACGATCGGTGGATTGCACTGCGGCGAAACCGACCTCAGAGGACAGCGAGTACCAGTTGACCTATGTCACCAACGAGAACTCGGTTCCTATCAGCATGGACAGGCACATACCGAACGCCACCACTACCTACAAAGGAGACCGGCAACGCGACGATCCTCAAACTGAGCTCGCCTACCAGCGACTTCCCCACATGGCCCGCCACCAGCGACAACGCCCTCATCGAATGCCCAGCTCATGTGCTACAGGAGATCATCGCGACCTCGGGGACATGCGAAACAATCATCGACGGAACCGCCGACGTCCACACGCAGGCCAACAAGCAGGATATCATCGCTCACCAGGTCGAGCTGACCCAAGATGGAGACGCATTACCAGAGATAAGACAGAGACCCGTCTACGAACCACCAGCATACAAGCGACCTGCCGACATCCTGCTGGGCGGCATCATGATGACAAAAGGCCAGCGAGATCGACAAGCTACCTGAACAAGACGCACACAATGCAAGACAGCACCTCATCGAGGACGATGAAAACCACAGCTCACGCCATTTGCTTCAACGCCTCCAGAAACTACGCAATGCAGGCGTTCAGCCCATTAACGGGGCCCAAAGCTATTTCCCCGACTGGATTGCAGCCTTCCCAAAAGTCAGTCCACAACATGCACGGCGACCAGCACGTGCGATCCCAGCAAATACCGACCGACAGCTCATACAAAGAAGATCAACACCACAGGTCAAACAAACCATCCCTTTACCTATGCCGACTGTCTTCCTGCTCATATGCAACCAGAACGCGACTCCCACACCGTGCCGGCCGCCGCCGCCGATTGGGCCACCCCCAGGCAGAGCCCCACCACATACCACAACGACGACGCCGACCCGCCGATGCTTCCGCAACCCAGGCGCCCTGCCAAGCTACAAAACAAGGGGACGCACTGCGACCCGACCCCGCCCGCTATGCGATGCCGCCACCAGGCTGGCAGGCCCGCGCCGACGTAAGCAGGAGCCTCGCTTACGAACACAACCTGCAGACAGGCGCCACTCAGTGGAAGTTCCCAATCGACGTCAACTACGATCCATGCTGCGCTCGACAGCTAACCGACCAGAACGTCGAGGCCTTCAGCGTCAATGCTTCTACCACGGCCTCAGGCCGATATACCCTCCCTCCCTCAACGACCACCCCCTAATGCCAGAGCGCCCTGTTGAACGCGAGCAGGCCGACAGAGCTATGACGCGGACCATCCGCGACCTACTCGACAAGCTGAGAACCCAATGTCAACGGGAACAAGAAGCACACGAATGGGTTGATCGAGCACATCCATGGCACAGTGACATCGGAGGCGGCACCTTCTTCTCCCACCTCAAAGTCAACCAGGACTCCAGGTCATTTATCACCTTCGGCAACGACGCGCTCGTGGTCGCACCCATGCTAGAGGGAGGCCAACGCCCTCCACGCGTAAGCCGCGTCATCCACTGCATCAAGCAGCTGCGCAGCCCCAAACTAATATTCTCACCGCGCGACGACCGCGGCACCTTCGAGCGCGAGATACACATCGAGATATTACCGACGCGAGGGCCGGCCCCACACGCAGTGACAATGAACAAGAACGAGGACGCAACGATGACAGCTGATAACAGCACAGCGCACCTATCGAACAACGAAGCACCTACGTGTAGTGGCGACGCAACCACCAGCACATGCCCGGCAAACACGCCCCCACAACCGACTCCCAACCAAGGGCACCAACCAGCCAACCATAGTGGGCCTATCTCAGCAGCAATGCCAGCGAGATATAAAGCACCACGTACCCTACCGACAGTCAGAGAATACACAGTAGAACCGCCTACGCACTTGATCGACTACGAGAGCAAGACCACACAGCACGAGCTCGATCCAGGTCGCGACATATACCTACTTCCGAACATCGCAGATCCAACCCGACTTCCAGCGACAGCGCACCAGCAGCAAATGACATCCAACCACCTGCCATAGAAGCCGAACCGCAGATGCCTATTCGACGGTTCCCATTACTACGACCGCGCACGAGAAGGTCAACTCCGTCACAAGCTCCTTTCCGATGGGAGCAACCATACGCCACTCGTTCCACGCCAAGCTGGCGGACTCCATCGCACACGGCACCATCGCGGTGAACAATGGTGACGAGGTCACAACCCTCAGCATGTCCGACAGCAGC
>CAUYUJ010017715.1:397402-412402 GCA_963575745.1 Prorocentrum cordatum | reverse complement strand
CCGGCATTCATACAACCCACAGCGAATTCGGCGGCAGGGCCTTCGCTGGAGCGGACATCGCCTCTACGGGGACTTTCACAGTGTGCACGCCCAGCAGTACAACGTGCGCTGCGGACCGTCATGGGCACGGCACCCACTGCGCGGGCACAGTTGGGTCCTCGACATACGGCGTCGCGGATGGCGCGACCTTGTGGGCAATGAAGGTCCTCGACGACAGCGGCAGCGGCTACACTTTTTGGGCCATTGTTGCAGAGCAATATATTTTATCGTCTGGTTTACGTCCAGCAGTGGTCAGCATGAGTCTTGGGGGCGTTGGCCAGAGCTTATCGGAGCAGACCTCGATCAACGCGTTGGTGGACGATGGTGTGACCGTGGTAGTTGCTGCAGGGAACCAAAATCTTGACGCGTGCGGCTACAATCCGGCTTGGATCCCGTCGGCAATCACGGTGGCATCTTATGATTCGGCAGGAGCAAAGTCTGTCTTCAGCAATTACGGCACTTGCGTCGACGTTTGGGCTCCAGGCTCGTCCATCATCTCGACATTCATTGGCAGCAACACTGCGTTGGGTCTTGCTTCGGGTACGTCCATGGCATGTCCGCACGTCTCTGGGCTTGCGGCAATCATGTACGAGGCGAACCCCACGGCGGGATCCATGTCAAGTTCGCAGAGGTGGGACCTCCTGACGGCTTCGAAGCGAGAGAACTGGATCACCAATTTACCTGTGACCCCGGCTAGTGTCAACTTGGTCGCCCTCGCACCCACAATCGCACCGACGCCCACACCCACGCCCAGCCCGACGTCCTATCCTACGCCCAACCCGACGGCGCCACTTCCTGGCCCGGTCGGCGCCACTGGCGATCCTCACCTTCAGAACATCCATGGTGAGCGGTTCGACTTGATGCAGCCAGGGAGGCACGTTCTGATAAACATCCCTCGTGGAGAGCGCGCCGGTAGAGCGTTTCTTCTCGTGCAGGCCGATGCGCAAAGGCTGGGCGGACAGTGCACGGACATGTACTTCCAAGAGGTCAATGTCACCGGGGCGTGGGTGGCCGCGAACGCGAAGCAGACGGGCGGCCTTCGCTACCGCGCCCAGGACGTTGGCGCCGTACGGGCGCACTGGATGCACTTCGGGCCTGTGCAGCTAAAGGTCGCCCACGGGCACACGCGGCAGGGCCTCAGGTATCCGGCGACGTCAACTGACCACCTCACTGATCTTGCCAATCTTGGGCCAAGGATCGGTGGCCACACGTCCCTGGGCCCTAGATGGGCCCCGTCCAGGATTGGTGAGGTGGTCAGTTGACATCGCCTGAAGGTACCTGAACCTGTACGTGAAGAGCCTGGGCCGTGCCGGCCTCGCCGTCGGAGGCCTGCTGGGGGAGGATGACCACTCCGAGGAGGAAGCCCCTCAGGAGCAGTGCGCCCACCGCATGGCCTTGTAGAGCGCCAGGCCTCCACCTCTGCGGCGTCGCCGTCACGTGCGGCCAGAGCCCGTGACGCGCCCGTGGGCTGACGTTTGGCCTCAGTTCCCAGGCAGCACGACAAGGGGGGACCGAACGAGGGCCCGAGAAGCGAGGCGAAGCGAGGGCTGGGAAGAGGCACGAGCAGAAGGGACCGACCGAGACACAAACGGGGCCGCGAAGCCACGCGGGGATATTGAGCTGCCACGCGAAGCGAGGGAAGGGACAGCCTCCACCCTGCCCGGAATGCGGGCGGATTCGCTATGGGGGGCCTATCGCCGATCTATCGGCGACGCATCGCCGACTCCGAGGCAATAGTGTTTCCCCACCCGAGCCGGTTCCCCCTCGCGTTTCCCCTCGCTCTCGGCTGCATCTCCAGTGCCCGCTGGAGGTTGCCGCGTACTTGAGGTGCTTGCAAAACCGAGTGGCTCTTCGGTGCCTCCGATGGCGCAGGTGCCACAATGCGGCCTGCGCTGTGCAGCCTGGGAGCAGGATCTGATTGGGGGACTCGTCGGGCCCTCCTGGGGGGGTGCTTTTGAGGCCTGCTCGACCGTCTCGGGGGGCCTCCTTTGGGCATCGGGGCCATCCTGGGGTACCTTTAGGGACCTCGTGGGCCGTCTCGGAGGCGTATTGGGCCATCTTGGCGGCCTCGGTTGCCTGCCTCGGCCCTGTGGAAAGCTCGGGAGAGCGGATGCAATGTTTTCCTATTGGGGATCGTGGCCTCGGGAGCGCGCATGCACGTGTTGTTTGGGAGGGGTCGCAGCCTCATCTGCGCGACTCAGTGTTTTGGTTCGTTGGATCGTGGCATCGGGAGCGTGGATGTATGGTTTGCCGTTTGCCCCCACATCCTAAGCGAGACCCTTGGTTTCTCTGGATACCCCAGCGCAGAAACTCACCCTCACCCTCACCCTCCTTCATCACAACTCACATCATCATCATCATCATCATCATCATCATCATCACCATCATCATCATCAGCATCATCATCATCATCATCATCATCATCATCATCATCACCACCATCATCATCATCATCATCAGCATCAGCATCATCATCATCGTCGTCGTCGCCGTCACCATGAGCATCAGTATCATCATCATCAGCATCATCACCATCATCAGTATCATCATCACCATCATCATCATCGTCATCGTTAGCAACAGCAGCATCATGATACTCATCGCCACCACTATCATCATCATCACCACCACCACGATCATCATCATCATCATCATCATCATCATCATCATCATCGCCACCATCCTCAGCGTCAGCATCAGCATCATCATAATTATAGTGCATGGTCGCGTCGTCATGGTTATCATCATCAGCGTCATCATCGACGCCATCACGTATCATCATCAACACCAAACCCACACATACATACTCACGCACCCTGGCGCTCTCTCTCGCTCTGTCACACACACACACACGCACGCACGCACATTCCTGCGGCCTGAGTCTGCAGGAAGTCTCGAGCGGGAGCATCGTCTGTGAGTGAAGTGTGAGGCAGTCTCGAGCGAGAGTTCCCACCCAATGGATGCCCACCTCATGCTACAGTCAACCCGTCTAACAAGGACGCGCGATAAAGGGTGGAAGGGCCTTGCAAGGCCATGCTCACACTCTGCGAGCAGGGCGCGGCCAGCGAAAACGGCCAAGGACGGGCCGAAAAGGAGGGATGCAGGGGTAACCTTGGAGATCCGAGCGGTCCATACAGCGCCCTCCGCTCTCATCACTCTTGGGCTCTCGGACCTGCGCCGCGAGGAGCTCTCGAGCGGCGGAGCACCACCACAGGCCAGGAGCCCACGGGGAGGCCTCGGGAGCCGCACGGGCAGACCCTGGAGGGCCCCAGGAGCCGCCCAGGAATGCCCAGGAGGCCCCGGGAGGCCACACCAAGCGGCCCCGGGAAGCCTCAGCGGGAGGCCCCAAAAGGATCCAATCCAGGAAGCAGCAAGATTCCCCCAGGAGGAGGCAGGATGCCCCAGGAGGAAGGGGAGGCCCCAAGAGGAAAACGAGGAGGAGGAGGAGCAGGAAGAGCAGGAGGAGGAGAAGGAAGAGAAGGAGAAGGAGGAGCCAGGGGGCAGGAGGAAGCAGGAGGAGGATGAGGCAGGCGGAGGAGGAGGAGGAGGAGGAGGAGGAGGAGGAGGAGGAGGAGGAGGAGGAGGAGGAGGAGGTAGGAGGAGCAGGCAGGAGGCAGGAGGATAATCATGAGGCAGCAGGTGGTATTTTGGGGGTCTGGGGTGCCTCCTGGGAGCCATCCATGTGTCTCTTGGGAGCTTCTTGGGGATCCCTCGGGGGCCCTCTTGGTCCTCACATGGATTGTTTCCACTGCAAGCCCCCCCCCCCTTGAGTGACGAGCGCCAGTCGCCCTGCCACTCGGGCGAGGCCCCGTTTTGAGAAGGAGCCACCCTCTGTCTGTCTAGCACGGGTTGGGTGAGCGAAAGGTACCGGCACGGTCACGGTCCCACTCGTAGCGAGGCGGCCGGGAACGGCCGTGGGCCGAAGGAGTCTCACGCGGGCCACGCCGGAGGGATGCACGCGCGGAGGTCCCCGAACCGAGCGCGAGGAGACCGAAAGGTACCGGCACGGTCACGGTCCCACTCGTAGCGAGTAGCTGAGCTCTGTTGCACACGTTCGAAGGTCTTGCCATTGCTATGCGGGAGCTCTACTTGGAACAGGGGCCGTCCTCCATCCATGCACAGTCGGCCCAGATCAGTAGGTCGACCCTGCCAAATCAAGGGTACCCTTGTGTCCTGTGTCTTGCGACCCATGCTTCCTGCATTCCTGTGGCAACGTGGCCCTCGGAAGGGTCTTGTGTCCTCTCGCGTGTCCTGTCCAATCGAGTCCGATTGTAATTGGTGCGCAAGTATGACATTCGCGATGTAGAGTTTGAGAAGTTCTAAACCCAAAGCCACGCGTTGAGATCGAGCCAGCCTCCGTCCTCGTAACTGTCGCAAGTGCTTATGACGAATGTGCGCGGCGCTTCTGCGACAGCCCCATTTTGGAAACGGCGGTTCCATTTTCTTACATTTGCAAGTTATACACATTGTTCATTTCCAAGCATTCGAAAGTTCTTTGATTTTTTGGGGGGCCAAGATCCTTCCATTTCTAATTGTTCTATCCTGGACCTCTTCCTGGCCACTGGGGGGCCAGGAACAATCTGAAGCGAGCACAATTAGAAATGAACACGATTAGAAATGAACGATGTGTACATTTGCAAGTAATGCGCGGACGAATGTGCGCGCACTGGGGCGAGAGCTGCATGTTGCGAATCACTGACCCTCCGCCCGTGCAACCGTTGCAAACTTTAGAGACAAGTGTGTGCGCGGCACTACGGTCAGGACCCCATTTTGAAGACAACAGGCCCTCCATCCTTGTGGCTGGTGCACGCTTGTCACGAGGGTGTGCGCGGCGCAAGGTGAGAGCCCCATTTTGCAAACGACCGGTCCTCCATCCGTGTAGCCGTTTTTGGCGTTGTTCGGTGTCGTGGTAGTGAGTTGCATGGGAGCCTCAAGGGCCATATCCGGCCCTGCATATGAACACGTCTAGTTATGTGACAGGGGTGTCGTTGATCAGAACCCGGAATTGCGGAAGAAGAGGAGGAGGAGTGGGCTACCTTTGACCTGGAAAGTATATTGGAGCCCTCTTGTCAGCTGCTTAGCAGCCTCTCTGGGGCCTTGGGAGCCCTCTGAGGGGCCATCTTGGAGGACATCGTTAAAACAAAAGGCAGCGCCGATTGGGGCCGCCACAATGGGACCGGCGCATCGACTCTTGGGGCCCTCAGCGCTTTTGGTCCGCTCTTGGGCGTTCCTGTCGGTACGATCGAAGTGGGTGCGGAAAGAATGGGGACGAAGATGAGGCGTGCCACAAGCGGCATCGCCTTCGAGGGTCGAAGATTTGCATCTCTGCCTCGGCGGAAGGTGGCGGCAGGCTGGCGGAAGCCGTCAGAAGCAATAATTTCCCCACCTCCCTCACCCAAGACATGGCAAGGCTTTCTGGTTCAGGGTTTCTGGAAACCGCCATACAGACACGAGGTCCCGTCCATTTGAACAGATTACAGAGCTTGCTGTCGGTGTTGCCGCGGACGCTGTCGATTTGAGACAGAACTCCAATTGCCAAACCGCAGCCGGTGTCGGTATTGGACAACATGTGTTGGTGGGCATCGTGTACCTTGTCTGTACCCATGTCGGGCGTGTCGAGGTCGGGGTGCTTCTGGAGCTCTTATGGGCCCCTCTTGGAGCTCTCATTGGCGATCGTGGATCCATCTTGAGGCTATAAAACCAAATTGTGAAGGTCACTTTGCGCTCTCTGGGGCCATCTTGGGCAGAAAACGAGCGTGCTGCACCTCCCCCCCATCCAGACCCAGGGGAGGTGATGAAAGGAGGGATCAAGACACCCCTCCCAGACGCAAATCGCGTGGCTCACTCCCGCCCGCCCTCCCAACACAAAGGTATCACCCGAGTCTCAGCGTACTCAGCGGTCGTCTCCGGACGGGCAGCTATATACTGGGAACCAGTACGCACCCCACGTGCGCGACGCTGGGGCGAGGTGCGCCACGCGTGCCATGCGCGCCACGCGCGGCGCGCCACGCGCATCAGGCGCCCAGGCGTGCCATGTGCGCCCGGTGCGCCAGACGTGCTCCAGGTGCGCCAAGTGTGCCGCGTGCTCCAGCCGCGTCGGGTGCGCCACGTGCGGGGCTCGCGCAGGCAGTGCCACGTGCGCCCACGCACATCGGGAGAAACATGTCAGCCTCCACCATCCTTGACGAGAGCCCATGAACAGTCGTGGCGGAGTGGCCATCATGACGTCTGGTTGGCTTGCACACAGCAGGCAACGTGCCAGCACCCCCGTCGCCCTTGTCAAAAGCCAATGCAACGTGAGATGCCCGCGCAAGGTCAAGATTTCGCCGCGACGTGCAGTTGTATTTTTTCCGCTGGCAGGGGTGGTGGACCTGCGCGCAGCAGGCCATATGCTGGCACCCCCCCCGTCCGTGTCAACAAAAACAAAAGAACAAAACCAAATGCTCGCGGGGGGGCCCGAGCATGACCGTAGATTGTGAAGGCGTTACGGTCGGTGCCGCCGACCCTGGAGACGACGACGACGACGACGACGACGGCGACGACGGCGACGGCGTCGACGGCGGCGGCGGCGGCGGCGACGACGACGACGGCGAAGACGAAGTCGACGACGACGACGTGACCGTGGATTTTGTCGCACATTGTACTTCGCATTGTTCCTTTGACGGGATGGTGTGGGGGGGTGCCGGGATGGCGCAGAGCAGGTAAAACATGCCGGCACTTCCGCGGCCCCTGCCCACAAAACCCATGCAGAGCGGTTGAGGAGCGCGCCCGCGCATGCTCCAGATTTGGAGGCGAAGATGTAAGAGGAGGACGAGGAGGAGGAGGAGGAGGAGGAGCACGAGGAGGAGGAGCAGGAGGAGGAGGAGGAGGGAGGATCCTTCCCTCCCTCCTCGCTCCTCCCTCCTTCCCCCTTCCCAGCTCCTCCTTGCTTCTCCTCCTTGCGCGAATGTTGCATGATTTGTTTAACAGGGATGGTGGGGGGTGTCGAAGAAGAAAAATCTCTGTAAACATAAACTGTTGGCGCTCCGCGCAAAATTCTTGGACCCACCCGCGCTGGGCCCCACCGGCAGCGCCTGCGGCTCCGCCCCTGGCGCGCTCCGCGCGCCAGGGAGGGGGGTCCAGCGCGGATCCGAGAAGTCCGCGCCGAGCGCCAAAAGTATATGTGTATGGCGTTTTGTTCTTCTCCTAGGCTGGGCCAATGGGTACGGGTTAGCTGCCAGTTGGGTGGGGGAGGGGGTGCTTACTCACAGGGCGCAGTGACCAAGGCACCCCGAAGGATTGCCGCAAGCCGTCTCGCTCGTTCCCACCCGCCCTCCCACAGCAGGAGCAGCACCCGAGTCTCAGCAGCGCCACGGGCCGCCATTGGATGCACAGCCAGCCACTGGGAACCGCAAGGGGTGCCGCACCTCTCGTGCCAACTGCGCCCAGGGGTGCGCCACGTGCGCCAGGCGCCCCAGGGGGCCCAGGCGCGCCAGACGAGCCTGGTGCGCCAGATGCGCTACGTGCTCCACATGCGCCAAGTGTGCCACGCCACCGTTATTAATTTTTTTATCGTTGCCACGTGCGCCACATGCGCAAGGTGTGCCACGTGCTGCACCACCCGCACTAGGTGCGCCGCATGCGCGGTGCATGCAGAGGAGCCAGCCAGGTGCGTCAGCACACGTGAACCCACACATCGGTAAGCCCCACCAGCCCTGTCAACAAGCCAGTGCGAAGTGGCGGAGGGGGAGGGGTCAGCATAGTGTATGGCGCGTGTGCCCCTAATTATGTCGCATTTGTTTTTGACAGGCGTGGTAAGCCCGCACGCACCAGACAATACATGGACACACCCGCCACCTCTATCAAACCAGCAATTCGAAGTGCTCACGGGGCCCTCGCGCATGGTCCAGGATGTTGTTGCAGCGTGCACGTTGTTTTAATTTTGGCAGGGTTGGTGGGCCCGCACACGCCATGTAATATGATGCACCTCCCGCCGCCCTTCTCCTCTGCAACCGGTGCAAGAGTTTGCCGCGTAGTCTAGTTTGTTTTGCTTTTGACACGGGTTGTGTGTGTGTGTGTTTGGGGTGGGGGGTGAGGTGGGGGGTGGGGGGGTCGGCATTGATCTTGGTTTGTCGCGGGTCGAGTGGGGAGTTCTTCATGCCCGAAAAGTGATCAACACTTTTCGAAGGAGGAGAAGCGGGCTGGAAGGGAAAACGTTTTGAAACACGTCAGCCAACAGTTGCAGTGAGACAAAGAGAACGGTCAAGGGCAATCCGCATTCACGCATAGCGCGATTGGTTTCCGCATCTCAGCGGTGCACACAGGGCTGCCACCGATGGCACGGCAATGCACGAAGCGCCTGATAGGAGGAGGAGGAGGAGCAGGAGGAGGAGGAGGAGACCTTTCTTTTCAGACGTGTTCTGCGCCGCCTGGCTACCTGGCATGCTATATCCTGACGCATTCTGTATGTCCCTTCTGCCGACGGCGAGAGGACGAAGGAGCGGACCTTCCCAAATCATGGGGGGGGGACCTTGCCCCACCGACCAGGGCCTGCTTCGAAGCACCTTCCTCGCGCTCCCCCCCCCTTCTCGCAAAGCGCTCGGAGGACCTGGTGGACGCCGGGGTGCTGGAGGCTTCCGGGGGGCGGGCCGCCCAGTGCCTCTCTGCGCTGCTCGCCGCTCGCTCGGTCGCCTCGCGCGCGCCGAGCGGGAGGGGGGCGGCGGGGGAGCTCGGAGGGGGGAGGGGGTGCGCGCTCGCTCGCGCCCCTCGCCTGCAGCAGGGGAGGGGAGCGTCAGGGGGGGGGGGGGGCAGGTGGAGAGGGCTGCTCTCTCGTGACCCTTGCTCGCGCTGGGTCAGGGGATGGGGAGCGTCAGGAGGAAGGGAGCGAGCGGGGGGGGGGAGCTAGGAGGGAATGCGGGGAGGGATGAGGGAGGGTGTGGGGATGGGGGGAAAGGGGGGCTGCTTCTTTTCGGTGCTACCTCCTCTGCAATCGTGGTTCATGACGCTGCCCACGTCACTGCTACGATGAGGGATCATCTCGATTATGTTGTGCCCGTCGGCCAGGCGCAACGGCAGTGACTGTGTCATGCGCTAAGGCTGGGGCACCCGCAGATGAGGCCAGGCGCGGCGACCCAAGTAATTGATCCCTGGCGCTGCACCGGCGTAGCTCCCGATACCTGTTCGTTCATTCGCAGGTGGCCCGGGCAGGCCCAGGTCAGTTCCTGCGCGGGGGGAAAGCCCGCGGATCACCCAGTCGCCAGGGTCTAGAGTTGTCGCCACACTGAGGGCGGTGAAGAGGAAGACCAAAGATCAGGACATGCGTGGGCCTCAGCAAGTGGATGATATGGCCCACAAGTTGATTGAGGCACATCGCGACACCCTGTAGATTAAATCCGCGTTCGACGCGGAGCAATAGCAAAAATCTGGACAAGTTTAACCTGGACCAGTTGACCGTGCATGAAAGCACAGCGCGCTTACAAGTGCTGCCATTTTCGCGCACTGGCGCCGCGGCGAAGCCGACGTGAGACATGGCGACACATGCTATGCGGACTGCGTGGGAAGCCGTCGGCAAGATGGATGAAACGGGTGCGATTGCGACCGCGGGCGCGTCGAATCGCATCTGCCCCCTTTCCCCGTGGCACCCCAGCATGAATGGCCGCCTGAGAGACCTTAGGTCAGAGGCCGTGGGGGTCGAAGCAGTGCCCCTCTGAACAAACGATGTGATGGTTGAACAGGTCTCGAACCAAACGGGGAAACATGATGTTCATCTAGCCTGGCACTCCATTAGAGCCCATGCTCGTTCGTACAGGTATTGTTGTAGGTTGGGAGGGGAGGGACGTGACGTCGCCTGTTCGGAGTGAGCGCACGCTTCTTTTTTCCTGACGGCAAGCCTCTCTCAATCTAACCAGCATCCGCCAATTCGGTTCCCCAGTCGTTAGTGTCCTCATCCGCACTGCAAGCGCAGAGACATTCGCCAGCATCCTGGAGGGGGGAGCTCGGCGAAGACGGCGCCGAGGAGGGTGCGTAGTTGCTGGGAGGCGTTGTCAATCTGCCCGTGCGTACTTATTTCCAAGCGTTGTTGGTCTGATTCCCTGTGTCCCACATTCCATTATTGGGAGCCTCTTGAGAGCAATTGCGCCAGGGAGCACTGGGCATATCGATCAGGCGCTTGATGTTACGCAGAGGCTGGGGGGCTTAAGTTTTGTTGGCCGGAGCCAAGGTTGTCCCTGAACTCCTTCTCTGGTAGGGGGGCCCGGGGTGGGGCAGGTGTGGGGTCAACTGGGCTACTCCTGATCGCCTTGTGGCGCGCCCGAGAGCGGTTTCTCTCGCGGAGAGTACAGAGCGCGGCTGCTACGATGCCAACCCGAGCAAAGGCGGCGTAAGTGAGCGGGGTCCAAGTTGCGTTCCGAACCCCAGAGGCTTCGACAGCTCCCCACCAGCAGCATTGCATGATCCAAGAAGGCGGGCCACGGCGTTGAGAAAAAGAACGGCGCGACTGCCTGGGGGCGCATCATCTCGGATAGAACCGCGACTTGAAGACAATAAAGGGATTGATAATATGCACGCCAAGTAGCGTTCAATGCCGCAGGCTAGACTGCCTGACTGCGCGGAAGATATGGTAACGCTGCGACTGTGACGCGTGCATGTGGAATACCTTCCTGTGGCACGATGCTGTGGTGTTTATAAGTTTAGCGCGATGCGATTGAAGTGCAATGCGGTGCGTGGTGTGTGACGACGTTGTGATACAAGTGCGTGGTTCGAGCTGGTGGTTCGAGTCGGTGGTTCATGGACCATGGCCTTATTGACCCAGTGCCCGACTACCGATTCGGCTGTTCCCTGCCGACGGGCCTGTCATCATCGCGTGCAGTCAACCCGTATAGGAAGAATGGGCAATTTTCCCAAGGGTGCCCTTGAATTTTGCCTCCTCGGTCCATCCTTCGCCACTTCCGTTGGCCGCGTCCCGCTCGAGAAGCTTCGATATGAGCGTCCAAGGCCCTTGCATCCTTATCGCGCATCCTTCTGATACGAGTCGACTGTAACCGCACGGCCTGACGTGGCCTCTCTGTGCAGCGTATGGTTCAAGAACCGACTCTCCTGGCTCCTTGCGGGTTGGGTTCAAGAGCCTCTAGCGGACGGCAACGGGGAGGCAAGGTTCGTGGGGTGAAGCAGCGTACACCTTTTGTGCACCTGTTGGGCCCGCGGTGGCAGTTGAGGGTTCAGAGGCCCTTCAGGGCCCCTGCACGGCCACTTTCCTTTATCGAGCACAAGAGAACCCCATAACCCTGAGAACACGATGAAGACGTGGCCTCACTGAGGTCCCCGTCTTCGGCAGCTTGGTTCGATACGCCTGCAGAACAGACCCCCTATCCCTGATGTTTTCACCCTCCTAACCCAGGTCGCCTCCCACAGGGTCAGGGGCCCCTTTCGGTGCTGCTCACTCAGGGCCCCTGCACGGCCACCGTCCTGCAGTCCTGGGTCCCCTTATGTGATCGTTTTCTTATTCATTGTTTTGCCGATCGGCGCGGACCCTCGCACCCCCCCTCTCCCCCCCCTCCTGGAGCAGATCTTGGCTGTTTTTGTCGCCTGTTTCGAGCAGGTGGAGTCTCCCTTCATAGGACCCACTGCCAAAAACAGTCGCACTGAGCAGAGTTCTGGAGCCAGACCCCCCCCCCTTCCGCCCAATGCCGAAACGCCGAATCAAAAAACGCTCACTACACGCGCCGCTCACTGCACGCGCCTGCCAGCGCCTCCTGGCGCGGGTAGGGGTGGCGCTGGAGCGGTCTGGCGCTTCGCGGCTGGATGGCCTCTCTCGAGGCCCGTGGCCTCGTGCCTCATGGCTCCGCCCGTGCCTCCGCGACGCTGGCCACTGGAGCTACGGCGGATGCATACCTCAAGAAATCGTGCTACGAGAAATGTTGGAGCCCATTGCTCGTAGAAGAAATGCTTCGCCGGTCGTGGAGGACCCTCGGGTGCCCCAGAGCTTCTGCGGGCCTCCAGGGCCGGGGAGGTCGCCGATGTCGTGCCCCCCCACCCCCAGAGCCGTCGGAACCGCCTCTGGGAGCCCTCTTGAGGCGCTCTTGGTCCGCTCTTGGGCCCTCTTGGGGCCGTCTGCGGGGCTCCTTGGGCCCTGGAGGGGGCTCCGTGCCTGGGGGCCCCGGCCGCGCAGCGCAACGGACGGCGCCGCAGCCCTCGGCGGAGCAGCCCTGGCCAGGCGGGCACCCCGGGCACCGGCGAAGCGAGGCGGCGGCCCCACGATACGCGGCGGCGGCGGCCCCACGACGCGGCGGTGGCCTCGTCCTCCTCCTCCTCCTCCTCCTCCTCCTCCTCCTCCTCCTCCTCCTCCTCCTCCTCCTCCTCCTCCTCCTCCTCCTCCGCCCTCCAGATCTGTTGGTTAGACCGGTGGTGCGGTTGGTGGTCCCTGCCAGGCCCAGGCCTCCCCTCTCCTGTCGACTCGCCTGACGCCGGCGGACCGCGCGGCCGGCACACATGTGCTGATCGACGGTGGCGGGCTTCTGGAGCTCTCGCGTGGCGCCTCGTCGCTGCCTGCTGGGCGGCGGCGGCCTCGATCTGTTCTTCCTCACAGCAGCCACGACACAGGCGCCGTGCTGCTGGGCATTGTGCGCGGCCTCCTGGGCCCCTCTTGGGCCTCTCCTGGGCCATCTTGAGGCCATCGCGAGGCTTCAGAAGGGTATCGGAAGCGAATCAGCAGGGAGGCACATCAGTAAGTGTTCTTAGGTTTTTGAAGGGTCTGTGCCTCGTGAAGGGGTCCTGAGGGGGCTCCGAGCGCATTTGGAACCGTCTTGTGGCCCTCGTCGGGCATCTTGGAGGTATGTTGGAAGCTATCTTGAGCCTTCGCTTGTCAACTTGACCCGCCTTGGAGGCCATCTTGGAGCATCGGGGGCCGTCTTGTAGCCATGTTGGGCCATCTTGGGCGCTCTGACACCTCGCGCCCCCCCCAAACAAAACAACAGGGAGGATGGGGAGGTAAGCCTTACAGAAAAGAAGAGGTTGAACGAAGAGGAAAGAAGCCACTCGTCAGACCTTCTTAGCCCAAAGGGTTGAAGGGATTATCTTCCTGCCTCTCCTCTCGCCTCTCTGCGCCCCCCCCCGCATCTCTCCTGCAGCCGTTCTCCTCTTCTCGGCGTCCTTACCCACCTCTTGATCCTAACTGGTGCGCACCTTCTCTGGCAGACTCAGCTGAAGAGAGTCCGTATTCATACGGACGTCATCGTAGATTAATGGGATTACGCCCATGTGCCATCTTTGAGTTGGATAATGTCACCAGTTAGACAGCGAGCTCTGATTCCTAAACTGCACGTAAAGAGTATCAACCTATTGTGAGAAGAATGCCATATGTCGGCTTTACCTCTTGTCGCCATCAAAACAGGAGTCTCGCCCTTCTCTCGATCGTCCCCCACCCCTAGAAGAAGGACACAACTTTCGAAACCATGAACTTCAGGAGGTCCGCGCGGATTTCTTGGATCTGCTCTTTGCCCTCCTGGCAGCGCCGGGGGCGCCGCCAGGGACGGGGGCCCAGCGACGATGCGAGAGATCCGCGTGCAGATCCGAATGCTTTGATTTGCGTAGTTTTTAATGACTTTGTTCGGTCCATCCTCGCCGTCATTCTCACGCTCCTCCAGTTGCCCCTCTGCTTGCTGATATCGTCCCGTCCTCTTCTGAAGCCGCGTGTTTGGTCCGGGCGGCCACGACCCAGTTCGAATAATTTCACTGAGGTGCGCATGGCCGTGCTCTCCCCCCTGCCCCAGCTGCACCTGTTCTCTCTCGGGGTCTCCTGGCTGTGTCCCTCGTGCTTCTCGGCCCGCCTCATCACCTCCGTGTTGCTACTCTGGTGCTCTGCTGGGGTAGTCCTGTCCTCTCCTGAAGCTGCTGCATCTACTCCCCGTTCTGCATCACTCCGTCCCTGGAGGCGAAGGCCGTCGTGGTCATGAGCGGGGCAACCCCCAGCCGGGGAACGTTCCGCGAGCCGTTGTTCCGGGACTGCCGGGTGGTCCTCTGCTCGCAGGACCTCTCGGCCGATGAGGTTGGCGAGGAGGTCTCGGGACGATCGGAATGGGTACGGAAAGAATGGGCACAATGTCCAACAGCAGTTCCTGTTCATTCTGAACAGGATTCGCTGTCAGCGCCGCCGCGGACGTTGTTCTTTGAAGACACAGAAACCTCCTGCGCAACAGCGGCCGCTGTTGGTTTTGGACCACCTTTGCTGTTCGGCATTGTACCCATTTGAAGCCCACGCGTCTTCTGAAAAGTTTTCTCTGTCTTCGGGGAAGGCTTAGAAAACTTCTCAGACGGCCCGGGGACTTCCGAGCCTTCTGAGAAGGCCCGCCCCTCCTCACTTCCCGCCCGCGCTCGCCGCCGAAGAACGGGCGGGCCCAGGACAAGTTTTGTTAGAGCCTTCCAGAGAGCCTTCTTGAGCGCTCGCGCGAGCGGTCCAGAGCGCTCTGGGACGGCCGCGCCGGATACATCTTCCTCCTCCTCCTCCTCCTCCTCCTCCTCCTCCTCCTCCCCTCCTCCCCTCCTCCTCTCCTCCTCCTCCTCCTCCTCCTCCTCCTCCTCCTACACCTCCTCCTCCTCCTCCTCCGCCTCCTCCTCCTCCTCCTTCACCTCCTCCTCCTCCTCCTCCTCCTCCTCCACCTCCGGCGCCCTCGAGGGCGCTAATCGATTCGCGCTTCGTGGTTCGGCCCCGATTCCCTCTCATCCTCCTGTTGTCCCTTGGGGGGCGGCGCGAGAGCGCGAAGTTGTTCACGCTTCGCGCAGCGCGAGGCGCGAAGTTAGTTGCCCTTGGGTCTCAGAGACCCCCGATCTGTCCCGATCCGACGTTGTCCCGATCTTGTCTTCGTCTCAGCTGGTGCGGGAGAGGAGGCTGAACAATCTGAAGAAGAGGACGCGGCTCTCATCCAGTGCGCACGCAGCAGCCGGGATCAACCTTCGAGAACCCGGCGCAGGTGGCAAACAGAGGAGGAA
>CAUYUJ010017715.1:357402-392402 GCA_963575745.1 Prorocentrum cordatum | reverse complement strand
GGTGTGCGGGTGCGGGCAGTGGGCGTTCAACTTCAGGATCGAACGCAACAATGGGAAGTGCATCAAATGCGGAGCCAAGCTACAACTGTACAAGCCGCAGGGAGGACAATCTGCTGCCATCGACGTCGCTGCGGGATCGCCGTGGCGTGAGGGCAGGCAGCATGGCCGTCGCTGGGGCGGCAACGGAGGCAGCAGTGGGACCACCCAGCAGAGCGTTGCAGAGCAGCTCAAGAAGGCGCTGGAGCTCTGTGCCGCCATCCTCCCTGACGATGCAGTGGAGCAGGCCAAGAAGAACCTTGCAGCCAAGACCGAGACGGAGGCCAAGACGAGGACTCCGTCGCATCAGGTCCAGTCCACGGCCGCCATCCTTGAGCAGAAGGAGGCGGCGCTCCAGAAGGCCGCCGACGCGCTCGTCAAGGCCGAGTACGCCACCAGGAAGGCTAAGGAGGCACACGTCTTGGCGTGCACAGAGAGAATCAAGGCAAAGAAGGACCATGAGGATGCGGTCCAGTCGCTGGCCTCGACCGTGCACAGGCGCCCAGCGGACGACGCCACCACCAGCGACGGCAAGAAGGTCACCTTCACGTTCGACATGTCCCTCCTCAACGAGGGCCTCGACCAGCTCGACGAGGAGAAGGGGAGGGAGTTGGAGGGCCACCGTGCAGCCCTCGACACCGCTTACCAGGCCATGGTCGCCGAGGACGCCAAGGTCAGGGAGATGTGGGCCAAGATCGAGGAGATCAAGGCATGCCCGCACAAGCGGGCGCGGGTCGAGGCCGCCAGCGCGGCTGAGGCCCCAGCGCAGCAGGTTGCCCAGGAGCAGCCTGATGTCGCCATGGCGGGCGACGAGGAGCAGGCGGTCGAGAGCATCGCTGTCCCTGGCCTGGACAAGACTGACCCCGAGCTGCTCGCGGCCACCCTCGAGCAGTCCATCGCCGACGCGCGCAGCCGCCTGCCAGCCTGGCCCCCGCCGCCCAGCGGCAGCGGCGCAGCGGCCCCCTCTGGCGGTCCAGGCCCCGCTGCGGCGGCAGCGGCCACCAGCGGCGCCAGCGGCGGCCCGCCCCTGGCTGCGGCCGCTCCTGCTCCTGCTGCTGGCGGCGCTGGCAGAGCTGCCAAGCCGCGCGGCGGGAGCCGAGCGGCCTCCAAGGGGCCCCAGCGGGGAGGGCGGTCGTCTCCCTAGCGGGGACGAGGCCGACGGAGGCGCAGGAGCCCAGGCTGCGGACGCTCTGAGACAGGAGGCAGCCAGCACGCAGTGCGCCAAGAGGCAGCGCTGCACGGACGCGACAGTATTCTTCAGCAACATCACGAAGTGGGGCCCGCAGGCGAGAGGCTTCATGCGGGCCCAGGCCGAGAGCTACGACATCATCGGCCTGGTCGAGACACATGCTAGTGACGACGTGACAAGCAAGGCGCGTTGTGAATTGTCACGAGACGGATGGAAGCTACTTGGCACACCAGCGAGATTGACGGGACGCTCTGCGACGGGCTCATCTGGAGGCGAGTGGATCTTGGCCAAGAAGCAGATACAGACAACTTCATTCGAGGCATGGAGAGAAACAGGCAGAAACAAATCTGGCCAGGACCCGTTCGAGGGGTTCTGCCCGACGTGTTGGCACCTCAAGTCGGGAAACATCGTGATCGTCAGTGCCTATCTCCTCCCGCAGCTCGGGTTCAAGGAGGCCAACCAGCGGACCCTGGTAAGGCTCGGTGCCTTCCTCCGCCAGCTGCGTGACCCCTGGGTGGTCTTGGGCGACTGGAACATCACGCCAGACGAATGGGATAAGACACAATGGATCATGAAGCTCAACGCGGAGAGGCTGCTGGTGGAGAACTGCACCGCCACGTGCAACAGGGGCTCGGGCAGCGCCATCGACTATGCCCTCGTCTCGAAAGGTACGACAGGCCACCTGAAGCTGCAGGCGGTCGAGGAGGTCCCTTGGAAGGATCACATAGGCCTGAAGCTCACGATAAAGGACGGCAAGCAGAGGTGGTGGCACAGGAAGCTGGACATCGCGCACGAGCTCCCCACGGTCCCGCGGCCCAAGAAGCAGGCCGACCCGAACAGCAAGAGGCAGAAGGGCATTCAGAAGGCCAAGGAGGAGAGGCGCGACAGGCTCCACGAGCACCTGCAGGCCGCCTTTGACGAGATGCACGATGATCTCGACGAAGATGATGACACCAGGGAGGCTGCACCCACCACGGCCTTCAACATCCCAGTGCAAGTATGGGAAGAAGCGAGTGTAGCAGTTGAAGCCAGAGGACTGACCCCAGGAGTGACAGCCTGGCAGAGACCAGCCGCCCCACCGACAGCAACATCGAGATGCAAACAGAGCAAGTACCACCTCTTGCTGATGAGGGATCCACAGGGCCAGCAGAAGATCGACAGCCATTTCGCGAGGTGGATCACGACCCTGGAGCTTGCGACCCTCCAGCACCACGGGATCGACACAGACAAACAGGACGCCTACATGGGCAGAGGAAGAGGATATGCCATCAAGTGGGTCAGGACCTCGGCCACGCCGGCGCGAGCGCACCTCCGAGACCCACACCTCGAGTGGTGGCACATTGCGGTGACGCTCCTCAAGCGCTACGAGATGCTCAGGCGCACCGACAGGATCATAGAGGCCGCCAGCTGCAACGGCAAGATAGTCGAGATCATGCAGAAGGCCGAGGAGATGCAGATCCACGAGGTGTTCAACAAGGACGACGGCGAGGAGTTCAGAAACTGGAAGGCCATGATGGGGACGCTGCAGGACATCCCCGTCGAGGATGTGATCCCCGTCATCGAGACCAGCGAGAGGTACCAAGGGAGGGCCGTCGGGCAGGCACTCACCAAGTCGAGGAAGGCCTACCAGAGCTGGGCAATCAAGATGTGGAATGAAGCTCCGCGGCACCTCCACAACATGGTCAAGGATCCGAGACCTGAGACAGTTGAGAAGATCCAGCAAGGGAGATCCGTGGCGGACCCTGACCAGATCATGAGCAACCGAGCTGACGAATGGGAAAAGCATTGGGCCGACCCCAGCGTGACCCCCGACCAGATCCTCGACGGCATCCACATGGTCATGGGCCGCGCCTGGCAGCAACCCTTGGCCCCGCTCCAGCTGCAGCAGCTGGACCGCCTTCTCCCCGCCATCACAGCCACCAAGGCCAAAGGGATCGACAACATCGGGCCAATGGAGGTGCAAAGGCTCCCGACTGAGGGGAGGCAAGGAATGATCGACCTCCTCAATGACATCGAGGAGGTCGGAGCGTGGCCAAGGCAGATGCTCGCGACCATCGGATCTGTTGTGCCCAAAGAAAAGGGAGGGGGCGACAGGATCCTAGGCCAGCTCCCGTTCGTCATGAAGACGTGGAGCAAGCTCAGGGGCAGCATCACGAGCGAGTGGAGCGTCAATCTGAGCGAGTTCTGGGACACAGCAATACGAGGCTCGTCGGCCCTACGGGCCAGCATCCTTCGAGCCACTCTTGACGAATCAGCGAAAGAAATGGGAATAACCACGGCCACTCTACTGTTAGACCTGGCCAAGTTCTACGACAGCATCAGCGTGGTCAAGCTTGTGCAGCACGCGCTGGAGCAAGGATACCCGCCCATCGTGCTCTGCCTTGAGGTTCAGATGCACCTGGCGCCGAGGCTGCTGAAGGAGCGGCAGTGGGTCAGCAGGGAGGTCCAGCCGTGGCGCTCCATCCTGGCTGGCTCTCCAGAGGGTGTACGGCTGGGCAAGGCCTTCATGGGGCCCATCCTCCACCGTGCGCAGCTCACGAAGCAGGCGGACATAGGCCTCTGGACGTTCGTAGACGACACGGTCCTGCGCTCCCAAGGCACCGAGGCCAACGTGGAGAAGCAGCTGATCGACAACGGCGCCATGCTGGGCGAGTGCCTCAAAGAGGCGGGCCTCACGGTCCCCCCGAAGACCACGGTGATAGCAAGCTCTCCGAAGCTGGCCATCGCCATTGCAAAAGGCCTCCAGCAACGCGGCATACCCGCCAAGGCTGAGGGCAACTTCACTGACCTGGGCGTGGACTGCAACGCCGCGAGCATGCGCACACGACGCAAAGGCAGACAGAGAATGCAAAAGGCCGCCAGGCGAGCCCACGCCATCAGGAGGATGCGCAGGATGGCAAGGCTCAAAGTAGTGACCAAGGGCCTCTGGACGACAGGAGCTCGAGCACAGGGCACCTACGGCCACCAGGTGCAGGGCCTGCCGCATTACGAGATCCTCAGGCTGAGGAGGCAGGCGGCGCAGGCGGCAGCAAGGCGCGGGCCAGGGGGGTGCCTCACCAGCACCCTCGCCATGCTCTACGGCAGAGGTGATCCAGCCAAGAGCATCCCGCGAGAGCAGCTGGCGGCCTGGCTGGACCAGTGGTTCGCCCACCCCGAGCTGCACGCCAGGATCGCCAAGGCCTGGCAACTGTCGCTCAGGAGGCTCCGTCTGGCGGGTGAGAGCCGCTGGAGGAGAGTGCGTGGGCCAATATCGGCCACAGTGGCGACCCTCCTTGATGCAGGATGGGACCCTGTCGACCACGACTTCTGGGTCACGGACGAGGACGTGGGCCGGCGGTTCCCCAGCCCCGACCAGCCGAGCTTCGCGGAGGCGGCGGCGGACTACGTGGAGCTGCTCCTGGACTTCGAGCGGTCCATCGACAGGAAGCTCTGGAAGCAGGCAGCGCTGCACCAGGGATCCTCGGACATCGAGGGCGGCTCCGACATGCTCATGATAAGGAGAGAGATGCAGCAGTTCCAGAAGCGGGGGGACGACGACCTCTGGGCGCTCGACGTGGCGGTCGTCGCAGCGGGCCAGTGGACCAGGCAGAGGCGCGCGGAGGCCGGCTACGAGGCTCCTGGCGCCTGCCCCCGCTGCGGCCAGGCGGCCGACTCTCTTTTCCATCGTGTTTGGGTATGCGCCTGTAATCAGGGCCACCCCGATTTCGAGAAATCCGATTACCTCGTCCCTCGGGCTACCGCGTGCCACGAGGCATGGCCTTCGTACTGGCTGCGAGGGCTACCGAGTGTCGAGGCCACCACCCCCTCCTTCGACCTCGACCTCCCTCCCCACCGCTCCGAATTCGTTGATTTCGCGAGTGTCCCCAGAGACCCCGACGGGTTCCTCACGGTGTTCGGGGACGGCTCTGGTGGAGAGCACTCCTCGGACCCCCGCCGCAGGAGAGTTGGCTCTGGAGTTTGTGCCCTCGAAGCTCTCCCAGCAGGTGGATGGACCCCGTCGGCGGGGATTGTTTGTTGTCTTGGGGGTACCCGTCAGACTGTCCCGAGGGCCGAGCTTGCGGCCTTCGCCGAGGCCCTAGAATGCACGAGTGGGCCGCTCAGGTATGTCACTGATCATCGGCCCCTCCAGGACGGCTGGAACAGAGGTCGGCATCTCTCCCCGTCGTTCAGTTGTTCCAATGCCGACCTCTGGTTCAGAATAGGCCGAGCTGTGAGAGCTCGTGGCCCCGACCCCGTCCTAATCGAATGGACCCCATCCCACCGTGAGTCGGAAGACATACGCTCGTCCAGAGACTTGTGGTGGGCGGTGGGCAATGAATGTGCAGATGAGCTGGCCTCCCGAGGAGCGTCAGTTGCATGGTCTGAATTTGTAACGAGTGTACCCCACACTGATGCGGTGGATGCCGAGACCTTCCTGATCCGACGCAGGGCGCGGAGGGCCCTGGCGGAGGCCATCCGTGCGGACCCGTGGACCGAAAATCGTCCCTCGGCCCCCCGCCCCGTTCGGATCCCGAGACTCGAGCTGGCCATGAGAGCCTCACAGCACGAGTGGAGAAGGCTCGGCACGAAGTTTTACTGCCGCAAATGCAAGGTTTTCGTGAACCGCTCGAGGTTCTTCGCGGCAGCCCCGACAGTGTGTGTTAACAGAGCCCCTCCCCCTGGAATCGCGGCCTTAAACGGCCGACGGGTCCTGGGAGGGCAGGTTTTAGACGAGTCCCACGCCTTACAGTACTGGGGGGAATTCGAACTCGTCGTTTGCAGTATGTGCGGTCTTACGGCCACCACAGACCCCAGGCACCTCTGCAAACCGTGTGTTGCACCCACCCCGAAGGGGAGGCAGAATCTGGCGAGGATAAGGAGAGGCCTTCACCCTTGTGTGAAGGGCCCCCCCAAGATTGTTACAGAGGCCAATCTTGAAGACCTCCGCCAGTAATTCACGTGTGTCGACGTTCGTTGTCGTCAGCCCACTAGTCCACTAGTCCTTCTCCTCCTCCGCCTCCTCCTTCCCCTCCTCCTCCTCCTCCTCCTCCCCCTCCTCCTCCTCCTCCTCCTCCTCCTTCTCCTCCTCCTCCGCCCTTGCGTTTTGTACGACACGTGGCCCCCACTGATTCGGATACGGTTTGGCACAGTGCGCCTGTGCCCTGGGCGTCTCACACGCTCGCCGTGCTGTGGCCCAGGCTGAAACGACAGATCTCCAGCTGCGGGACGCGTTGGGCGTCAGGAAAGCAACCCCCACGCCCACACACGCACGCGCACACGCCGCAGCCACGGATAGAATTGAGCGGCGGAGCGGAACAACGGGGTCGATTGCGCGAGCATTCGCGCGCAAGTTCTTCGCGTAAGGTCGCGCGTGCGTGCCCTCTTCTCCACGCGGTGTGCGGCGCTGGCGAAGCACGTAAGCCGCGGCGTAAGGTCGCCATGCCATCTTGCGTACGACTCAGCTCTTTTGGTCGCTCAATTGAGAGAGTTGCTATGAGCTCCAGGAGCTCCAAGCCAAGACAGGAGTTTGCCGCAGACAGCCAGGGCAACCGACAGTGGCGCTGGCCCTCTGCGGCAAACGTGGGATCCGACGCTGCGACAAATCTGAAACATCGCGAGAGAAATCACGCCCAGAGCGCTGGGCGTCACCTTTCTGCGGCACTTCTCGAGCTGCTTTGATGTGTGATGGTCCCGCGGACCAGATCCCAGCGAAAACTTTCGGTGCGGAAAAGAGCCTGTTTTTCTTTAGATCTAGGCAAGCTTACTTGCATGGCGTTCGCCGCCCCCCTCTCCCCCCTCGCCCCTCTTCAATCGAACCTGAGCGTGCAAGTGCCTTTCGACTTGCGTGTTTTCCGCACGTCGAATTGTTTTCGGCTTGCTTCAGACTCAGCCCCCCCCCCGTCCATGCAAGTAAACCTGCCCGAATCCAAAGAAAAACGGGCACAGAGATGCAGCGCCCGGATCTCAGGGAACGCTTCGGCCCACCTCTGGACCAGGGCCGGGCGGCAGACCACCGTGGGGTCCGGCGCGGGCGCCCCCGGGCCCCCGAGGAGCCTCGAGGGGACAGCGTGGGGCACCCCCACAGGGCCTCTACGCTCCAGGCGGTGCTTCAGAAAACACAAGTTTTCGGCCAGAGTCTCGATCAGTCTTAATGTTTCAGTGTAAATCCTGACATTTGACTAGACATTCTGGGTTTGATTTCAAATTCTGAGACTATGAATTTCTTAACCCATGATTTCTAAAGCATTTCGCAGGGTGTACCATGCTGCGGGCCCCGTCCCCCTCCCCCCCCCATACCACCGGAAGTTGCGCGTGCCTGTTGTACGCGTGGAACCTGGAATTCTCTAAGCGGGTGGAAGCGAGAATTCTTTTTGTGGCTGGACCTGTTTGGTTCGCACACGTTGTCGATTAGCGTCGGCAGTCCAGCACAAACGCAATTGCTATATTAAGGCGGTGTGCGATGCTTACCTGGAGCATTTTGCTGCGGTAGACATCGTGAGGCGTTTCTTCTTCGACCGAGGAGGAGGGGGGGTGTTCAACCATGTGACACCGCAGCCTGCGCTGGCCATCCCGAATTCCTTCCGACGCCGTGTCTGCAACATAGCGAGTCTGTAGCACGTGCGATGCAGTTATTGTTGAGTCGATACCATGAGCATGGGCTGTCCAATTACCAGCGGACGAACAGCATCAACCAGCCTGAGACAGCTTGCTCGCACCTTCGCGCGTGCCGCTCGTGCCCCAGGCTCTTGAGCCATGCCCGCCTCGTCTGTGCGAGTCTGAACGCATCCCCCTTGGAGGGGAGCTGCTTCTCTATCGAGCTCCTTGGGCCGGGGCGGGCTGGCGCACCCCAACGGGCGGGCAGGGAGGGCCCGGCGGGCGGGACCGGCAGGCGGGCTCGGCGGGCGGCTGGCCAGTGGACGGCCCGGGGCGGGGGGGCCCTGGCGGGCGGGCCCTGGCGGGCGGGCAGGGCGGGCGGGCCCCGCCGGGCGTGCCGAGCGGGCGGGCCCTGACGGGCGGCACGGGAAGGCGTCCCCCAAGGGTTGGGTCGGTGTGGGCGGGGGCGTGAGCCGCGCGGACGGCGAGGAAGGTCAACGCCCCGCCAATGTCGGCACAGCCATCTCACGAAGCGTGCCCCATAAGGCGCTTCACCTACGGCCCCCGCGCGTGCATGCGCCCCCCCCCGCCCACTCACCCATGTCGGCACATCCCTCACACGGATCGCGCATCGAGAGGCCTTTCACCAACGTTACATGAAGTCATTGCGGTGCGGGTCCCTCGCCAGGCCAATTCTCTCCGAAGTCGCTGCAAGAACCGCTGCAGAGCCTTGAGACAGCACCGTAAATGTTGGGACCTGGTAGCCTGAATCGGGATCGGTCGCCGCGGCCCAGGTCGCGCGGCTCCTCCTGTTTCGTGCCCCGTGGGGCTGGAAGGTAGCCTCGGCGGTTGCAATATGGCAGACGGTCAGCGAGGCAGCACTGCCCACGGTGAGGGGATGCGCAGACTGCGGTGCCACTGCTGCGGCCCACAGACTTGCAAGTGCTGAGTGTGGTGAGCGGGACGAGCAACGGAAACAGTGGTGGTCACCTCGCTGATCTGGACGGGAAGTTGGGAAATTGTGCCAACGGGGTGCGGGATAGTAAGCGACGCGAAGCGTGGCGCTGTTTCAGCATATGTTCGCCAACAGCACCAATCATATGCAAGTCCGGCCGCAGTATCGGCTGGTTCTTGACCAAAGGCAGAAGGGAGTGCACAGCGACGCGATCAGCGAACACGAGCTCTTTGCCACATACACGCAACCCAGCTGAACCTAATTGCTGGGGATGCTTCCCCCAGACCGCTCTCAGGAGGAGGAGGACCTGGAGGGGTGGCGAAACACGGTTTTGGCGGTTTGGTTGAGCAGCTAGCCCATAACGTTGCATATTCCGCAATGCAGGTGCATGTTGGTGGGCGAAGGCGATCCAACCTTCTTGTGTACAGAGCATGGCTTGGCCAAGGACTGCGCAGTATTCGCAACACGTGGTGGCTGGGTTCAGTTGTTTCTCCTGCGGCCCATTCCCCTGAACTCGTCATGCAATCTTACAGCCACATTCCTGGAGGATCGAGCATAGAGGAAAAAAAACTGGCTCAGATGGACACCCATCAAAAGCAGCACCATACTCTCCGTCATCAGCATTATCTCCGTCACAGTCACCACCATTCGCCGCATCATGATGATCAACACCATCGATCATCGCCATCATCAGCATCATCCTCCTCATCATCAGCATCGTCATCAGCATCATCATCAGCATCAGCATCATCATCATCATCAGCAGCATCAGCATCATCATCAGCATCAGCAGCATCATCATCGGCATCATATGTATCATCATCATCCTCATCATCAACAACAGCATCATCAGCATCAGCATCAGCATCATCGTCATCATCACCGTCATCAGCACCATCAGTATAACCATCATCACCACACATCACTAGGAGCGCTCGTGGCGGACAAGGCCCTGGTCAAACAAACAAGTAAGCACCATCCGAACTACAGTTTGGGCGTTAGTTAAGGAATGTGCCCAGGAGGCTTGAGAACCTGGAGGGCTCCTCATCTGATGAGGGTGGTGGTGATTCCCATGTCCCAGCCACGATTGTAGTTCACGGGCTTCCAGACCCTGGGCTCCGTATCCAAAGGATCTTTATCCAATGCCCTTGCTTGACTGTCAAGTCTTGACCACTTTCCCAGAGCCAGCTTTTCGTCCCGAATCACTTTTTGACGGTCCCAGGCCCGTTGAGGGCCCCTAGAGGCCGAAAACTGCCAGAAGTTGCACAAGGCACCTACGGCACTCCGTGTTGAGCCGCGGCCCATCGGGGGCCGTAGCGTATACCACAAAACCCACGCCAGATTTCCTGGTATTCTCTAAGCCCCGTGGGGGGCGTAGGTGGGGTGGTGTCGTTGCTTTTCTGGTCCATCTTCCTCAGCGGCCCGGGGGATGCCCATGGCGCCAGCCGAGCAGCCCCGAGAGCGTCTCCGCCCTGAGCTTCGAGCCCCCACCTTGATCCATCCATCCTTATCCGATGCCCTCACCGTACCGTTCGGGACAGCCCCAGACGCCTCCGGGGCCGCTCCCGGGACGCTCCCGGGACAGCCCGGGTAAGCCCGGGACGCTTCCGGGACGCCTCTGGAAGGCACCCCGAGGCTGAGAATATCCGTCGAGAACCGACGAGCATTGTGCGAAAGCTTCGGAACATTGTTTCGGAGTCTCGGCTCTCTGGGAACCGCCGTCGTCATCACCGCCCCGCTCCCCCACCACCCTCTCTTTCTGCCTCGGGGGAGCCCTGCCCCAGGACAGCCGCTCGGCCAGGCACCTGCCCGAGCCCGCGCGGGGCCGCCGCGCCTGCCTGCAGGAGCGCCCCAGCCCGCTCTCGCGGCGCCCCTGGGGCAGTAGGGGTGGCTGCGCGGCGCGTAGACCTCCCCCTCGTCCGCCTCCCTTCCTCCCTCCTTTGCTCCATCCCTCCTCCCCCCCTCCTCCTCCTCCTCCTCCTCCTCCTCCGCCTCCTTGCCTCCCTCCTCCCTCCTCACTCCCTCCCTGCCTCCCTCCTCCGCCTCCGCTCCTCCCCTCCTCCTCCCGTCCTCCTCCTCCTCCTCCTCCTCCTCCTCCTCCTCATCCTCATCCTCATCCTCATCCTCATCCTCATCCTCCTCCTCCTCCTCCTCCTCCTGCTCCTCCTCATCCCCTCCTCATGTAGTGTTCGCTGCTGGCCTGGAGCCCCTTCGTTGCACGCTGCGGTGCGGCACCAGCGTGGTGATGCGCTGGCCTCGCAGGCAATGCGCTCATCATCTCACGATGTGTTGTGGTGGGGCAAAAGTCATGCGAGGATGAATGCAACCGGCGCCATTGACAGACCCTGGGGACGAGGCATGCAATTCGGGCGATGTCGCCCAGTTTCGGGCCCAGGGACCATCACAGATCGATACGGCGCGGAAAATGCCGCAGAAAGCACTAACGCGCTACATCGGCACAGTGTGGCGCGTTCCACTGTGAAAAACCATTCCTGCATCGCCGCAGTCGCCTCCACAGCTCCTCCAGTTGCGTTGGCCTTTTCCGGTCACGGCACGCATGCCATTTCACATAACCGATAAGTTGTTCGGTGTGTTATATCTTGCCGATTTTGCCTTCGCACCTGTTGCGAGTCATAGCGAATGCGATTAGGAATCGCATACGCTATGACCCGCATACTTTGAACGGCAATTGATTCCCCAAGCGGTCCGAAAATTAGCCTGGCGAAGGACCCAACCATATGCAGTTGAGAGTACCGCAATTGTGAATATCTTTTTCGGTGGCGCTCCCTATGGGGCCACGAGCCGTATGAGGGGTGTGCCGAAATGCGTGGCAGTGTACACAACACGAACGAAGACGATAGGTCCGAATATGGAAGCTTGAGCGCGTGCGAGTCGGATCGCGAGCGAGTCTGATTATGAATGAATCTGCGCGCGATTGATTCTATTCGCATGAATGCGTGCATGGATACGCCCAGTGTAAATGTATGTATACGACTGTGAACAGTTTGGGTCTGCGTGACTCTCGGTACTCGTGACTCTGAGCGTCGCCTCTGCAGGGGGCTTCCCTGGGAACCCCGACGGCAGCGCCCGCGCGCCGCGACGCCCATGTCGGCACGCCACACACCTGGTGTGCGGGACGCATGCGGACGGCAGCACTGGGGCCTTCGGTGGAGCTCCCTGTGGGGCCACGAAACGTGTGAGGGGTGTGCCGAAATGGGTGTGCGGGACGCATGCGGACGGCAGCCATGGGGCCTTCGGTGGAGCTCCCTATGGGGCCACGAAACGTGTGAGGGGTGTGCCGAAATGGGTGTGCGGGACGCATGCGGACGGCAGCACTGGGGCCTTCGGTGGAGCTCCCTATGGGGCCACGAAACGTGTGAGGGGTGTGCCGAAATGGGTGTGCGGGACGCATGCGGACCGGCGGGACGCATGCGGACGGCAGCTGGGGCCTTCGGTGGAGCTCCCTGTGGGGCCACGAAACGTGTGAGGGGTGTGCCGAAATGGGTGTGCGGGACGCATGCGGACGGCAGCCATGGGGCCTTCGGTGGAGCTCCCTATGGGGCCACGAAACGTGTGAGGGGTGTGCCGAAATGGGTGTGCGGGACGCATGCGGACGGCAGCACTGGGGCCTTCGGTGGAGCTCCCTATGGGGCCACGAAACGTGTGAGGGGTGTGCCGAAATGGGTGTGCGGGACGCATGCGGACGGCAGCACTGGGGCCTTCGGTGGAGCTCCCTGTGGGGCCACGAAACGTGTGAGGGGTGTGCCGAAATGGGTGTGCGGGACGCATGCGGACGGCAGCCATGGGGCCTTCGGTGGAGCTCCCTATGGGGCCACCGAAACGTGTGGGGCCTTCGGTGGAGCTCCCTGTGGGGCCACGAAACGTGTGAGGGGTGTGCCGAAATGGGTGTGCGGGACGCATGCGGACGGCAGCACTGGGGCCTTCGGTGGAGCTCCCTGTGGGGCCACGAAACGTGTGAGGGGTGTGCCGAAATGGGTGTGCGGGACGCATGCGGACGGCAGCCATGGGGCCTTCGGTGGAGCTCCCTATGGGGCCACGAAACGTGTGAGGGGTGTGCCGAAATGGCGTGGGGCCTTCGGTGGAGCTCCCTGTGGGGCCACGAAACGTGTGAGGGGTGTGCCGAAATGGGTGTGCGGGACGCATGCGGACGGCAGCCTGGGGCCTTCGGTGGATGGGGCCCGCTCCCTATGGGGCCACGAAACGTGTGAGGGGTGTGCCGAAATGGGTGTGCGGGACGCATGCGGACGGCAGCACTGGGGCCTTCGGTGGAGCTCCCTATGGGGCCACGAAACGTGTGAGGGGTGTGCCGAAATGGGTGTGCGGGACGCATGCGGACGGCAGCACTGGGGCCTTCGGTGGAGCTCCCTGTGGGGCCACGAAACGTGTGAGGGGTGTGCCGAAATGGGTGTGCGGGACGCATGCGGACGGCAGCCATGGGGCCTTCGGTGGAGCTCCCTATGGGGCCACGAAACGTGTGAGGGGTGTGCCGAAATGGGTGTGCGGGACGCATGCGGACGGCGGAGGAGAGGAGAGAGGAGGAGAGGAGGTGGGACGCGGGGCGCTGTCTCTTCAAAACGAGGACCCAACACCACAGGATGGTTGGGAACTAAATATGGAATCGGCGATTACTTATGTAGTTTTCGGGCCGCTTGGGGGATCAGTTGTCGTTCATAGTAAGCTCGCGAATTTTGTGTCTGGATTTGTCCGGGAGCCTGTGACGACAATCGACAATCGCATCTTGGGAAGTGAATCTCGATTTGCTACGCGAGGTGGCCACAAAGCAACTCCTTATGGTCATCCTGGCGAGCAGCGCCGTCTTCCTTGAGCGTGTAGTTATCGCCCGTCTGCTTGCCGAATGTCAACAGCAGGTCTTTGGGCGCGTGTTGCCGTAGATCGTTGCCAATGCTCGTGCGTTTCGCCTGGGTCGGAAACATCATTGATCTGCCTGGCGTGTGGTTGCGACTCCAGCGTCTAGCCGTGCACAACGTGAAGTACGTTCCTCTCAAGGTTGCCATCCTCGCTCAGCTTTACTTGACCGACATACGCGCACGCTGTCGTGAGCGGCAGGTGCTACTTGCTGGAGTCTCTGCCCCCAGCCTGATCCACGCGTCTCATCAAAAGGTGGGCCAACTGATTGGCGACTAGCGACGCGCTCGACCATCACGTGCATTGTTCGCGCCTCGGACTTGCGACTTTCGTTGGTGGTATGTTCAGATCTGTTGCCTCTCCTATGTCACCTGCGGTTTCACTCCTGCCTCGTCGTTGGGTAGTGTTTATGGCGGCGCCTTGTGTACACGCCAACTTGTCCGACGCTGTATCTTTGGGGCGCCATGCTTTAGATGCCAGTTTGGGAGCGCCCACCTTGTAGACGCCCAGCGATATTGACAGAAGCTTGCGTTGCTCAACGGCGCGGTGATACCATTCCCCAATCAGAGCTTGCCTCTGTAGGGGTCCTAGCGGATTAAAGGCTTAGGTGAGGTTGGTCGCCGATTTCGGTGGCCGGGCCCGGGTGCCCGGGTGCCCGGGTGCCCAGCGGTGCCCGGGTGCCCGGATGGCCGGTGAGGTGCGTGGCCGATTTCGGTGGCCGGGCCCAGGTGCCCGGGTGCCCGGGTGCCCAGCGGTGCCCGGGTGCCCGGGGGTGCCCAATAGCCCAGTAGCCCTATAGCCCTATAGCCCTATAGCCCTATAGCCCTATAGCCCTGTATCCTTATAGCTCTATATCCCTATAGCGCTAATAGCCTTATATCCCTATAGCCTTGCCTTATATCCCTATAGCCCTATAGCCCTAATACCCCTGTAGCTTTATATCCCGATAGCCCTAATAGCCTTAAACAATCTGATTGGGTTTTTTCTCCGGTATCATTGTTTCAAGACGATCTAGGCATTCCCCTACTGTCACCAACGACCTTTCAATTGTTATCAGTCGGGCGGGGGCAGCCGGAAGGTTTGGCTGGGGTCGACATGTAGCCTCCCCTTCACAATTGCTGCGCCTTTCTAACAGCCAGCTTCGAGATTTCACATCATTGGTGCTTGCCCAACGCAAGGGAATCGTGATTGATTCTGCCCACCGCCTTTGAGCGCTCACACTTCGCCAAGCCAGTGCGGGGGGGAGATGGCGCGATTGTCGGGACTTGCAGCGTAAGAACCTTACCGAGTGGAGGCTAGGAAGCCGATATCGATCATTTGCCCGAGGGGGGATCTGCTGATCTGCGCTTTGGGCGCTGGTCTGTGCTTGCCTCTGCCAAAGTAAGTCTCCCAGGAGGTGCTGACTCAGGCAGAGCACGTTTACGACGACGTCGAGACCGAGGTGAGCGGGCTACGCATGCTCTCTTCGTGCATTCTCGCCCTCCTCGTGTTTGTTGTTGTTCGTAATTCTCTTGATTGTCCCCCGCGCTTGTCTCCAAACGCATCGCCAGTCGAGCCCCAGCAAGTCACAAGTCTTCGTGATGAGGTGCGCAATTTGCTAGGAGCCACCTTCACTCAGACGCGCTCTGTGCTTGCATAATGGGCGGGATTCAGACTGGTGTGTGACAGTCATTTGTTATATGCGTGCTGGTTTCGGGGGAAGCGATCGCATATCCAGCTGAATGCAGCAGACCCCGCCACCGTGCCAGCGTAACGTTGAAATGCATCTACGATGTTTCCACGAAGTCATCCCGAGCAGGCTCGGTAGAAACATGTTTGCGCAACATGTGAAGCAGCTCTACAACATTTCAGTGCGACGTGGCGATAACATCTCATTATTGTTGCACTGTCTCTAGGGGTATTCTTGGAAGCCTCCTGGGGATTATTTCGGGTCGTCTCGGGGGCCCCTTGGGAGCTTCTTTGGGCCGGGAGAGTCGGAGGGGGTCTTGGGGACCACGTCGGCGTCTTACGGCTATCTTGAGCGCGACGGTTCTATCGAGCTCTCCAGAAGAGGATCGGTCATACCAATGCCAATGTTTGTACATCTAGACGAGCATCCAGACTATGTAGGAGCCTTTTTTCAGGCAGTATTGCCACGTCCTCTGGCAGTATTGGGATACTGGCCATCTTGAGGCTTTTTCAGGCCCTCTAGGCCGCCTTGGGGCTTACACTCCCAGGAAGTATTTGCCTGTAGGAGTTCTCACTTGTCTTGCGAAAGGCGCTGGATGGGCATGGCGGGGTTTCGGCTGGTGCCCAGATGGTGGGCGCCTCGTGGGCGCTTCGCGCTTAGGGGTATGTCGAGGTTTCGGCCTGTGCCCGCGCCTGTGGGCACCGAGGAGGAGGAGGAGGAGGAGGAGGAGGAGGAGGAGGAGGAGGAGGGATTTTTACCGGTCCGGCGAAAACGCTGGTTATTGGGACCGTCCGCCCCCCCCCCCTCCCCCCGGATAACTTGACCTTGCCGGCTGCGTAGGTCCGACGGGGGTACGCCGTACTGGTGCGCACGGGTATACGTGGGATTGCCCAGAGCGACAAGGTCAGGTTACCTGCCGGCGCCTCCCCTCTTCCCCTCTCCCCCCCTCCCACCAGATACCTTAGGCCATCGCAGGAAAATCATATAAGCGATCTCTTCGTCGGCGCCCCGCGCTGGGAGGGTATGACAAGGTTTCGCTTGGTGCGGCGCCTCGTGGGTGCCCCGCGCCAGGGGGACATGCCGAGGTTTTGCCTGGCGCCCGCTCGTGGGCGCGCCCCACTCTCGGGGGGGCTGCCGAGGTTTCGCCTGGTGCCCGCCTGGTGGTCGTCCCGCGGGGTATGCCCAGTGCCCTCCCGTGGGTGCCTCGTGGGCGCCCCGATGGCTTGTACCGCGTGTGTTGCTCCACGCAACCACTTAGCGTGCACCACATAGCTTGCACCACATAGCTTGCACCACACAGCCTACACCACATAGCCTGCACCACGAAGATTGCACCACACAGATTTCGTACCATAGCTTACACCACTTAGCTTGCAGCACATAGCTTACACCGCATAGCTTGCAGCACATAGCTTACACCACACCGCATAGCTCGCACCACGCATATTGACGTACCCATGTTGCACCTAGCGTGCACCACATAGTTGGCACCGCATAGCCACACAGCTTACACCACATGGTTGCACTACAAAGCCTACACACTGCACATCAAGAGTGCAATAACGTATTGCTTGGGGTCCTCGCTGGTTTGCAGGGTCTTTCAAAGTGAGCATCGTCGAGTGTCAAGTACACAGCTCCCAACCCCACCCGCAACTTCATTGACAGCCTTCGAGCCAGCCTGCTACGTCCGTTTCCTGTTGACTGTGCCCGTAAACGGTCACTCATGCTCCCTCGTTTGCGACACCAGGCTGCCAGCGTTGCTGCGTCGATATTGTCAGGCCTTGCACGGCATGACCAGGTCATCCTTCTCATCCACGGTCTCGGCGTCTTCGTCCTCCTACTTGTTTGGCCCGTTCCCCTTCACCATATTTTCCCACCCTCCACTCCACATATATTCCCTCTCCCTCCCTCCCTCTATCCCTCCCTCCCTTTTGTTTTAATCACCCTCCCCAGACCACCGCCTCCAAATCGCTCATCACATTGCTCCCTGCCTCCCTCTTTTCCTGTTCGCGCTGCTCTTCCTGCCTTCCGCCAACCCTCGCCCTCCTCTTCCTCCCCCGCCTCCCCGCCATCGATGTCTCCCATGCCCGTCCGTGGGGGCTGAGCGTGCCCAGCTCTCGCCCCAGGCAAACGGCAGAACACGACGCACGATGTCGAACGGCACGTCCGTGACCGCCGCCAGGACCTGGGGACGTCGCCACGCGGCCGCGCGTGTGGATCCCACCTTGCTGCTCAACAGGGGGGGGGGGGGGGGTAAGGGAGGGAGGGGAGGGGACCTCGAGGGAGCGGGAAGAGGAAGGAGGGAGTGAGGGAGCGATGGGTGGGGGCTCGTGGGAGGACCTCGAGATCCAGGCGGTGCATGCTTTTTTGGCACGGGGCGTTTTCGCCCAGTTTCGGGCCTGGGGACAATCACCAATCGGTGTGGCTCTAGAAATGTAGCCTAGAGATGGCGTCCAGGGCTCAAGTCGTGACGTGTCGCGATGTTGCTGGCTACTTTCGCCGAGAGGGTGGTGCAGCTCGCAGGTGGGAGAAGGCGGTCAGGGCATGGGAGGCGTGCTGAAGGCATCCGCTTCCGTGCACATGTTTTCACTCATTGCTCACGCGCTGTGGCTGGCACAGGGCTTCTGGACTGGACTGGACTGGACGGATCTCGGGGAACGAGGAAAGCGGCAGGGAGCGGGAAGGGAGGGGGAGGAGGGAGGAAGGGATGCGGGAGTTGGAGAGCAGGAAGGGCCCTGGGGTGAGGCCTCTGTCCCAACGGGCCTGCTCGCAGAAGGCTTCCCGCTTGATCTCGACCAGCGCAAACGGATCTTGGCATGTGCGTGCGTGAAGCAGATCACTGACACGTTTGTTCTCTTTGAGGGGGACGCCCCTCACTTCTCTCAGAGGTTCAGCATTGCTCCCGACAAGCTGCATCGTCGCATTGGGTGTTCATGCTACCGCCTCTCGGGGCTTGGAATCGAACATGCAATTAGCTCAGGGTAGGCTGGTCTTTGGTGGGCAGGGCAAGTCGCAGGAGCAGTGATTTGTTATGGGTGGTTGGATTGGAAGTGACATTGGTGAATATAAGCAGTTGGCTGAATACAGTCGGCCCGGATTAGTAGGTCGACCCTGCCAGATCAAGGGTACTCTTGTGTCCTGTGTGTTCACGACACATGCCTTCTACATTATCGTGGCAATGTGGCCCTCGGAAGGGTCTTGTGTCCTCTCGCGTGTCCTCTCCAATCAAGTCCGACTGTAAAACTTTTGAAGCGCGTGCAGACAGGCAGGTCTCATTGGGCATGCCAGCCCAACGGTTGGACACGTCTAGCCCGCCAGCACAAGGAGACGCACACGGCAAGGTGGCTCAGCATGTTGCACAACCGGTTCGTGCATGAGATGCAACCCTGCCTTGCCGGCAGCACTCGTCCGGGCCGCTGCTTCGGTGCTTTATGCCACCCGGCGCAGCAGATTCCTTGGTGCACACCCAAGACATAATGTGATAGCAATAAACCAACACAAGCGAAACAGTGTGGGAAGGCGGGCCACAGAAAGAGGCCCCAAACTGCGGCGCTGGAGACGTGTTCGTTCGCCCGCCCCCTCGGAGGCCGCGCAGACCAGAGCCCGGAGGCACCGGGGCAGGGGGTCGCGGCCAGGGCGGGGGCGGGTGCAGTCCGCGCTACGGCCGCTCCCCCTCCTCCTCCTTCTCCTCCACCGCCTCCTCCGCCTCCTCCGCCTCCTCCGCCTCCTCCTCCTGCTCCTCCTCCTCCTCCTCCTCCTCCTCCTCCCTCCTCCTCCTCCTCTCCTCCTCCTCCCCCCCCACCTCCTCCTCCTCCTCCTCCTCCTCCTCCTCCTCCTTCTCCTCTCCTCCTCCTCCTCCTCCTCCATCTCCACTAAGCTACTTTCGCTGGGAGCCTTCGTTACTATGCTCACGGACCCTTGGATCATCCTGGCCGATTGGAATATGACACCTGAGCAGCTCGCAGCGACAGAGTGGCTCGCCAAATGGAATGCTACCATCGTGCGAGCGCCTGGATCCGCCACGTGCGACAAGGGCCAGGGACTCACGCTTGATTTCGCATTGGTCAAGACTGGCATCGAGCACACGATCTCCATTCGCCAGTGCCCCACCGTACCCTGGGCCACCCATGTTGGCCTTGAAGTTCGAGCAGGCAGTGCAGACCCCTGGTGGTATCAGTCGATCCATACCCCCAGGGCATTCCCCACAGTGGACAGACCCAGGATCCCACCAGACCCCAACAGCAATACCGCCATCAAGAAACGTAAAACAGCAGAAGCTCGAGCAGCACGCCTACGCGATCTACCTCCTGAACTCCAACAAGCAGCAGCACAACTCCAGCCACAAGACGAGCCCGCAGCACAGGAACCTATCCCTTATGCTATCCCGATGGACCTGTGGGAAGAACAATGGCAGGAAGCGGTACCCACACGTTGTAAGCAGCCTCACGCGCACTTCGTGTACAGACACTGGGTGCACGACGCCGACGACCTCAACCTCAAGTACGCCAAATGGGTCACGGCGCTCGAGAACACCATGATCAGCCACCACCAGATCGACCCGAAGGAAGCCGCAGCATACACAGGCCGAGCCCAAGGCTACCAGTTGTCTTGGAAGAAGACGGCCGCCGCCCCAGGCCGCGTACGCGTACATGACCCTCAGTCGGAATGGTCGGCAATCACGCTCACCCTCATCAAGCGCTACGCTGCGCTTCACGACAAGCCCAAGCACACAGCGCTCATGCAGCAGCAGGCCTCCATCATCCAGCAGCGCGCGGACCACTTCAACACTCATTTTCACGACCTCCAGTTCGAGAAGGACGAGGACACCATCTTCCGCTGGTTTGCACTCGTCTGGGCCCCGCACTTGGACAAGGAGGACACCGACGACTTGGTCACTATTACCGCTACTTGGGCCTCCAGAGCGCTCTCCGCCGCCCTCGCCAAGTCCAAGAGGGCCTACGGTGCTTGGCTCGCCAAGCAATGGAAACACCGCCCTGGAGTACTACACGCCCATGTCAAGCCAGCGCCCGTACGTCACATCGAGGCCTACACGACCAACCTGACCATCGCGGACCCCACCGTTATCATGGACAACAAGAAGCAACAATGGCAACAAGTATGGCAAGCCACCGGGACCCCCGACGACATCCTACAGGCCCTGTCAAAGGCCAAGGCAGCAGCCGCCCGTCAACCGCTCGAGCCCATCACAGCCGAGATCGTACACCGCTTTCACGGCCGCATGCCACCCAGTAAAGCACATGGAGTTGACGCCCTAGGACCTCGCGACCTCCATCGACTACCAGAACCAGCAGTCGAAGCCTATGCAGATATCCTCAACGCAGTAGAGCAAGCAGGCATCTGGCCACTACAAATTTCAGGCACTATTGCAGCTCTCGCCGCCAAGAAGTCTGGAGGCGACAGGGTCCTCGGCATGCTACCTCATATGGCCAGACTTTGGTCTCGCATTAGATCGACTGCATCTGCATCCTGGGCCCAAGGTCTGGACGACTTTGGGACTACAGCCATCAAAGGCTCCTCAGCTCTCCAGGCCGCCCTACATAGGGCCTTGTTAGACGAGACAGCCTCAGCACTTGGCATACAATCGGCCACCTTGCTATTAGACATCCAGAAGTTCTACGACAATATCAAGCTCGCCAACCTCATTATGGTCGGCCTCAACTGCGGCTTTCCCCCCATCATTTTATTACTGGAAGTGCAGCTATACCTGGCGCCCAGATTCTTGCGCAGTCGACAATGGGTGAGTATGCCTATCTTCGCCTCCAAAGGCATCATTGCAGGATTTTACTACCTATTCTACGGCAAGCCCAAGCTCAGGCAGAGCTTGCCCAGATGTGGACCTTCGTAGATGACACTGTTCTTCGAGTCGAAGGAGTCCTACGCGCTCTACAGAAGCACCTCCCCCGCGCCGCCAAGACGCTCTGCGACGGTTTAAAGGAGTTCGAGCTGCCTATCTCAGACAAGACCGTCCTCATCGGCTGCACCCCCAAGGTCCGCCAATCGCTAGCCAAGCAGTTGCGGCAGTACGACATCCCAGTTACTGCGACCGCCACGGCCGTCGACCTCGGAGTTGACGCGGCTGCGGCTACCCGACGGGTACAAGCCAAAGCCAGGAAGCGACAGAGCTCAGCCACAGCTAGGTTTCGCAAGATACACCGACTACGGAGCACTGCACGGCAGGCCCGAATCTCAGCAGGACTGTGGCGCACTGGCGCCCTCCCAGAAGGAGTATTCGGACATCAGGTGCACGGCCTCGCTCGGCACGCTCTACTACGATGGCGGCGTCAGGCCGCCATTGCTGCCACGGGAGCAGCAGCGGGCCGATGCCTCACCTCCCTCCTCGGCGCCACCTCTGACGGCATGGACCCAGGAGTTTCCCTAAGGATCGAATTCATCGAGGCTTGGCTTCAGCACTGGATACGCCACCCGAGCACGCACGCCAGGATCATCAGAGCATGGCCAAGGATCAAGACCACCTTGCTCGCCGCAGGCCCCAAGCTGTGGTGCAAGGTCAAGGGGCCCACAGGCGCGGCCATCGCGACCCTGCTGGAGGCCAGTTGGGAGCCGACCTCAGCTACCACGTGGAGGCGTACGAAGGACGGCTACATCGAGGAGTGGAACCTCCCCCCTGCCGATGACCCTGACCTCCTCGACGCCGACATCCACGCAGCATTGCAGGACCTCAGCGAGGATTTACACAGGCTCCTCTGGACTCAGGCCGCTACGCATGACCATGGTGACACGCTGGCTGGAGGCGCAGACATGGTCACTATCCGCATAAAACAAAGGAGGCTCCTCGCAAACGGTGACTTCAGCGACTGGGCCCTCAACAACACCACCGTCAGCGGAGGACAATGGACCAGAGACCGCCTCCACAACGCGGGCTACCAGATCGACAAGAACTGCGACCGATGCAGCGCGGGAGTTCCTGAAACCTTGTTTCACCGAATGTGGCAGTGCGAGGCGAATGTGGGACCCGAGTTTGAGGCCAGTGACAAGTTACTACCGCGAGCCGTGGCGGGGGTCGATGCCGACCCCGCCTTGTGGCTCCGTGGCATTCCCTCTGTCGCTCTCACTACGCCCGCGTTCGAGCCATTGACTGGGAGGGACGGGTGGGAGTTTGTTGGTGCGGTGCGGGAGGGACTGCCGTCGTGGGAAGGAGCTCGTAACGCCGAGGGCGAGTTGTTTCTTTTTGGTGACGGGTCTGGCGGAGCCTTTTCCGACGACGTCAGGCGACGGCGTGTTGGTTCTGGCCTCGCGGCCCTCCGATGGGACCCCCCCTCGGCCTCCTGGACCCTCCACGCGGGCCTCCTTGCCCCCCTCCCAGGCCCCCGCCAGACCGTCCCAAGAGGCGAATTGCATGCGTTTTGCCTGGCACTTGAGACGTGCCAGCAGGATTTCACGTTTGTTACAGATCACCTAGCCCTGCAGCGCGGTTGGCAGAGTGGCAGATGTCTCAGACCTGGCAGCCTTAGAGGTAAGAATAAGAATGGGGATCTCTGGCTGAGAATTCGGCACCTCGTGCAGGATCGTTCTGGCGGCGGCTCTTCGGTCACGGTGCTCTGGGCCCCATCTCACGCCGACCCCCTGACTTTGCATGGTTTCCAAAAATTTCTTGCTCTCGGCAACCAGCAAGCCGACGAGCTCGCGGGAAGCGCGGCCCACAAGTCGGCCACCCTTGCCCCCCCGCCTGTCCCCAGGACCGATGAATATGACGCTATCGCAGCCATCGTCCGTCAGAGGGCACGACTGATCCTACGTTCCTTAGGCAAGAATTCAGAGCCTCGAGGACTGTGGCCAGAGAGGCAACCCACCCAGGAGGCAGCCCCTCGTTCTCTGTTGCAGACCGCGATCGCGGCTTCTCAGCACAAATTCGAGCGGTGTGCAGACAAATGGAGATGCCCTGCCTGCCTCATCATCGTTGACGCTTGCCACGTTATTCCAGCTGCCGCCACAGAGTGCGTGCCGCCTTGCCCCCTTCCCGAGTTTGCTGCGTGTGGCGAGGTGCTGTGGTCGAGGGGTCCCCGCGTGATCAGTGGCAAGGCGATTCACCCCTCCCACACGTTGGCCACCACCCCCAAGTGGCAAATGTTCTTCTGTGTGAAGTGCGGCCATACGGCCACGCACCAGGTTAAAAGCCTACTTTTGCCTTGCCCTCTCCCCCACCAAGTGGGAGAGCGCAGGGCCCTGGGACCCACTGGCAAAGGCCTCGAGAACCTCAGCAGGATCAGGCGAGGCCTCCACCCGTCCAGATCGGGCCCCAGCAAGTCAGTGCTAGAGGCTTTGCACGTTTCGGCAGCCGAAGCCGCGATCGGTTCCTACGCGGCGGGTGCTGCCTCCGAGTAAATTGCGAGGCCAGGGGGGGCCTGTCGCGGTGGGCCGTGGGATGTCGCCCCCCACGGCCCTCCGAGAAATATTGGATGGCCCCCCCTGGCATCTCTGGGTTCCGAACGGACTACGTCCGATTGCTCCACTCCACTCCTCCTCCATCTCCACCTGCTCCTCCACCTCCTCCTCCTCCTCCTGGCCCCCGCCCCGTCCTCGCAGGAGCGCGGCCGAGGAGGAGGAGGGCGACGCGGCGGGGGACGAGGTGGCCGACGAGGCCGTCAAGGACTCCATCCTCTTCAACTCCCGCTTCGCCGCCGGGCAGGCCGTTCGCCCAGCCCCGCGGGACGGGGGCCCCGAGTGACGGGGGTCCTCCTCCTCCTCCTCCTCCTCCTCCTCCTCCTCCTCCTCCTCCTCCTCCTCCTCTCTCCTCCTCCTTCTCAATTACTCAACATGAATACTACTCTCCCTCTTCCCCTGATGACGTGCTGGGAGTGTTCGCCCCCCCCCCCCCGTCCTGTTTTTTTACACACAGGTTTCCGGGGAGTTGGGTTTTCGCTTGCATTTGTTGTCAAAATGCTGCTCTTGCTGAGGCGCCGGCCTCATTTTCGGGCCCCGCTCGTTCCGAATCGTGCTCCCGCTTCAGCGCTGGCCTCATTTCCGCGCTTCCGCTCGTTCCGAATCGTGCTCCCGCTGCAGCGCTGGCCTCATTTCCGCGCTTCCGCTTGTTTCGACTCGTGCTCCCGCTGCAGCGCTGGCGTCATTTTCCGTGCCATGCCACGGCGGGCAATGCAATGCTAGGTTGATACTACGCTTAGCGGTGCTCTTCTACGCCATGCCATGCCGTGCTCTACAATGCATCGCGTACCCTTTCGGGATCATTGTCCTGCTCGACATCCGACTGTGCGAGTAGAGAGGGGATCTGCGCCATGGTAAGGGATGGGAGGGAGGGGTAGGATGTCAGATATGACGCGAGCGCACCTAGCTTGTCCTCCTCCTCCTCCTCCTCCTCCTCCTCCTCCTCCTCCTCCTCCTCCTCCTCCTCCTACGTTCCTCCTTCTCCTCCTCCTCCTCCTCCTCCTCCTCCTCCTCCTTCCCCCCCTCCTTCCCCCCCTCCTCCTCCTCCTCCTCCTGAGGACCGTGGCCCCGTCGACGCCGACGCGGATGCCGCCGCCGCCGTCGTCGTCGTCGTCGTCGTCGTCGTCGTCGTCGTCGTCGTCGTCGTCGATGTAGGTGCCTTCTCTTCCCCCGGTGGACGGGAAGACTCGCAGAAGCACTGGTGCACATCAGGAAACTCAGAGATCGTCGCTGGGCAGGCGGCCTCCATCTCCCCGCCTCCGCGTCGCCACGGCGAAAGAGGGGGAGGGGAAGAGGGCGCGCGACACGCCGCCATGGGGCGCGCGCCCGCGCCGCCGCGAGGGGAGGTCCACTCTTTGCCGAGATTTTTGTCGGTGCGCAGAGGTCCTTTTTATCGGCTGCGCCTCGCCGAGGTTAGAGGTTTTTTGAGCGTTTCCGTTGTATCTCGGCGGGTTTCGCGCCTCGGACTGCCTTCCAGCAGCTGCGCCTCGCCGAGGGCGTCCCAGGGCTGCCTGGATCGTCCCGAACGGCCGTCAGAGGCCAGAGTTGTGGCCCGAAGCCCACGAGGGACAACGTTAGGGGGGGATGGGCTCAGGGTGGGTCGCATCGACCCTGAATCGCCCGTCGATTGGGCTAGGGGCCCTGTAGCCCACCCAGCACAACGGGGGCCTATTGGCGATGTATCGCCGATTCCAGGTCGATGTTTCCCCCCTGGGCTGGTCCTCTGCAACCGTTGCCACCTGGAGGGGAAGGAGTGGTCCTGGCTTGGGCGCGAATCCATGGATGGGGGGGCTATGAGCGCGGGGGGGCAGAGGCGTGCCCCTTTCTGGTCCTGCAGGGCCCCTTCTGGGCCCCAGAGGGCCCCTTTCTGCGGCCCTCGCTGCCCAGGGATCCGATGCAGTGTTTTTTCCATGCGGGGCCCCCGGACGTCTCGACCTATTCCCCAGCACCGGTGTCTCCTCCCGAGTGGCTTTTTGACGGTCCCGGGGCCCGGCGAGGGCCGCTAGCTTGCCAAACAAATCTGTCTTGATTTGTTCAACGCGTTGGATCTAGGAGCGCCTGGGAGCGCCCGGGGGCGTTTGGAAGCGCCTGGGAGCGCCTGGCAGCGCCTCGGAGCACCTGGGATCGCCTGGGAGCGCTTGGGAGCGCTCGGGAGCACCTGGGAGCGCCTGGGAGCGCCTGGGAGCGCCTGGGTGCCCCCCCCTGGCATCGCCCCCCCCAAAATGCGCTCCCTCCGCCTGGAGGCCGAGGGGTCCTGCAGTCTCTCCTGGCACCTCCTGCTCCGGCCTCCTGCCCAGAGCCGGCGCCGCCGAGCCTCCTCCTCCTCCTCCTCCTCCTCGTCCTCCTCCTCCTCCTCCTCCTCCTCCTCCTCCTCCTCCTCCTCCTCTCTCCTCCTCCTCCTCCTCCTCCATCCTCCTCCTCCTCCTCCTCCTCCTCCCTCCATCCTCCTCCTCCTCCTCCTCCTCCTCCTCCTCCTCCTCCTCCTCCGCCTCCTCCTCCTGGGGAAGCGAATGGGCACGCTGGCCAATTCGCTTCTCGGTGCACCCGTTTAGCTCTAGCGCTGGCGCAGCCAACTCTGCCTCGCCGCCGACGGAAACGTGTCACCGAGCGTTCTCCACTTACTCGCAAAATGCCTACTCGCAAATGTTAAATTATCCCAGTGCGACCCTACCTAGGAGTTCGAGCATATAGGAAAGCAACATCTACATCTACACCGACAGCTATATGAACATCTACACCTGCATCTACATCTACATCAACATCAGCAGCAATACTCACATCTACATCTACATCCACAACTACGTCTACACCTACACCTACATATACATCTACATCTACACCTACATACACATCTACACCTACATCTACATCTGCAATGTCGCATTGGTGTTGATGTTGCTTTGTATGCTATGATATGATATGCTACGCTATGCTATGATATGATTGGCTATGCTATGCTATGCTATGATTGGCTATGCTATGCTATGCGATGCTATGATGTGGTGTGCTAATGCTGCGCTGCGCTATGCTGCGCTAAGCTAAGCTAAGGTAAGCTAAGCTATGCTTCGCTATGCTATGCTATGATATGCTATGCTGCGCTATGCAATGCTATGATATGCTGCGCTATGCTATGATATGTTATGATATGTTATGCTGTGCTATGCTATGCTATGCTGCGCTATGCCACGTTATGCTGTGTTGTGCTGTGCTACGATATGCAATGCTGCGCTGTGCTATGCTAAGCAATGCTGTGCTATGATATGATGTGTTATGCTTGTCTATGCTATGCTATGCTTTGCTATGCTATGCTTGGCTGCGCTGTGCTGTGCTGTGCTATTGCTATGCTTGGATATGCTATGCTATGCTATGCTGTGCTAATGCTGCGCTGCGCTATGCTGCGTTGCGCTAAGCTAAGCTAAGGTCAGCTAAGCTATGCGAAGCTAAGCTAAGCTAAGCCAAGTTAGCCAAGTTAAGCTCAGCTAAGCTAAGCTAAGCTAAGCTAAGCTAAGCTAAGCTAAGCCTAGCTAAGCTAGGCTAGGCTAGGCTAAGCAAAGCTAGGCCAAGCCAAGCCAAGCTAAGCTAAGCTAAGCTAAGCCAAGCCAAGCTAAGCTCGGCCAAGCTAAGCTAAGCCTAGCTAAGCTAAGCTAAGCTAAGCTAGGCAAAGCGGGGGATGCCGGGGGAACCGCGGGGCGGATCCTGGGGGAACCGCCCGGGGCGTTTTGCACTGCCCGGCCCTTTAAGCAAACACTGAGAACCCTCCCAGGCAGAGCCTAGGTAGGGAAAAACATGTGCCGCCCCGATAGAATACATCGGAAATCCCCCGCGGCGGATCGAGGCCGTTTGTGAGTGGTTACTTTGCGGGCAGTGGGGCGCGCTTGTCTAATGTGGAGAGCCCCCCCCCGGAGTCCCAGGACCCGCTCCACCCCGGGACCCCGTTTCGCGGGGCAGGTGCCCAGACATCGGCGCTCGGGTCTGTTTCGATGCATGGGCCCCCGGAGGTCTGGGCCATTTCCCTGGAGATAACCCCATGCCCCCGATAATAAACCCTAAGGGATAATAAAGTTCGGGGTTTTCGGGGGGATAATAAAAGTTGCCCGCCAGAGCCAGCATAAAGAGATATCAAGCTGCCAGAGAGAGAGAGAGAAGGACATCCAATGAACATGCATATATATATATATATATAAGGAAAAGAAGAAGAGCAGGGGGAGCAGGAGGAGGAGAGAAGAGCGGAGAAGGAAGAAGCGAAAATCCAAAATTCAAACGTATTAGATTTCATGTGTAAACGCTTAATGGAAATTAAGGTTTCCATCTGCTCGCTCTGCCTAGTTCCCCCAGGATAATCAACCACAGCGATGACAAGTTCAGGGGGCAGGGAGACAAGAAGAAAAAGAAATAGAACGAGAGAGAGATAAAGAAAGAAGAAAAGAAATAGCAGAAGGATGAGAACGAGGAATAGCAGGGGAAGCAGAGGAAGAGGAGGAAGCAAAAATCCAAAGTTCACAACTTATTAGATTTAATTTGTAAGCGCTTAAGGAACATTAAAATTGTCATCTGCTCGTGTAGGGTAGCTCATGTGCTTAGTTTTCCCATGATAATCAACCCCAGCGATAAACAAGTTCAGGGGGGCAGGGAGACAAGAAGAAAAAGAAATAGAAAGAGAGAGATAAAGAAATAAGAAAAGAAATATGAGAATGATGAGATGGAGGAAGAGCACGAGAAGCATCAGAAGGAAGTAACCTCGATGGCGAACTTTCCCAGTGATAATGAAGTTCGGCCTCCCCGCCCCCGCGCCCCCGACCAAACTCTTATTGGTCGACGATAAAAAACTCTAACGACTGAAGGGGGGGGTACATTATTATCGTGGGCATGGGGTTATGCTTGTTTCATCCCGAGTCCTCTTTCGACGGACCCGGGGCCCAGTGAGTGCCCCTGGAGGCCGAAAATGGCAAAAACAAAAAACGATCGCTCCAAATGTTCGGAGCCTCGGCTCTCTGGATATGCGAAACACAAATCACCTCGGGCCAATTATGGGCTCCAGCGTTCGCTACACGCTCGCGCGCGCGCGCTGAAGGCTGCGCCTTGGGGTGGTCGCTGGTCTTCGTCGCCAGCTCGCGCGCCGGAGGGTCGCCTGCTCCGCTCGCTGCCCATGCGTCGTGGGCTCTGGGTGCCACCCTCTGCATCCTAGAGGTCCGAGGCTCCGTACCGTTGGAGCGGCCGGTTTTGGGCCGCTTTCGGTCTCCGGGGGCGCCAGAGCGGTCCCCGGGACCGCCAGAGGATTCGGGACGAGAAACCCGCCCTCTGGTCCAGATTTCCGGGGGTCCATGCATCGAGAACAGTGGAGCGTTGGATCTCTGTGGCAGGAACGTTTGTAGCGCGTCGCGCCGCCAATTCGGGCCCACCACGCTTCGGCTGCGCGTGAACTGTGACTCTCCGCCTGGAGTGACTGAGGCGTCGGCCAACAGGGCTCCATCCAGCAATCTCTAGCGGGCCTGGATGCGGCTTCCCCGCAGCCCCCTGAAGCCGCGCACCAAAGGTCACTCAACCACGTCCCGATCCCCAGTCGTCCATGTCCCGAGCTTGTCCGAGCCCCCTGCCCCGCAGAGCGGCGGAGCGACACCAGGGCTCGGCGTTTCTTTTCATGGATGGTCGATGGTTCCGCACACAGTGGAGCCGACGTAGGAGCGGCTCGCAGGGTCCGAGGGCCTGGGAGCGTCGTGCTGCCACCCTCCTCCGGGGCCCCACGTTCCTTTTCATGGATGTTCGATGGTTCCCAAGCAGGGCTATGTATGTCGTCTGTCCAGAACTTGCGGCCACTTGGCGCAGACCTGTTCTAGCGCGGCCAATGTTTGCGCCTGCGGGTTGCACCATGGGCTGCGACCACGCGTCGAAGACAATTCGGTGCTGCCGCATTGCTCGCCGCTGCATTGATTCACGCTCGTTGACATTTATTTGCATTGCCCTGCACTGCTGCGAAATGCATCGCCTTGTTGGTTGCTTTGCTTTGCACGTGTCTTGCTTTGAACCACTTGCGTTGCATTACATTGCCCAATATAACTTACGTTCGATCTCTCGTTGGGGCCACGCTGGAATCATGTGTTTCGTCTGGTTGCCTCTTTCGAGAGGTGGTACAGCACACCGCCCCGATTCTTGATTCATCGCTTCACAAGTTCGCACGACAGCTTCGCCCCCAGGATCCGTCACGTCTGGCTCACATTCTGGTGATTAGGGAGGAAAGGACGCAGAGGTAAGGTAGAGTGAGTTGAGTGAGGGGAGGGGAGCAGAGAGAGAGAGAGAGGGAGGATGCTCAGCAGCAGCCAGAGGAGAGGGGAGATGAGGAAGCGAGGGGGGAACGAAGGGAGGAGGGCAGGGAGGGCGGCGGAGGCAAAAGGAGAAAGGGAAGGGCGAGGAGGACGAGGGCGAGGACGATGACGAGGAGCAGCAGCAGCACAGCACCACGACGGCCAAGAGGGCCGGAGGCCCGCCTGCTGGCCGCGGCCGCGCGGCCCAGGTGTTCTCCCCCGAGCTCTTCGGGACGATGCTCGGGCGACCCGGGCCCGGCGCGGGCTCTGCGTCGCGGGGGGGGGGGGAGGGGAAGGAGGGGGAGGGGGAGGGTGAGGGGGGGTAGGAGGGGGAGGAGGAGGAGGAGGAGGAGGAGGGGAGGAGGGAGGAGGAGGAGGAGGAGGAGGAGGAGGCTCCCTCCCCTGCGCGCGGCGCGGGCCGGGCGCCGATGCGAGGACCTCCGAGGAGGGGGGGCCTGCGGAGGGGGCGTGCTCACGCGGGCCGGCCTGGTCTCCACGGGGCCCTGCGCTCCTCTTCCTCGCCCTGCCCCTCCTCCTCCTCCTCCGCCTCCTCCCTCTTCGCTCCGGATGGATCGTCCAAGGACGGTGTGCCTCCTCCCTCCCCGTCCTCGATGAGGAGGAGGGGCCCCCTCCTCCTCATCGAGGCGTCAATGATGAAATTCGGCTTCGCGGTGTCATTGCCGAGGCTGTGAACTATTTTTAGATCATTTTTTATAGGGACCTCCGAAGCGACACATGGACTCTTTTTAGACTCTTTGAGGCGGGCGCTTTAATTTTCTAGGCCCCCCCAGCTCTGGGAGGCATCGTGGGACATAAGGAGGGGGCCAGCTGACCAGGGCTGGGCCGGGCTGGCTGACTCACTGGACTGGCTGACTCATCATCGTTCCCAGATGCTCCAAAGGGGTAGCCTGGGGGGGGGGGGGGGGGGGGTCATGGGACAGCTGGTGGGACGGGTGTGGGCGGTCCACCCAAAGGCACCCCCGGAGTGCAGTCCTCCCGTCGGCCGTGGGCCCGGGTTGATTCTTCGGAGGTGCGACCGACTGGCTGCACAGATTGGGCCGGATCGGATCCTGAGGAGGGGCGGACCGAGACCACCTCCACCGAGAGCTCGTGTGGGGGGATGCTGGGGGATGGACCCCTGGGCGGTGGCACGCCCGCACGGCTTCTGCAGATTGCAGCAGGCTGTCCCGCGCTCTCGCGTTGGTGCTCGCCGAGGGGTGGGCGGACCTCGGGGGCGTGAAGGTTCTCACTGCGCGATTCTCGCTCCCCCACCTGTCCCTCCACTTCCCCCCTCGCGCTTCGCGCACCTCGTCGCCTCTTGCTACTTCGGCCGCCTCGATTCGACTCGATCTCGATATCCCGTCGATCCGGCGCGGTCCGATGCTTGCATGGCGCTGCTGCGTGCCGTCACGTAGCCCGATCCAACGCAGTCTCCGATCCGATCCGAGTTCGCGATTCGGTGCTGATCAATCGTGCTGTCCTTCTTTTCTCCCCCTCCGCCTCCCACCCGGGGCCGCCCTCCAGCCTGCAAGCGTCCGACTCCCCGCTCCCACCTCCACCCGCTGAGCTCCAGACTGCACCACTCCGACGTCCAGCCTCCAGCATCCCACTTCCCGCACCATCTCCACATCAACCGCCAGTCGCCCAGGACGAGTTCCGGTGGCTCTGCCCCCCCCCCCCCCCGTATTGCCCTCCCAGGGCCGGTCCCGCCAGTCGGGGGCGGCCAAGAGGGGGGTGATGGCTAGGCGGGGGTGGATATCGTGGTGGGGTCCATGAGATCTCCCCAGATTTCATGGCGCCTCTTCTTACTTCAATGCGTCCCTGGCCCACCCCCTGGGCCGCGCTCATGCCGCAGGCCATGATATGCGCCCCCCCCCTCTTGGGTGACCCCCTCTTGGCCGCCCCCGAGCTTCGCTTCGTTCCGCCTCCCCCACGGGCGTCGGAGATAGCGCGCGCCTCTCGCAGCGAGAGTTGCGCGGGCCTGGGCCCGCACCGGCCGCGCGTAAACACGCCCTGCGCCGCCGCGGCTCAGGCGAATGTACTACATGCCCGCCATCATAGAGCTCGTGGAGGCGCCATGGCCCGTCGGAAGAGACACGGCGAGGACGGAGAGGAGAAGGAGGAGGAGAAGGAGGAGGAGGAGGAGGAGAGGGAGGAGGAAGCGGAGGACGACGCTGAGGAGGAGGATGAGGAGGAGCCGAGAGTAGAGGGGAGGGACCAGGACGGAGGAGGAGAAGGAGGGAGGAGCAGGAGGGAGGCCCCGAACGAGGATTGGGCGCGCCGCAGCCACGCGCGAGGAGGGATGAGGAGTATGAGGACAGAGGTGGAGAAGGAGGGAGGGATGAGGGATGAGGGAGGGGGGAGGAGGGAGGAGGGAGGAGGGAGGAGGGAGGGGGAGGAGGGAGGAGGGAAGAAAGGAAGAAGGGAGGGAGGGAGGGAGGGAGGAGAAGAGTAGGAGGCGGAGGACGAGGCGGAGGAGGAGGAGGAGGAGCAGGAGGAGGAGGAGGCAAGAGGAGGAGGCAACAGGAGAGAGGAGGGAGGAGGAGGAGGAGGAGGAGGAGGAGGAGGAGGAGGAGACGGGGGCAGGAGGGAGGGGGGAGGAGAGAGGCCCTGAAGAAGGACTCGGCGCGCCGCCGCCACGCGTGATGATGATGCTGCTGCTGCTGATGATGATGATGATGATGATGATGATGATGATGATGGTGGTGATGATGATGCTGCTGCTGATGATGATGATGCTTGATGATGATGACGACGATGCTTATGATGATGATGATGAAGCTGATGATGATGATGATGATGATGCTGATGCTGATGCTGATGCTGATGCTGATGATGCTGATGATGATGATGATGATGTTGATGATGATGCTGGTGATGATGATGAGGATGAGGATGAGGATGGGGATGAGGATGAGGATGATGATGATGATGATGATGGTGGTGATGATGATGATGATGCAGCTGCTGCTGATGAGGATGATGCTTGATGATGATGACGACGATGCTTATGATGATGATGAAGCTGATGAGGATGATGAGGATGATGATGCTGATGCTGATGCTGATGATGTTGATGATGATAATGATGATGATGATGTTGATGATGATGATGAGGATGAGGATGAGGATGGGGATGAGGATGATGATGATGATGGTGGTGATGATGATGCTGCTGCTGATGATGATGATGCTTGATGATGATGACGACGATGCTTATGATGATGATGAAGCTGATGAGGATGATGAGGATGATGATGCTGATGCTGATGCTGATGCTGATGATGCTGATGATGATGCTGCTGATGATGATGTTGATGATGATGCTGATGATGATGATGAGGATGAGGATGAGGATGGGGATGAGGATGAGGATGATGATGATGATGGTGGTGATGATGATGATGATGATGATGCTGCTGCTGATGATGATGATGATGCTTGATGATGGTGACGACGATGCTTATGATGATGATGAAGCTGATGAGGATGATGAGGATGATGATGCTGATGCTGATGATGTTGATGATGATAATGATGATGCTGATGATGATGTTGATGATGATGATGTTGATGTTGATGGTGATGATGATGATGAGGATGATGGATGAGGATGGGGATGAGGATGAGGATGATGATGATGATGATGGTGATGATGATGATGATGCTGCTGCTGCTGATGATGCTTGATGATGATGACGACGATGATTATGATGATGATGAAGCTGATAAGGATGATGAGGATGATGATGTTGATGTTGTTGCTGATGCTGATGATGCTGATGCTGATGATGTTGATGATGATGATGTTGATGATGATGCTGATGATGAGGATGAGGATGAGGATGGGGATGAGGATGAGGATGATGATGATGATGATGGTGGTGATGATGATGATGCTGCTGCTGATGATGATGATGCTTGGTGATGATGACGACGATGCTTATGATGATTATGCAGTTGATGAGGATGATGAGGATGATGATCCTGATGCTGATGCTGATGCTGATGCTGATGATGCTGATGCTGATGATGATGTTGATGATGATGATGTTGGTGTTGATGCTGACGATGATGATGAGGATGAGGATGAGGATGGGGATGAGGATGAGGATGATGATGATGGTGGTGATGATGATGATGATGCTGATGCTGCTGATGATGATGATGCTTGTTGATGATGGCGACGATGCTTATGATGATGAAGCTGATGAGGATGATGAGGATGATGATGCTGATGCTGATGCTGATGCTGATGATGCTGATGCTGATGAGGATGTTGATGATGCTGATGATGTTGATGATGATGCTGATGAGGATGAGGATGAGGATGGGGATGAGGATGATGCTGATGATGATGATAATGATGATGGTGGTGGTGATGATGATGATGATGCTGCTGCTGATGATGATGCTTGATGATGATGACGACGATGCCTATGATGATGATGAAGTTGATGAGGATGATGAGGATGATGATGCTGATGCTGATGCTGATGCTGATGGTGCTGATGCTGATGATGATGCTGATGATGATGATGATGATGTTGATGATGATGCTGATGATGATGATGAGGATGAGGGTGAGGATGAGGATGAGGATGAGGATGATGATGATGATGGTGATGATAATGATGATGATGATGCTGAGGCTGCTGATGATGATGATGCTTGATGATGATGACGACGATGATTATGATGATGATGAAGCTGCTGAGGATGATGGGGATGATGATGCTGATGCTGATGCTGATGCTGATGATGCTGATGCTGATGATGATGTTGATGATGATGATGTTGATGATGATGCTGATGATGATGATGATGAGGATGAGGATGGGGATGAGGATGATGCTGATGATGATGATAATGATGATGGTGGTGGTGATGATGATGATGGTGCTTGATGGTGATGACGACGATGCTTATGATGATGATGAAGTTGATGAGGATGATGTGGACGATGATGCT
>CAUYUJ010017715.1:302402-349902 GCA_963575745.1 Prorocentrum cordatum | reverse complement strand
AGGGGAGGGAGGAGGGGGGAGGAGAGGGGGGGGAGGACGGGGACGAAGACGAGGAGGAAGATGAGGACGGGGACGAGGACGAGGACGAGGACGAGGACGCGGAGGACGACGAGGAGGAGGACGAGGAGGAGAGGAGGAGGAGGAAGAGGAGGAGGAAGAGGAGGAGGAAGAGGAGGACGGCGGAGGAGGAGGAGGAGGAGGAGGACGGATGAGGTGGACGGATGAGGAGGGCGGAGGAGGTGAGGGGGAGGAGGAGGAGGAAGAGGAGGAGGAGGAGGTGGAGGAGAACGACGAGGAGGAGGAGGATGAGAAGAATCAGGAGGGGGAGGATGCGGAGGAGGAGGAGGAGGAGGAGGAAATGGGAGGAGGATGAGGAAGAGAGGAGAAGAGAGGAGGGAGGAGGAGGAGGATGAGGACGGAGGGGGGAAAGATGGCAGGAGGGAGGATGGGGAGGAGGGAGGCCGTGCAGAAGGACTCGGCGCGCCGCGGCCACGAGCGAAGATGAGGAGGCGGGGGAGGAGAAATCGGAGGAGAAATCGGAGGAGGAGAAGGAGAACGATGGAGGGGGAGGAGGAGGAGGAGGAGGAGGAGGAGGAGGAGGAGGAGGAGGAGGAGGAGGAGGAGGAGGAGGAAGAGGAGGGAGGAGGGAGGGAGGGAGGGAGGGAGGGAGGGAGGGAGGGAGGAGGAGGAGGAGGAGGAGGAGGAGGAGGAGGAGGAGGAGGAGGAGGAGGAGGAGAAGGGGGCAGGAGGGAGGGAAGGGGGAGGAGGGAGGCCCTGAAGAAGGACTCGGCGTGCCTCGGTCACGCGTGAGGAGGAGGAGGCGGAGGAGGAGGAGGAGGAGGAAGAGGAGGAGGAGGAGAAGGAGGAGGAGGAGGGCGGAACGAGAAGGGAGGACTCAACACTTCCTCCTCTTCCCCTCAACCCCACGCGGCCCCCAGGGATAGCCCGAAGAGGCCTTCCTAGGCCACCCCCTTGCTCCCAGAGATCTCTTGTTTCATCCTGGTTGCTCGCTTTGTTTCCCTAGATGTGTCCGTTCGTCCCTTTTCCCGTCCGCTCTCGTGGGCAGGATGGGCTGGTGGGCATACGGCATACGCGAGGCGTGACGAATTCTGCGGTTGGCATTTTCAGTGGTCGCCGTGCACGCACAGGAGAACGGGCGAGAGCCCACGTATACGAACGGCGGGCGGACGTCGACATACCCGAAGAAGTATCGAAGACGCCTACGGCGAATCACCGCCGCCCCCTGCCTTTTTGGAAGCGCTTGTGTGGCCGAAAGTTGGGTTTGACCTTGGCCGAGCTATCGGGCCACGCGTTCCCCGAACGAGTTTCGAAAGCCTTCGGGGAGCACGGAGTCGAGCGAGCCATCGGACCAGGTGGTTTCCGAGCTTTCGGGTTCCTGGAGGAGCCAAGCAGAGCTGGATCAAGCGATGCCACTATATGTCACTGGAAACGCCTAGGCGCCGAAAGTTGAGTTGGAGCTTTCCCCAGCTATGAATCCACGTGTTCCCCGAATAGGTTTGAAAAGCATTCGGGGAGCACGTGAAGAGGAAGAGGCAATGAGAAGAAGGAACAACACAACAACTATGAGAAACAGGAGGAGGAACAAACAAGGAGAAGGAGGAGGAGGAATTGAAGAAGGAAGAGACCTTTTGGGAGTCTCTGAAGCATCTTGGGGCCACTTGGGGGATTCCTGGTTTCTTGGCGGCCTCTTTGGCCGTCTTGGGACGGTTTTGGCCCGTTCGACGCCGTCGGAGTCGTTCCTGGCTCGTCTGACGCCGTCGGAGGCTACTGGGGGGAGCCTCGCTGGAGCTTCTTGGGGCGTTTCTAAGCCGTCTCCTGGAAACCCTGTGGCCAAACGTTTGGAGCTAGAGATTCGCGAAGCTGTCAGACCAGGTGTTCCCCGCACTGCTGCGGAAATCTTTCGGGGAACGCTTGGAGGAGCATGACGAGGAGGATCAGGAGAGGGAGGAGGAGCAGCACGAGGAGGAGGAGGAGGAGGCGTTTTGGGAGCCTCTTGAGGCACTCTTCGGGCCTCTTGGAGGCCTCTTGGGGGCTTCCTTGGGCCTCTTGGGAGCTTTTGGGGGCTTCTTGATTTTAGGGCGTTCCTGGCCCGTCTGACGCCGTCGGGAGCCGTCTTGGGGGCCTCTCTGAACCGGGTTGGGGCCCTCTTGGGGCGCTTCGGTACGGTCTTGGAGGCCATCTTGGGCGTTTTGGAAGCCTCTTGGGCCATTTTGGAGCATTCTTGGAGCCGTTTTGGGTGCGTCTTAGCCGTCAAAGGCTATCTTGGGGCCTCTTGGGCGATCTTGGGGCGATGTGGGGGTCCTCTTGGGTCGTCTTGGATCGTAGGAAGGCCGGAAAGAAGCAAATGCGAGAATCGTTCGAACACCTGAGGAAAATCATTGAGTTGGGCTTCTCCGGGCCTTCCTGGAGGACTTCTTGGAGGCATCTTTGGCTGTCTTGGAGGCATCTTGGGTGCCTCTTGGGCCACCTTCGGCTCTCTTGGGGATCTTTCTGCCGTCTTGGATGCCATCTTGGTCGTCTTGGGGGTCATCTTGGCAGTCTTGAGGTATCTTGGAGACCATCTTGGCCGTTTGTGAGACCTCTTGGGCCGTCTTGGGGCCTCTTGGGGCTGGCGTGAAGGCCTCTTGGGCCGTTCTGGAGCCATCTGGGAGCCGCTGGGACTAGTTTGGGGACTCCTTGGGCCGTCTTAGGCGGTCGGAACACCGAAACCGAGGAAAAACAACAATCCTTCAAAAATCTAAGGAAAATTCAAGATTTTGGCGCCCTCGGGCCTTCCTGGAGCACCTCTTGGACTCCTTTGGGGCAATCTTGGAACCTCTCGGGCCCATCTTGGGCCGTCTTGACCGTCTTAGCGGCCATCTTGGCCGTCTTGAAGCTCATCTTGATTGTGTTGGAAGCATCTTGGAGGCCATCTTGGCCGTCTTGGAGACCGTCTTGGGCGTCTTGGAGGCCTCTGGAGCCGTCTTGGCGCCCTCTTGAGGCCGTCTTGGGGGCCTCTTGGGCCGTCATAGGCCCATCTTGGAGACCTCTTGGGCGCTCTGGGAGCGATCTTTCGGGCTCCCTGGGCCTTCGTGAGCCGTCGGAAGGCTTGAAAAGAACAAAATTCCAAATCCTTCAAACACCTGAGGCAACATGGCTTTTGACCTCTACGGGCTCTCGTGGAGGACCTCTTGGAGGCCTCTTGGGCCGTCTTGGAGGCCTCTTGGAGCCCTCTGTGGCCGTCTTGGGCCGTCTTGGAGGCCATCTTGGACCATCTTGGGAGCCATCTTGGAAGCCATCTTGGAGCCATCTGGAGCAGGAACAACTTTTGGGACCACCCTTATCCGGGCCATTCCGGGACCCCGGCGGGCAGGGCCGAAACCCCAGGGGGAGTTTTTTTTAAAGAACCAAAGCCACAAGCGAAAGGATTCAGCACGCCGGGCGCCCCTGTGATGAATCAACCAGGGGCGGCGGATCGAAGACGCCTACGACGAATCACCGCCGCCCCCTGCCTTTTTGGAAGCGCCTATGTGGCCGAATGTTGAGGCCAGACCTGCCAAGCTATCGGACCATGTGTTCCCCGAATCGGTTTGAAAAGCCTTCTGGGAACACGTGGGCATCTTGAACGTCATCTTGGCCGTCTGGATGTCATTTTGACCCTTTCGGGCCTTCTTGGAGGACGTCTTGGAGGGTTCTTGGGCCGTCTTGGAGGCCATCTTGAGCGTCTTGGAGGCCTCTTGGGCCGTCTTGAGGGCCTCTTGGGGCCGTCTTGGGCCGTCTTGGGCCTCTTGGGCGATCTTTGGGCGCACTTGGGCCGTCTCGGGCCGTTGGAAGGCCGAAAAGAAGCAAATGCCACACTCCTTCAAAAACTCATGGGAAATCAATAATTTTGGCCTTTTCTGGCCTTCCTGGAGGCCCTCTTGGAGGCCTCTTGGGCCATCTTAGGGCCATCTTCGGCCGTCTTGGTGGTTCCTGGCCCGCCTGACGCCGTCGGAAGCCGTTTGGGGGGCCTCTCTGGGCGGACTTGGGGCCCTCTTGGAATGCTCCAGGGCCGTCTTGGAGGCCATCTTGGGTGTCTTGGAGGCCTCCTGGACCGTCTTGGGGGCCTCTTGGGGCCGTCTTGGGGGCCTCTGGGCCCATTCTGGGGCCATCTTGGAGGCCTCTTGGGCGATCTTTGAGCAATCTTTGGGGGCTCTTGGGCCGCCTCGGGCCGTCGGAAGGCCGAAAAGAAGCAAATGTCAAAATCCTTCAAAACACCTTAGGAAAATCAGTGTTTACCTTTTCTGGCCTTCCTGGAGGGCCCATCTTGGTGGGTTCCTGGCCCGTCTGACGCCGTCGGGAGCCGTCTTGGGGGCATCTCTGAACCGGCTTGGGGCCCTCTTAAGGCGCTCCAGGGCCGTCTTAAAGGCCATCTTGGGCGTCTTGGAGGCCTCTTGGCCCGTCTTGGGGCCTTCTAGGGGCCGTCTCGGGTCCTCTCAGGCTGTCATGGGGCCATCTTGGAGGCCTCGTGGGTGCTCTGGGGGCGATCTTGGGGGCCTCTTGAGCCGTCTTGGGCAGCGGGAAGACTGTCCAGGAAGCATATCTCAAAATCATTTTAAAAACCAATGGAAAATCAATGATTTTGGCCTCCTCGGGCTCTCCTGGGGGACTTCTTGGCACCCTCTTGGGCCTTCTTGAGGCCATCTTGGAGCCATCTTGGCCCGTTTTGAGGCTTCTTGGACGATTTTGAAGTCATCTTGGACCCTCCTGGGCCGTCGTGGCGGCCATCTTGGACCATCTTGGGCGAATTTGGAGGCCATCCTGGGCCATCTTGGCCGTCTTGGAGGCCATCTTGGGCCAACTTGGGGCAACAAAGGCATCGACGGATGCCTTTGGAGAGCCTTCCCGGGACCCCGGCGGGACGCGCCGGAGCCCCAGGGGGAGTTCTTTTGGAAAAGAACCAAAACCAAAACCGAAATCATCTAGCACGCCAGGCACCCCTGCCATGAATCGACAGGGGGCGGCGGATTTTCGAGTGGCCTTCAGCACCTCCCGCCACCGTGCCTGGGTTGCGGGTCTGAGGCCACGCGGATGGCAGACGGGGTTTCGTGGGAGGCGTCTCAAAATTGTGGGGAGCGGTTTTGGAACCGCCAGGGGGCCTCCTGGAGGCCTTGGGAGTTTTTTCTCTGGCCTCCCAGAGCTCCATGGTAATCCGATTAGCGTGTTGGGGGCTTTTTGGGGCAGCCGGGGGGCTGTTTGGGTTCGAATGCTCGGAGTGTCCTTTAGGGCTCCCTTTCTGAGCCCTTTGTTAAAGGTTTTGGAGCGGTCTTGAGGCCGTCTTGGGTCGTCTAAAGCTTTCTTGGCGGCCTCGTGGGCCGACTTGGGGCGACCCAGGAGGCTTCTTGGGATGACTTGTACGTTGTGAACGCAGAGGAGGCGAATGTGCAAACAATGCAGGTTTTTCCACGGGGAATGAGCCGATTTTTGCTCTTCGAGGCAGTCTTGGGACGCCTCTTGGAGGCTTCTTGGGGCGTCTTGGGGGCATCTTGGGCCGTCGAGAAGCCAGCGTGGGCGCTTTCGATCTATCTATCGGCGGCGCTTGGCCTCCTCGCACCGTCCAGAGAGCCTCTTGGGGGACCACCCCCTCCAGACCGACCGCGCCGAACTCCCCGGCAGAGGGTTTTGGGGAGGGGGGAACACCTCACACGCCGATCAGCCCCAAGGGGTCGGCGGATTCGTGCACGACGCGAGGCACGGCGCCTTGATGTGCTCATGCACTGCCGCCAAAAAAACGACGCGAGGCACGTCAGGGCACCGCTGCCGCCACCCTTGCCGACGCCCCTCGCAGGCGCTGCTGATGCCCCACGTGCGGAGGCGGCCCCGCGGCCGCGCGGCCGGGCCGCACCGGCCTCGCCCCCTCCCATCGGGGGCTCCGCGTGGCGGGGGCCACGCCGCTGTGGGTCGGCCCGCCCCCTCGGGCCGAGCCTCGAAGAAAGACGGCATCAGCAGGAACAATCTTCGCTCTGCGCGGGTGACTTGGATCGGCGCCCGGTCCCCCCTGGCGGCGCCTCCGGCGCGGCCCCCGGTGCGCTCCGCGCGCCAGGGAGGGGGCTGCAGCGCAGATCCAAGAAGTCCGCGCGGACCGTTGAAAGTTCATGGTCATGCAGTGCCTTCTCCCTCCAGGCCCGGGTTTCGGGGCCGCGCAGGGCCGATTCCCCTCGTCTGCCCTCCGCCTGCCCGGGTCTGGGAGCTACCGTGCGGCTGGCCAGACTTCGCGACAGGGCCTCGGCCGACCCAGGTTTCAGGAGGGGGCCACATGCGAACCCCACCCCTGCCCCCGACGATTTCTGGGGAGGAGGGCGAGGAGCGAAGTGAACCCCACCCTCCCCCTCAGAACTCGTGGGGGGCAGGGGGTAGGGCTCGCATGAGGCCCCCTACCCAGACCCCCGACGTAATGATTTTTTCATTACGTCGACCCCCAGAGGTCCCGACCCTTTCCCCATGACCGGTTTTGCATCCTGAGTCGTTTTTTGACGCTCCCGAGGCCCGGCGAGAGCCCCCGGAGGCCGAAAATTAGGAAAAACCTCCCGTCATGATTTTTTCATTACTCGAGGGGGTCTGGGTATTGGGCTGACCCGAGTAAGAGCGTCCCCGATCCCATTCGCGGCCCTCCTCGTGGCTCCTCGCCTCGCCTCCGGCCATCCCCGCCCCCGCGGCCCTGGCGCCCCGCCGCGTCCGCTCACGGCCTCCACCCTTCTCGGCGTCAACTCCTCCTCCTCCTCCTCCTCCTCCTCCTCCTCCTCCTCCTCCTCCTCCTCCTCCTCCTCCTCCTCCTCCTCCTCCTCCCCCAGAGCTGGCGGCGATGGCGAGGAGCGATCGGTGGCGGCGTCGACGACAGCGATGTCATGCTCGTGTGGCCGCTGCCGCAGAGCGCAAGGCGCCCCTTCCAGGAGGGGAGGGGCGCGCTCGTCGCTCGCCCGCCCGCTGCTCGGGCAGGTGCGGTTCTCGAGCACGCGTTCCGCTGCTCGCTCCTTTGCGATCCCGGCAGGGTCCAGCGATGTGCGCGTGGTGTTCACAGGCGTTGCGGCGCTAGCGGGCGTTCCGCGTCGTTCGCAGGCGAAGGCGCTGTCCGCGAGAGAAGAGGGGCAAGAGGGAGGAGGAGGAGGAGGAGGAGGAGGAGGAGGAGGAGGAGGAGGAGGAGGAGGAGGAGGAGGGCGAAGAATGGCGATGGAGATGAGGAATGACACCGTTAGAGGTAAGGGTTCGACACGTCCAAGCCGCTACAAGCGCGGTGGCGATTTCTATCCTGTCGCCGCCGAGTCCACCGACGCCATCGTCATCAACCTCGTCTTTTGTCGTCGTCGCTTCCGCCGTCGCTGCCGCCCTGGCGTCGTCGTCGTCGTCGTGGTCGTCGTCGTCATCGTCGCCGTCGCTGGTAATCGTCGTCAGTCGTCGTCGTCGTCGTCGCCGTCGTCGTCGTCGTCGTCGTCGTCGTCGTCGTCGTCGTCGTCGTCGTCGTCGTCGTCGTCTGTCGTCTATCGTCTGTAGTCGTCTGTCGTCGTCTGTCGTCGTTGTCATCGTCGTCCTCGTGGTCGTCGTCGTCATCGACGTCGTCGTCGTCGTCCTCGTCGTCGTCGTTGTCGTCGTCGTCGTCGGTTGCCTTGCTCACCACCGCCGCCTGCCCGCTCTATGAGCTCATTTCTGTGCCGTGCCTCGCTCCATCGCCAGGGAACCTGCTGATGGTCGAAGCTCTCCGTGGCCCCAAAAGCCCCTTCGTCCCTAAGTTGAGGCTCTATGTTGCCAGGCTGCACTCGCAGCCTCCGCCTGAGGGTATGGGGAGGGGGGCGAGAAGGAGGAGGAAGATGAGGAGGAGGAGGAGGAGGAGGAGGAGGAGCAGTAGCAACAGGAGCACGAGGAGGAGGGGGAGGAGGAGCAGGAGGAGGAGGGGTAGGAGGAGGAGGGGGGTAGAACGAAGAGGAGGGGGAGGAGGAGAACGAGAAGAAGGACGAGGAGGGAGGAGGAGGAGCACGACGACGATGATTCCGATGACGACGGTTTTCGACGACGACGACGAGGACGGCGACGACGGTTCCGACGGACACCACTTCGATGGGGACTCCGACGCTGACGACTGCGATGCCGACGACGATGACGATGACGATGACGACGAATTTTACGGCGACGATGCTGACGATTCCGACGATGACGATGACGACGACGACGACTTTGATGGCGACTTCGACGCTGACGACGACGACGAACACGACGACGACGATGGCGGCGACGGCGATGATTGCGACGGCGACGCCGATAACTCAGAACATGATTTCGATGAGGACGGCTGCGATGACATTTCCAATGGTGCCGACGACGCTTCCGACGAAGATTGTGGTGCTCGCGCTGTGGTATGGTTGTCGCAGGCGCGTACTGGTCGCTCTCAGGTAGTTGCGGTGCTCGCATGTTCCTTGCCGGTGCTCGCAGGCCTTGCACGCGTGATCGAATCGCAGGTCTTTCCTGCGCTCGCAGGCATAGAGTGATGCTCGGGCGCATACTCTGGCGATCGCAGCGCGCCCCCACCCCGACAAAACCCACCCCGCCCAAACGTTACCGTTACCCAGGGCGCAGAACTTCCCCCCCTGGGTAACGATCGTTGCCAGCCAGAACCACAAAATGATCTCCAACGATTTGGTTCTTGTCAACCGCTGGTGTTTCCTCGATTTCGATCCCATCGATCACGGATGGATGCAGACGAAACGCTACCACTGGACAAGCGGTCGGGACCAGCGTTGGGCCGTGGGTTGAAACGATCGGATCCGCGGGTGTCATTCGGCGGCGAGCGAGAGGGGGAAGTGAGAAGGAGAAGGCCCACTCAGAAGGCGGCGGGACTTCTCAGAAGCCCTCCGGCCTCCTGCGAAGTTGTTCGCGTCTTCGGGAAAGGTTCAGGAAACTCATCAGGAGACTCGGGGACATCCGAGCCTTCTGAGAAGGCTCGCGGCCCATGCCTCCGACATTCCTGTGGCAATGTGGCCCTCGAAAGGGTCTTGTGTCCTCTCGCGTGTCCTGTCCGATCAAGTCCGACTGTAGCCATGGCGGGAGGATGCTGTTGGCGACGAAGCTCCAGAGCCCTGCGCACGAGCCCCCGGCCGACCCTGGCCGCAGAGGCGGCTCTCCGGCCGTTCTTGGCGACCTTCGGAGACAGGCGGTGCCAGAAGCATCGCGACGGCCTGGTGTTGCTTTAGATGCTCGGCCTCCAGAAGCCTCGGGCGTGGACAGAAACCCCACCCTGACACGTCGATCAGTGAATTGTCTGTTTTCGGCTCTCGAGAGGGCGCCGCGGCCGTCATTTTCCAGGCTTGCGCCCGCCAGGTTTGGGCCCGAGGTCGTTTTCAGTAAACCACTAAAGGGGGTTCTGTCCACCCCCGGAAGCCGCCTCCGGGCATTGGGGCCGTCAGGACACGACCACCTGGGGAGAGGTCGAGGCCACTCGGGGGCCCGCTTCGCGAAAGCGTGGAGTCGTCGGGGGATTCTGGCAGCGTTGAGCTCCTGGGCTCTGCGCACGTGCCCCCGGTGGACCCTGGCACGCGCGGCTCCACTGCAGGAGCACGCTCGCGGACACCGGTCAGACTCTCGATGAGTCGCGCGACGCTCGGAACGGAAGGCGGCTCGAGCGCTCTCAAAGTCGCACGCCCGACGAAGCGAGCTCACGCCAGGCTCAGGACGTCCTGGGCGCCGCAGGGTGGAGACGGGGGCACCGCCAGCCCCTCACAGGGGCAGAGGCCGGGGGGCGGCGAGCTGCGGACGGAGGCGGGGAGCAGGGCGCAGTGGCGCCAAGCGGGAGCCAGGCGATCGTTGTCTTATCTGGTGTTTTGCCGAGGGGCGCAGGCCCTCGCACCCCTGACCCCCTCCCCATGGAGCAGACCTTGGCCGTTTCTGGCGCGTGCTTCGAGCAGGTGGGGCCCTTCCCCAGGGGACGCGCTGCTGCAAACAGTCGCACTGAGCAGAGGTCCGGAGCCAGCCCCCCCCCCCCTTCCCGCGGGAAAAAACACAAACACACACAGTGGGTTTTTTGTTCCCACAGTGTGTGTGTGTGTGTGTGTGTGTGGTGCGTGTGGTGTGTGTGTGTGTGTGTGTGTTTGTGTGTTGTGTGTGTGGTGTGTGTGTGGTGTGTGTGGTGTGTGTGGTGTGTGTGTGGTGTGTGTGGTGTGTGTGTGGTGTGTGTGTGGTGTGTGTGTGTGTGGTGTGTGTGGTATGTGTGGTGTGTGTGTGTGGTGTGTGTGGTGTGTGTGGTGTGTGTGTGTGTGTTTGTGCGTGCGTGCGTGCGTGCGTGCGTGCGTGCGTGCGTGCGTGCGTGCGTGCGTGCGTGTGTGTGCGTGTGTGTGTGTGTGTGCGTGTGTGTGTGTGTGTTTTCCCCCACAGGCTGTGTGTGTGTTTTTCCCACGGTGTGTTGTTTCCCACAGACTCTTCCCGCTCAATGCCGCAGCGCCGACCACAGCAGACGCCCGCCAGCGGAAGGGGCCGCGGGCGGCGGCGGGGAGCGGGCGGCCGGCAGCGGCGCGGCCGGCGAGCGGCGGCGCCGCACGGGCGCGGCCAGGGCGGGGGAGCCGCGGGCAGCGCCGGGGGCGTCCGCCGGCATGCACGGAGAGGGCCCCAGGAAGGAGGAGGGCGAAGAGGCCCACGGGAGGCCCACAGCTCGGTCGGGCGGGGGCCGCGACGACCTCCGGGTCAACCACGGAGCGCCCGTCGCAGATCGGCGGCGGCGACGGCGGGCGCCGGCGCGAGACGTCGTCCGCGGGGCCCGCGGGTCTGGTCGGCGGAGACTCGGGCAGGGCTCGAGGCGTGGGGGGGGCTCCGCCCGGTCGTGGGCGGGACCTTGCGGGGCCGAGGGAGGGAGAGAACGAGGTCGCTTGCTGGGGCCCAGGACCTGGTGAAGAGGGCCCAGAATATGTTTTTCTCTCTCTCTCTCTCTTTTTCTGTTATTGTCTTGAAATGTTTGTCTCTCTCTCTCTCTCTATATATACCTCTCTCTCTCTCTTTCTCTCCCTCTCGCTCGCTCCCATCCCGCTTACCCACCTTGTCGGCCTCCCCCCCCCTCGCCCTCTCCCTCCTCGCCGCCCAGTCCTCATCCTTCCTCCCTCCTCTCTTCCCTCCTATGTCAGCCTATCTCTGCCTGTTGCTGTGCTGTCTGGATCCCCTCTGTTCGTCGCAGTCGCTGTGAAATCCACACCCCTCGGGATCGGCGTCGCCCCTGGGAAGAGCCCAGAGTGGGGAGAATTTCTCAGAGGGAATTGTCTCTACCTCCTCCCTCCTTCTCCTCCTCCCTCCTCCCTCCTCCCTCCTCCTCCCCCTCCTCCTCCTCCTCCTCCTCCTCCTCCTCCTCCTTCTCCTCCTCCTCCTCCTCCTCCTCCTCCTCCTCCTCCTCCCCCTCCTCATGCCTCCTCCTCCTCCCGCAGAGGATCAGCAGGACCCCAGGGGCGCGGTCCAAGGGATGGTCCCCCCGAACCGTCCTCCACTTCCCCGCTTGATCATCCTCTGGCCCGAGTGGCGTGCCTTGATCCGCGGCGGCTCGCTGCGAGGCAGAAGGCGTTCATGTGGCAGATGCGGGTGCCGCCGCACTACATTGGCAAGGCCGGCGCTCGCCCTGCTGCTTCGGAGGCCGTTCGCTCTCCGAGGCCAGGCCCCCAGATCGACAGCAGAGCAGGTGAGCCTGTTGGTTCCAGTGGCAATCTCGCGTTCCAGTCGGAACTTTCGACGCACGATTGCCACCGCGCTTCTGCACACAGCGCTAGTGGTACGCTGACGCGTCCGCGCTCGCTCTTGCCCGTCCTGCCGATCAATCGCGAGTGATCCTTGTGTGTTGCTCCTGCTTTTCTTGTTTTCGTCGCCAGCGCCGCTGCGGCCGCTGTCGCCGCCCTAACAGACGTCGTGTTAGTGTTCTCTCTCTCTTTCTCTCTCTCTCTCTCTCTCTCCCTCTCTTTCTTTCATTATCTCTCTCTCTCTCTCTGTCTGTCCTTCTCTCCCTCTCTCTCTCTCTCTCCCTATTTGTATACATGTGTACAGGTGTATACATATAACGGCGCACCGGGTCCGGGGGCCCGGGGCCGGGACCCCGACCACAAATGTGGGCCCCGGGGGGCCCGGAGGCTCGTCGGGGCTTGCCGGAGGCCTCCCCGGTCAGACAAAACGGCCCCAGAAGCGCCCAAGACGGCCCAAGAAACTTCCAAGAGGCCTCCAAGAGGGTTCCGAGATGCTGAAGATGGCCTCCAGACGTTCAAGGACGCCCCCAAGAGGCCCCAAGAAGCCTCCAACATGCGTCCCAAGAGGGCCCCTAGACGCAAAAATTGGCCCATTCCTTTCGTAAAACGTACATTTTCAACAAAGTTGTCTTTTGGGTTTTCCGACGTTACAGGACGGCCCAAGAGGCGCCCAAGACCGCCCCAAGACGGCCCAAGAAGCTTCCAAGAGGGCCCCAGGACAGCCCAAGAGGGCCCCAAGACGGCCCAAGAGGCGCCCAAGATGGCCCAAGAGGGCCCCAAGACGGGCCCAAGAGGGGGCCCAGAGGGGGACCACGAACCGCAAGCTCGAGCCTTCCGCCCCAAGAGGCCGCCAGGAGGCCCCCAGGAGGCCCCTCAAGAGGCCCCAGGAGACCCCCAAGAGGCCCAAAGGAGGCCCCGAGAAGCCCCAAATCGGCCCCCACAATGCTTCGAACCTGCTTCCAGGAGGCCCCCGACAGGTTCAGAGGCTCCCAAGAAGCTACGTCAAACTCCCAGCGAGCGGCCGGACGAGGCCCCCCAAAAAATCCCAAGAGGGTTCCAGTATTTGTATCCTTCAGCGCTCTCTGGCCTTCTTCCCCCTGCCCCCTTCCCTGCGACTTTCGTTGACTCAAGCTCGCCTCCTCTCCATTTCCTCTCTCTGCCTCTCTCTCTCTCTGTCTTCTTCTCTCTCTCTCTCTCTCCATCTCTCTCTCTCTCTCTCTTCGCTCTCTGTCTGTCTGTCTCTCTCTCTCCCTCTCTTTCTCTCTCTTTCTCTTTCTTCCTTTCAGATTCCGTGTCCTTGCGACCTTCTGCAGTCCCCGACGTCGCCACGGCTGGATCCGCTCGAGCGTGTCTTGTGATGTGCGGCGGTGCGAAGCCCGTCCCACTGATCAAGGCACAGGTACGAAATGATGGGTCCATCATTTCTTGCCTTCCCATGTGCGTTTTCCCAATCGATTCCTGGGCCCGAGGTCGCAAAAATTACGACGTCGGAGGTCTGGGGAGGCGGGAAGCACGACCTGGACCTCCGACGTCTTGGAAAAATCACGACGGCGGTCTCGGTCAATTTTCGGCCTCCGGGGCCCCTCGCAGGGTCCCGGGACCGTCAGAAAACGACTCAGGATGAAAAAAAAAACACATCCCCAGGAAGTCGTCGTGAGGTCCAGGAGGCCGCGACAGAAACATCACGACCCGCGGACGTCCAGAGAGGAGGTAGGAACACGAGGAGGACACCAGACCTCCTGGCGACGCAACACCAAAGACAACAAAAGCTTCCCCGCGACTTCCCCCAGAGACTCTAACTACAGAAACTCCTTTCGTATTCCGGCCAGAAGCATCCAGAAACGATGTACATTAGCCCTGGCGGGGGGAATGATGGCGATGGTGATGTTCATGATGACGACGGTGACGATCCTAGCTAGAACCTAAGCGCGCGCGAAGCGCGCGTGGTTCTAGTTATGTATATGTGTGCATGTATGTATGGATGTATGGAAGAATATATGGATGCATGTCTGTATGTATGCATGCAAGGTTGTGTGTATGTGTGTATGGATGGATGTTTGTCTGTCTGTCTTTCTGTCTGTCTGTCTCTCTGTATGTCTGTCTGTCTGTCTGTCTGTCTGTATGTCTGTCTGTATGTCTGTCTGTCTATTGGCATATATGTATGCATGCATGCATGCATGCATGTATGTATGTATGTATGCAGGTATGTGTTTATGTACGTACGTGTGTGTATGTATGTGTATGTGTATGGTTGTGTGCATGTGAGTATGTACGGCTGGATGTGTACATGTGTGTGCATGTGTGCATGTATGCATGCATGCATGCATTCAAGCATGCACATATGCATGTGTGCTTGTATGCATGTGTGCATGATTGTACGGATGCTTGCATGTATGTATGTATGTATGTATGTATGTATGGATGGGCGTAGATGTGTATGTACTTAGGTATGTATGTGTGGACAAAAGGTAGGTAGGTAGGTCGGTAGGTCGGTAGGCGTGTAGGTATGGTTGTTTGTCTGTGTGTAAATGTGCATGCATGCATGTATGTATGTATGCATGCATGCATGTATGGGTGTGTATTTGGTCATCTCTCTCGTTTACGCGTGTGTACACGTATCCCTCTCCAACAGATGTATGTCTCTCTCTCTCTCTCTCTCCTCTCTCTCTCTCTCTTTCTCTATCTCTGTCTTTCACTCTCTCTCTCTCTCTCTCGCGAGCTCTCTCTCTCTCTCTCTCTCTCTCTCTTTCTCGCGCTCTCTCTCTCTCTCGCGTGCTCTCTCTCTCTCGCTCTCTCTCTCTCTCTCTTCTATATATATATATGTATATATGTATGTATACATTTATCTCGCAGCGTGGCTAAGAAGGGCCGTTGGATATATATTCGTTTTGGTGTTGCCACATCTGGAGTGGTTGTTAATCCGTAATCCCATAACTGCCCCGATTTCCCATCATGTAAGACATTGGCATAAACAGATCTCCCTCTCTCCATCCCTAGCAGATCTCCCTCTCTCTACCCCTCTGTCTCTCTGACCGTCTTTCGTTTTTTTGTTTCTCTCTCTCTCTCTCGTTCTCTTTCTCTCTCTCTCTCTCTCTTTTTCTCGGTTTCTCGCCCTGTGTGTACATCCCAACTGTGTCTGGGCGCTGCGCCCGCTCGGCAGGAGCAGTGGGGAGGCACAGGAGGAGGAATGTTGCGAGGAGAAGAAGGAGAGAAGGGAGGAGTAGGAGGCGGGTGGCCAAGAGGAGCAGGAGGGAGGGAGGAGGAGGAGGAAGGAGGGAGGCCAGGAGGAGCAGTAGGAGGAGGGAGGGAGGAGGGAGGAAGACGAGGAAGGAGGAGGAGGACGACGACGACGAAGACGACGACGACGACCGACCGGTTGACCGACCGACCGACGGACCGACCGACCGACGTTGGACGACAGACGACTGACGACTGACGGCGGACGGCGGACGACGGACACCGGATGGCGACAACGACGACGACGACGACGTGACGAACGCGAGGAGTTTGGGGAACTCTTCCGGGACCTCTCCCTCGGCGAGCTCGGCGCGCGGGAGGCGCGGTCGTCCCGCTTGGGAGGCGGGCCGCGCCGAGGCTCCTCCGAGGCGCGCCCCGGGGCTGCGGAGGGCTCGGATCCTCGATCCTCGATCCTCGATCCTCCTCCTCGATCCTCGATTCTCCCCCCTCCTCCTCCTCCTCCTCCTCCTCCTCCTCCTCCTCCTCCTCCTCCTCCTCCTCCTCCTCCTCCTCCTCCTCCTCCTCCTCCTCTCTCCTCCTCCTCCTTTTCTCCTCCTCCTCCTCCTCCTCATCCTCATCCGCCTCCTCCTCATCCGCCTCCTCCCTCGATCCCTGACCCAAGATGCCTTCAGTGCAACGCGGGAGGGCAGGCCTCCGCAGCACGGGCGGCGAAAATCATTGCCCGCATCAGCGCCCTCACGGGGACTGGATTCCAGGGCGCGATCCCGCGGATACGCGGTCGCACGGGTACGCTCCGCGCGGGCAAGTCTGCGAGAACGCGAGGCCGCGGATACGGACATGCGCTTCGCCCACGAAGGGCCTGCTGGCAGAGCGGCCGAAGATTGGCGGCTGCCGCGCCCTCTTGGGGGGCGGGGGTGCCGCACGGGGTGCAATCGTCATGAGGCTGGAGATCCGAGGCTCCAAAGTTGGAGCGACCATGAAAAACGATGCAAACCGAAAAGCCGAAGTGGTCCAGGCCTCCGCGGGTCAACGCATCGAACGATCGGAGCGCCAGATGTCCGGGGCACGGGGCGGAGCCGCCGTGAAGAAAAAAACCCTGAGGCTCCGGAAGTGTTACCATCTTGCCCGCAACGTCGGACCTCAGGGACGGATCCCGAGGGAATCCGGTCCCGCGGGCTCTCGGCCGTTCTCAGGGTGCTTGTTTTTCTTTGGATTCGGGCAAGTTTACTTGCATGGACGGGGGGGGGGCTGAGTCTGAAGCAAGCCGAAAACAATTCGACGTGCGGGAATCACGCAAGTCGAAAGGCACTTGCACGCTCGTGTTCGATTGAAGAGGGGCGAGGGGGGAGAGGGTGGGGGGGGTGGGGGCGAACGCCATGCAAGTAAGCTTGCCTGGATCGAAAGAAAAACAGGCTCAGGCCTCCAGGACCCTCGACGGGCACAGGGACCGGCAGGAGACGGCTCGGGACGCAGAGCTGGTCCTGGCGGAGGGCCCCGGTGCCCTCGGGGCCCGCCTGTTTCGTGCCAGCGGGAGGGGCACGGGAAGGCGGCACGGCTCCATGAAAGTGGGCGTTCCCCCCCCCCCCCCCTTCTAGGGAGCTGGGGCAGGAGGAGGGGGTGGGGGGGAGGGAGGCGCGAGGTCACGGAGTGGCCGGCGGGAAGCGCCAGGGCTGGCCAGTGTCAGGGGGTGCGAGGTGGGAAGAGGTCGGGCGGACGGCAACGGGGGCAGGCAATAAACGTGGGGTGGGATCGGGGATGGTGGCAGGAGAGGGGCACAAAACTGTTGCCGCGGGCACGAAAAAGGTGCGCGGAGGGTGCGCGCCTCGTCAGCCCCCCATGTTTACTGTCCCCCCCCCCCTGGGAGCAACACCCGAGGAGCGCAGCGTGTCTGGAAGGAGGGGGGATTCGTGTCAGGAGGCGAATGGGTAAGATTAAGTCGGGCCTGTCCCTCTACAGGAGGAGTACTCAAAAATAGTTAAGAATAGTCTGGGGGCGACTGCTTTTAGTATTTGTGCTGCTATTTTCGTTCATTTGTTCACTATCTTTTAATTTTCGTCCAAGATCGGCCTGTAGGGGGATATGCCCGACTTAAGATTTGTGTCAGGAGGCGAATGGGTAGGGCACACACACACACACACTGGTGTCATCGGTGCAGAGGGAGAGGCATGTCTCGTGCCACCGTGTTTCCTGCCACGTCACGGCTGCCACTTTTCAGACCCGTGCGGCTCCGGGCATGGTGAAAACGTGCATTCCTGTGTATTCCCAGGGGTTCCTAGGAAAGACGCGGCCGGGGTGTTGATCCCCGAGAAGGTCGTTGCATGTGCGCGCGGGAGGAAGACTTCGACGTGCGTGGCGTTTGGGGGAACACAAGAAGTGAGGACCACTGGGGGTTTTCGACCTCCGAGAGCCCCCAGATCTGGCCGAAAACGCCAGCTACAGCATCCCGAAGGCGGCGGAGCTACACTAGGCACATCAGACAAGGAATCGGCCAGGTGCCCTCACGGTCATTTCTGATCCCCCAGAGGCCCCAGGGACCCACAGAAGCTCTGGGACACCGTAGGATTCGCGAAGGTCGACGAATAATGTGCCCCAAGATATCTTACAGCCAGATGTCTTACACTGCGTGCCCACTGCAGGCTGATGTGTTCGCCGGCGCGCAGTGTACTGACCGCGCGCCTGCGGCCTGCATGGCGGCTTCTGCTCGCCCACCCGTGCGCGCGCGGGCGCCCCGAGGTGATCCAGGAGACCAGCGAGAGGGAGACCAACGAGAGCGAGGCCGACGACACCGGGAGGGCCAGCGGCCACGACTCGAGAGCCAGCGCGCAGGGCTGGAACGACGCGCCGGACGGGGCGCGGGCGTGGGCGAGCAGTCTCAGGCGGGCAGGCATGGGAGCGAGGGGCGCACAGCATAGGAAAGAGGATAGACCGAGAGGATGGGAGTGGGAAGGTATGAGCGACGTCGTCGTCGTCTGTCGTCGCCCTCGCTGCTTGCTAGCAGCGAGATAAGGGAAACGTTGTTTCGTTAGCCCCCCCTTCCCCTTGCTCCGTCCACGGCGTTGTCGTCCGTCGTCATCGGTGTCGTTGTCGGCGTCTTCGTCGTCATAACTAACAAGTTTCGTCGTGGTGGTCTTCGTCGTCGTCGCGGTTGTCGGCGTCGCCGTCCAGGAATATTCTGCGGGGGAAGAGCACGCTACACATGGAGTGAAGTCAGTGATAAGATGGAAGTCTGTTTTTTCTGGTTTTGAGCCAGCTATGATGCCCACTCGTGCCCACCCCGTCCCGTCTTCAGGGACTTCGCATTCCCCTACGATGGTGGGATGGGAAGCCGGGTCGCCCTCCCCCGCACTGCAGGTACGGTTCCGGTGCTCGCTGCTCGGGGGGATTTGCCCCCCCGCGGCCTTTATGACATGATGGGAGCTGCGGAAGGTGTGAGGCCTCATGGCGGTCCTCACTAGCAAGGCCTATGACGGTCCTCACCAGCGGGGGGGAAGAAGAGTGCCTGAGAAGGGCAACGAGGGAAACTGAAACCACCGTCCAAACCCAAGCACGAGAGAACCCACGATCAAAAGGAGCGGGCGGTCCACAGGTGGGGAGTCACGCCGCACCCGCCGCCACCTCGCGGCGCCACGCCCCCGTCGAAAACCTCGCTTTTATCGGCAGCCCTTGGAGAGGCAGCACAAGTCCCACGTACGCCCACTCTTGTCCCAGCCGTGGTCGTCGTCGTCGCCGGAGTCGTGGTCCCAGTCGTGGTCGACTTCCGTCGTCGGTGTCAGGATCGTTAGGATTTGCTCCCGCAGCCCCTAAGCTGGAAGCTGCGAAGGCAAGATGGAAGCTGCGAAGGGTGTGAGATCTTATGGCGGTCCTCACTGGCAAGGCCTATTGTCCGCACCGGAGGGGGAGGAAGAATCTGAAAAGAGCCGTGAGAGAATCGAAAACCACCTTCTAAGCCTAAGAACGAGAGAACCCACGATCAAAAAAGCGGGCGGTCCACAGGCGGGGAGTCACGCCGCACTCGCGGCGCCATGCCCCCGTCGAACACCTCGCTACTATCCCCCCGGGAACCCTTTAAGAGAGAGAGAGAGAGAGCACGAATCACTCGGACGCAATCCCCCGCACTCGTGTTGCTGCGTCCACTCGCACTGGCAGTCATAGTCGTGGTCGTCGTCGACGTCGCTGAAGTCGTCGATGTCAGGCTCGTTGGGATTTGCCCCCTCGGCCCCTATGATGGGAGCTGTGGAAGGTGTGAGGCATCTTGGCGGTCCTCACTGGTAAGGCATTGAGCGCGAAGGCCTGCGATGGTCCTTCTTCCCAAACGAGCCATCTCTGGTGGCTTCGTATTGGGTGCGAGTTCCCTATGATGGCCCCTCTGGTTGCCTATGATGGCGGCACTAGTCGACCGGCAGGGGAGTGAGTCCCGTTCACAGTGCATTAGGGGAGAGCATGTGCCCACCCCGTCCCGTCTTCAGGGACTTCGCATCCCGTTATGACGGTGGGATGGGAAGACAGGCCGCCACCCCCGGCACTGCACGTACGGTGCCAGAACTCCCCTCCCCTCCCAGCCACCCCCACCCTCCCACCCCCCAGGCTGCCGCCTCCGCAGGCGACGACGACGCAGACGCCGGCGACAACGATGACGACAACGACGACCACCACGACGTCGCCGCCGGCAAACGACGACCGCGACCACGACAGCAACGACGCATGCGATTAAGCCTGCATCGAGCCTGAGTTCGATTCTGGCAAAGCTGGATCGAGCCCGAATGATAATCGATTAGATTTGCATCCAGACTTAGTAGGATCCTATAAGGGCCAGGTTGAGCCCCAGTAGGATGAGGATGCGGATGGTGATGATGGTGTCGACGAGAAGGGCAGAGCCGAGTAGAGTAGGGCAGAGCAGAGTGGAATAGAGTAGAGTAGACGAGGGTAGAGGAGAGTAGAGAGGGGTAGAAAAGAGTAGAGTAGAGTACAGCAGAGCCTTTGTAGGAGTTGGAAATGGCTGGATCGAGCCATGGTAGCACTCTATCAGTGCTGGCGCCTAGCGTAGGCGCCTGCGACAGGTGCGCCGCCACCGCCGATCACGTTGTCGCCGTCGTCGTCGGCGTCCGTCGTCGTAGACATTGTCGTCGTAGTCGTCGTCGTCGTCGTCGTCGTCGTCGTCGTCGTCGTCGCCGTCGCCGTCGGCCTCGGCCTCGGCCTCGGCGTCGGCGTCGGCGTCGGCGTCGGCGTCGTCGTCGACGTCGTTTTCGTCGTCGTTGCCTGGAGAAGGGGGTAGTCCTGGACCCCCTCACTCATTTTCCCAAGGGGGGGGGTGTCTTGACCCCTCCCCCGACTCATTTTCCCGAGGGGGGGGGGGGTCAGACCCTCCACCATTGATTTTCCCGGGAGGGGGGAGGGGTTCGGAGACCCCCTGGGTTCGTCCCGGGGGGAGTGGAGTCTGAGGGGTGGGGGAGGGGCCAACTGGGCTCTGACCCCCCTCCCCGTAAGATTTCTGCTAGGTTTAGGTCGGGCATGTCCTCCTACAGGCGCATTTTGGTTTCAAATCACCAAACAAAAAATTCAAATAGCCACAAATTCTGGAAAAACTGTTCCAGACTATTTTTTGTTTTTTTTTGGGGGGGGGGGGGAACACTCCTCCTGTAGAGGCACATGCCCTACTGAATGTTAGGCAGGGGAGGGCCCCCCCTGGTGTCTGACCGTCGACCCTCCCCTTCGAGGGGATTCTGGGGCAGGCGACGGTGGACCCGCGCCCCCTTCCAACCCATACTCCAGATTTCGTAATAAAGGGAGGGGGGTCTCATTTCGGGGGGGGGTCTCTTCCAGGCTATCTTGGTAGGCCTGGGGGGTCTGGGGACGATGTTTTGGAGGGTTCTCCCACGGGGGAGGTCTGAAATGGCTTGTATTGGAGGGTCCAGACCCCCTCCCTTTCATGACGAAATCTGGAGTACCCTCACGGAGATGCGGCACCGGGGGACCACTGCAAGCCTGTGACCGTCCGAGGCGCGTGCCGGTGCCAGCGGAGGCATCAAAAGGTTCGGGGAAAAGGGTGAGGGGGGAGGGAGGTGCAGGCGGAGGGCGGCCTGAAGTTGAAGAGGCCAGAGGAGGAGGAGGAGGAGGAGGAGGAGGAGGACGACGAGGAGGAAGACGAGGAGGAGGAGGAGGAGGAGCAGGAGGAGGCCTGAAGTTGAAGAGGCCAAAGGAGGAGGAGGAGGAGGAGGAGGAGGAGGAGGAGGAGGAAAACGACGAGGAGGAAGACGAGGAGGAGAAAGACGAGGAGCAGGAGGAGGAAATACACAATATTGATGTTCTAGTGTTTCAAAGCTCGCAGAGGCGAAACAAACGGAGCGCATCTGAGCAGACTGCACGTGTTGCGAGCGGCCACGGACAAGACATTTGAAACCCAACTGGGCGGAAGGGAATTGAAGGATTCATGTACATGAATTGGTTGCGCGTCTTCAATTGCAGACGAAATCGAGGCGGAGGGAAAAGGTTGGGTTGAAAGAACAAAGCATGTCTAAGGTCAGTCAGCGTGTCCGACCCGAGGCAGTCCTGGGGATAGCATCGTGAAGCAGTAGGAAACAACACCAACTGTTTGGCAGCGTGGGCCCAGAGCAGTGACTTCTGACACCATGGATGTGCAAGCTATATATTGCAAGCTACGTGGTGCAGGCTATGTGGTGCAAATTACGTGGTGCAACAAATTATGTGGCTCATGTTATGTGTTGTAAGCTGTAATGTGCTGGCGATGTGGTACAAGTTATGTGGTCAGCGGTGCGGTGCAAGCTATTTGGTGCGTGCAAGCTACGTGGTGCAACCTATGCGGTGCAAGCTGCGGGCTGCACTACGTACGATTTTGAGCTATGCGGTGCAATCGGTGTGGCGGAAGCTATGTGGTGCAAGTAACGTGGCGGAAGTTGTGCGGCGCAAGTTGTGTGGTGCAAGCCGCGCAGTGCAAGCCATGGCGTGCCCTGCCGTGGGTTTCCCCGAGGCGTCCACGGCTGGGCACCAGCCGAAACCCGGGAATGTTTATACGACCACCCTTCGGAACAATGGCGGGACACCGACGGAGGACACCGACGCGACGTCGACGGGATGCCGACGGGCCACCACGGGACACCACTGGACATCATCGGGACACCGAGCAGCGAGCGCACAGCCGAAAAAAAGCGAACGCTTGCCCAGTGACTTAAGGAACAACTAAGAGTCGATACGTGCGAGCACCGCAGAAGGAACAATGAAGATGTTAAGTTGGTGGCAGCTTAGTTGTGTGACCACTTGTCCAACAGCATGGCTTGGACGACCCATGGGTCAGACATCGAAACGTCCCTGCATATGGAATGATGCTCACGGTTGAATAGGAGCACGTGAGAGAGTGTCCTCCCAGAAAATTCATGTTGATTGCAGCACACCTTGAAGGCGCACGACGTTGAACGACTAACTACCGCGAAACATGTATGCCGGACAGCGTAGTTCAAGCCACGAGCCAATCGGACGACTCTGCGGCTAATCAGCATGCTTCTGACCCAGCTCCAGTAGCTGTGTCCATCGGAACCGACGGTCAACGCGCTGGTCTACTCCGCCAGTCGTTCTGGCAACAGGGGTGGCGCGCTGGAGCGCCAGGGCTCGACCCACCAGGTCGTGGCACTCAGGGGCAGCCTCGCACGCCTGCGGCATCCACAGGTCCTGGCGCCGGGAAATCCAGCTCACCCGAGACGCGGCGTCGGCCCCGTGTCCAATACGAACGCTTGCTTCTCGTCCCACGCGTGTGCAAGCAGGCCCAAGAGAGGACTTTCTGGCCCAGGGCAGGCTGGCGACGCAGATCTTCACAGAACATGCTAGCGCCTCTTGTAACATTAATTTGTGGGCTGCCTCCGTGGAGGCTGTGCCCATGACGTCCTTCAGTCTCAGGCTCGACGTGGAATTTTGTCTCTACTGCTGGAAGCAGTTCTCTGTATTTCCCACTGCTGCAGACTGCAAATGCCCTGGAGGCTCTTGTGGTGAAGCCGTGGAGGTCGAAACCGCGTCCACTACGAATTGCATTGTCGGCGGCTCCGCCGCGGGTTCCAGGACGACTGCGTTGCCACATGGGCGACGGAAGAGAACGGGGCCGACTGCGCCGACACTCGCGTGCAGGCTTCCCGCGCCGGGCCGCGCGGGAGCGCCCTCCCCTCCGCGGCAGAGCGGCACGCTGGCGGCTCGCCTCGGCCGCGGCGTGAGGCCACTGTGCCTCCTCGCGCACGGCCACTTCGGTTTGGCCGCCCGCCTGTGCCGACGGCCTCGTCGCGGCCCTCCCTGCCCCAGCCGGCCCCCGTGGCGGCAGCAGGCCGATCGAGGCGGTGCCGCGGCGGCCTCCGGGCGAGCTCCTGGCGAGCGTGCCCCCGCCATGCCAGCCGGGCGGTGGCGCGCCGATGCTGCAGCCTTTGGAAGCTCGGGAGGCTGCCGCCCTGTGGGCGGCAGCCCTCCACGACGACTCGGCGGGGGTGCTGCTCTCCGCTCGCCCCCGGCTATGACGTACGTCGTGAAGGTTCCTCGCCCTCTCCCTGGGTTGTTTTTGTTGAGCGCAGGATGCCCAAAGCATGGGCTCCCATCCGGTGGTTTCAAGCAGGCCTGTCCTCGGTGGTCCAGGACTGCAGTCCCGTTGCGGTGTGGGTCTCGTTGTAAGATCGCTCCTCTGCTCCCCTCGTTCAGAATGGCGCTGTCGCCCCAGTGCGGGCCACTTTTCCGGATCCGAGGCCTTCCTCAGCGTTGTCGACCCGCTCCGTTCCCTTCCCCCCCTTCCCTGGTCATCCCGCTCCGCCCGCGTCTCCCACTCCTGGTCTTGCTGATGCTGCTCATCCTCGTTATTCTTTTTGTTCACATCCTCTTACTCTTCCTGCTCATCCTCCTGCTCATCTGCCACCTCCTCCAATGTGCGCGTCTGCCCTTTTCCTGATTGCGCATTTCCTTCTGGAGGGGCCCAGGTGCGCTGTGACACCTGCGGGCGGATAAAGGAAAATCTGCGCAATGGAAAGAGATGGGATGGAATGGTAGTATGCCAGATGAGGCGTGAGCGCTCCTGGCTTGCCCCCCTCTCTCTCTCCTCCCCCCCTTCCCTTGGCACCCGTCGTTCTGATTTTGTGCAGTCCGCGGCCTCAGGGCTCCCGATCGTTTCCCCAGGGGTAGCTTCTCTTCCTGGAGTCATGTTTGATTGTCCCCGGGCCCGAAGTCGGCCCCTTAGGGCAATCGAAGACGGACGCGGGGATTACAAAAAACGCATCGCATGGGCTCTCCCCCGCCTGACTCTGGCCATCCCCCGCCCGCCCGCCCCCCCCCCAGGACGCCTTGGCGCCGCCGGGACGCTCCAGCGAACCAGCTGAGCGGTCCAGCGCCCACACGGACGAGTTCCAGGACCGGCTGCCCACTGGGGGTTGGCGCGAGGGGCGTGAGCTGGTTTCGCCGGCGCCGGTTTCGCTGGCGTTGGTTTCGCCCCGCTGGTTTCGCCGACGGCTAGTTTCGCCGGCGCTGATTTCGCTGGCGATGGTTTTGCCGACGCCGTCGTCGGCGTCGGCGTCGCCGCCGCCGCCGCCGTCGTCGTCGTCGTCGTCGTCGTCGTCGTCGTCGTCGTCGTCGTCGTCGTCGTCGTCGGGCGTCGGGCGTCGGACCCGAGCTGGCGGGTTGGGCGGGCGGGCGGGCCCGAGCGGGCGGGTCGGGTCGGGTCGGGTCCGGCGGGCGGACCCTAACGGGCGGGTCGGTTCGTGCGGGCGGGACATGAAAGTGTGGGGCGCGCTCGACCGAGCACGCGCGAACCCTAATTGGCGGGTCGGGTCGGGCGGGCGGACCCTAGCGGGTGGATCGGGTCGGGTCGGGCAGGCGGACCCTAACGGGCGGGTCGGGTCGGACATTGAAGTGTGGGGCGCGCTCTAACGGGCGGGTCGGTTCGGGCGGGCGGACCCTAGCGGGCGGGTCGAGTCGGGTCGGGCGGACGGACCCTACCCAGAGGATGGATGGGCGCGGAAAACACGCCTGTGCATGCTTTCGCATTTCGCGCATTAAAAAACATGTTTGGGGATACTGTTCCCCTTTAAAAAAACAACGACAACTTATATGTTGTTTGACCCACATGTGCTTGCCATGTAGTGTATAACCATGCTTGTTCACACATCTGTTCGTAGTTTATAATTATATGCAATTCCATACATGTGTATATACTCATATACATATATATATATATATATATATATACACAGCTATACGTGTATGTATGTATGTATGTATGTATGTATTTACGTATGTATGTATGTATGCCAGAGTGAGGGGGCTGAAACAAACGGTCATTCACTGTCCCTGGGTGCGTGGCTGAAGTGGAATTCCGCGATGCGGATTATTGTTGCTGTTGGTTGTTGTTTGTTGTGTGTTGTTTGTTGTTTGCTGTTGTCGTCTTCCCACCCGCGCCCCGCCCCGCGACCCAACCGCGAACCACCCCGCGACCCACCCGCGACCCAATCCGCGACCCGCCCGCGACCACTCCGAGACCCCCCCGGCGACCCACCCGCGACCCACCAGCGACACACCCGCGACCCACCCGCGACCCACCCCGCGACCCACTCGCGACCCACCCGTGACCCACCCGCGACCCACCGCGACCCACCCGCGACCCACCCGCGACCCACCCCGCGACCCACCCAAAAATGTTCGGCGCCTGCGGCGGGTTTCTCTTGCATTCGTTCCAGGTGGAGAACTTGCGACCCACCCGCGACCCAAACCGCGTTTGGTGTACAAATCGAATTTTTCGGCGCCTGCGGCGGGCTTGTTTTGAATTCCTTCCACGTGGAGGTGGAGAGCCCGCCACCCACCCGCGACCCAAATTACGTTCACTGAACAAGCCGAAATTTCGGCGCCTGCAGCGGGTTTCTCTTGCATCGGCGACCCACCCGCGACCCACCAGCGACCCACCCCGAGACCCACCCCGACCCACCCGCGACCCACCCGCGACCCACCCGCGACGACCCACCCGCGACCCACCGCGACCCACCCTCGACCCACCCGCGACCCACCCCGCGACCCACCCAAAAATGTTCGGCGCCTGCAGCGGGTTTCTTTTGCATTCTTTCCAGGTGGCAACTTGCGACCCACCCGCGACCCAAACCGCGTCCATTGTGCAAATCGAAATTTTCGGCGCTTGCGGCGGGCTGTTTTTGAATTCTTTCCAGGTGGAGGTGGAGAGCCCGCGACCCACCCGCGACCCAAACTACTTTCATTGAGCCCCCCTGCGCGCGCGCGCTCCGCGGAGGAGGGCAGGAGAGCGAGGAGCAGGAAGAGGAAGACGACGAGGACGACGACGACGACGACGACGACGACGACGACGACGACGACGACGACGACGACGAGTTCGAGGATGAAGAGGAGGCCGACGACGAGGGCGAGGAGGAACAGAGGGGGGGACGGAGGGGGACGACGAGAAAGGAGGGGGGAGGAGGGGAGGAGGAGAGAGAGAGAGGAGGAGGAGGAGGAGGAGGAGGAGGAGAGAGGACGAACGACGACGACGGGAAAGGAGGAGGGGGAGGATCGGGATAGGGGGAGGAAGGGGGAGAAGGGGAGGAGGGAAGGAGGAGGAGAGGAGGAGGAGGAGGAGGGAGGGAGGAGGAGGAGGAGAGGAGGAGGAGGGGAGAGGAAGGAGATGAGGAGGAAAAGGAGGAAGAGGATGAGGAGGAGGTGGAGGAGAAGGAGGAGGAGGAGGCGGACGACGACGACGACGATGAGGACGAGGACGCGGACGAGGAAAAGGAGGAGGAGGAGGAGGAGGAGAAGGAGGAGGGCGCCATCGACAGGGAAGGTGAGGGCCACGAGGTCCGCCGGCTCGACGCCCGCGTCGCCCGCGCCCGCCCCCTCACTCTTATCCGCAATTGCGGGGTGCTACGTATATCAGAGTGAGGGTGCTAAACGGAACGGTCATTAACTGGCCCTGGGATCCTGGCTGAAGTGGAATTCCGCGATGCGGATTATGTTTGTTGTTTGTTGTTTGTTGTTTGTTGTTTGTTGTTTGTTGTTGTCGTCCCACAAGCGACCCGCCCCGCGACCCACCCGCGACCCACCCCGCGACCCACCCGCAACCCACCCCGCGACCCACCCACGACCCACCCGCGACCCACCCGCGACCCACCCCGCGACCCGCCCGCGACCCACCCCGAGACCCCCCCGGCGACCCACCACGCGACCCACCCGCGACCCACCCGCGACCCACCCGCGACCCACCCGCGACCCACCCGCGACCAACACGCGACCCACCCGCGACCCACCGCGACCCACCCTCGACCCACCCGCGACCCACCCCGCGACCCACCCAAAATTGTCGGCGTCTGCGGCGGGTTTCTTTTGCATTCGTTCCAGGTGGAGAACCTGCGACCCACCCGCGACCCAAACCGCGTTCAGTGTGCAAATCAAAGTTTTCGGCGCCTGCGGCGGGCTGTTTTTGAGTTCCTTTCCAGGTAGAGGTGGAGAGCCCGCGACTCACCCGCGACCCATATTACGTTCTCGGAACAACCCAAAAACTTCGGCGCCTGCGGCGGGTTTCTCTTGCATCGGCGACCCACCCGCGACCCACCAGCGACCCACCCCGAGACCCACCCGCGATCCACCACGCGACCCACCCGCGACCCACCCGCGACCCACACGCGACCCACCCGCGACCCACCCGCGACCCACCGCGACCCACCCGCGACCCACCCCGCGACCCCCCCCCCCCCCACCCCCCCCCCCCCCCCCCCCCCACACACACACACACACACACACACACACACACACACACAACACACACACACACACACACACACACACACACACACACACACACACACACACACACACACCACACACACACACACACACACACACACACACACACACACACACACACACACACACACACACACACACACACACACACACACACACACACACACACACACACACACACACACACACACACACACACACAACACACACACACACACACACACACACACACACACACACACACACACACACACACACACACACACACACACACACACACACACACACACACACACACACACACACACACACACACACACACACACACACACACACACACACACACACACACACACACACACACACACACACACACACACACACACACACACACACACACACACACACACACACACACACACACACACACACACACACACACACACACACACACACACACACACACACACACACACACACACACACACACACACACACACAATATTTTCAGCGCCTGCGGCGGGCTTCTTTTGTATTCGTTCCAGGTGGAGACCCTGCGACCCACCCGCGACCCAAACCGCGTTCAGTGTACAAATCAAAATGTTCGGCGCCTGCGGCGGGCTGTTTTTGAATTCTTTCCAGGTGGAGGTGGAGAGCCCGCGACCCACCCGCGACCCAAACTACGTTCACTGAACACCCCCGGCGCGCGCGCGCTCCGCGGAGGAGGGGAGGAGGAGCAGGGCGAAGAGCAGGACGACGACGACGACGACGACGACGAGGACGAAGAGGAGGCCGACGACGAGAGCGAGGATGAAAAAGGGGGGGGGACGGAGGGGGACGACGAGAAAGGAGGGAGGAGGAGGAAAAGGCGGAGGAGGATGACGACGACGGAAAGGAGGAGGGGGGGGGAACGGGATTGGGGAGGAGGAGGAGGAGGAGCAGGAGGAGGAGGAGGAGGAGGAGGAGGAGGAGGAGGATGGCGCCATCGACAGGGAAGGTGAGGGCCACGAGGTCCGCCGGCTCGACGCCCGCGTCGCCCGCGCCCGCCCCCTACCTCTCATCCGCAATTGAGGGGTGCTACGTATGTATGTATGCAAGTATGTCTGTCTGTCTGTCTGTCTGTATGCATGCATGCATGCATGTACGCATCTGAAATAGATGTACATATTCGCAAAGGCTTCGCCCCCTGCCGCCGGCCCACTTTTTACCTAACAGCGAAGACTGATAGGTTTCTAGTGGGATCAAAAGAGAGCAGCAGATCACTCCACAGGGGGGTCCGGGCAGGTGTTGGGAGTTGCCGGGCGGCAGGTGCCGGGCTCGTTTTTCACCAACAGTCACACACTTCGTGCTCTTCGACTTCCCAGAACTCCATTCCCAGGCCACATTCTCAATACCCGGATGCAACAGTCACACACTTCGTGCTCTTCGAGATCCCAGAACGCCATTCCCGGGCCACATTTAGAATAACCGGATGCAACAGTCACACACTTCGTGCTCTTCGACATCCCAGAACTCCATTCCCGGGCCACATTTGGATGCCCGGAGCCAACTGGCCACTAGGCCACTTCGTGGTCTTCGAGTTCCCAGAACTCCATTCCCGGGCCACATTTTGGATGCCCGGAGCCAACTTCGTGTGTAGGCCACTTCGTGGTCTTCGAGTTCCCAGAACTCCATTCCTGGGCATGATTTGAATGCCCGGAGCCAACTGTAGGCCACTTCGTGTTCTTCGAGTTCCCAGAACTCCATTCCCGGGCCACATTTTGAATGCTGAGGCAGGCTGAGGCTGAGGCTGAGGCAGGCTGATGCTGAGGCAGGCTGAGGCTGAGGCTGAGGCTGATGCAGGCTGAGGCTGAGGCAGGCTGAGGCTGAGGCCGAGGCTGAAGGCAGACTGAGGCTGAGGCTGAAGCAGGCTGAGGCTGAGGCTGAGGCAGGCTGAGGCTGAGGCAGGCTGAGGCTGAGGCTGAGGCAGGCTGAGGCTGAGGCTGTGTCTGTGACTGCCGTTGCCACTGCGACTGTCATCGCGAATGCGACTACGACTGCGAGAACAGCACAATTCTACAACTGGATTCTCATCTGAATCTTAAGGGGAATGCTTCCAGATATGCTCCTACACATCGCTGTTAGGTTGCTTTGCCGGGATAATTATCATAATGGGATATAACAGTCGCGTCGGTGCGTTTCGGCACTCCCTCGGCGCATCCAGGAATGTGGGGCGGATCGGAATCATCAGCGCATATTGAAACGTTGGCGTTATCGAAAACACCTACGGCGAATCACCGCCGCCACCTGCCTTTTTGGAAGCGCTTATGTGGCCGAACGTTGAGGCCAGACCTGCCAAGCTATCGGACCATGAGTTTCCCGAATCGGTTTGGAAAGCCTTCGGGGAACTCGTGGGCATCTTGAAGGTCATGTTGGATGTCGGGAGGCCATTTTGACCCTGTCGGGCCTTCTTGGACGACGTTTTGGAGGGCTCTTGGGCCGTCTTGGAGGCCATCGTGAGCGTCTTGGAGGCCTCTTGGGCCATCTTGGGGGCTTCTTGGGGCCGTCTTGGGCCTCTTGGACGATCTTTGGGGGCACTTGGGCCGTCTCGGGCAGTCGGAAGGCCGAGAAAAAAGCAAATGCCACAATCCTTCAAAAGTGCATGGGAAATCAATGATTTTTGCCTTTTCGGGCCTTTCTGTAGGCCCTCTTGGAGGCCTCTTGGGCCGTCTTGGGTCATCTTAGGGCCATCTTCGGCCGTCTTGGTGGGCTCTGACGCCGTCGGAAGCCGTTTTGGGGGCCTCCTTGGGCCGACTTGGGGCCCTCTTGGAATGCCCCAGGGCCGTCTTGGAGGCCATCTTGGGCGTCTTAAAGGCCTCCTGGACCGTCTTGGGGGCCTCTTGGGGCCGTCTTGGGGGCCTCTTGGCCCGTTCTGGTGGCATTTTGGAGGCCTCTTGGGCGATCTTTGGGCGATCTCTGGGGGCTCTTGGGCCGTCTCGGGCCGTCGGAAGGCCGAAAAGAAGCAAACGCCAAAATCAGTTTAAAGCAACCTTGGGAGCATCAATGTTTTTGTTCCTTTTTCTGGCCTTCCTGGGGGCCCTCTTGGAGGCCTCTTGGGCCGTCTTGGGCCAGCTTCGAGCCAACTTCGGCCATCTTGGCGGGTTCCTGGCCCGTCTGACGCCGTCGGGAGCCCTATTGGGGGCCTCTCTGAACTGGCTTGGGGCTCTCTTGGGGCGCTTCGGGGCCGTCTCTGAGGCCATCTTGGGCGTCTTGGAGGCCTCCTGGACCGTCTTGGGGGCCTCTTGGGGCCGTCTTGGGGGCCTCTTGGGCCGTCATGGGGCCCTCTTGGAGGGCTCGTGGGCGATCTTGGCGGCCTCTTGGGCCGTCTTGGGCCGCCGGAGGGCTGCAAAGAAGCAAATGCCAAAATCTGTCAAAACCCAAAGGGAAATCAATGATTTTGGCCTCTTCGGGCCCTCCTTCAGAACCTCTTGGAGGCCTCTTGGGTCGTCTTGGGCCGTCTTGGAGGCTTCTCGGGAGAACTTGGAGGTATCTTGGACTCTCTTGGGCCGTCTTGGAGGCCGTCTTGGATCATCTTGGGCGGACTTGGAGAACATCTTGGACCATCTTGGTGGCCATCTTGGACCAACGTGGCCATCTTGGAGGCCATCTTGAGCCGTCTTGGAGGATCAATTGGGGATTGAGCTCCCTTCCGGGACCCCAGCGGGACGGGCCGAAGCCCCAGGGGGAGTTCTTTTGGAAAAAGAACCGAAATCAAAACCGAAAGGATCTAGCACGCCAGGGACCCCTGTGATGAATCAACAGGGGGCGGCGGATCGAAGACGCCTACGGCGAATCACCGCCGCCCCCTGCCTTTTGGAAGCGCCTATGTGGCCGAACGTTGAGGACAGACTTGCCAAGCTATCGGACCGTGTGTTCCCCAAATCGGTTTGGAAAGCCTTCGGGGAACACGTGGGCATCTTGAAGGTCATGTTGGCTGTCGGGAGGCAATTTTTACCCTTTCGGGCCTTCTTGGGGGCCCTCTTGGAGGCCTCTTGGGCCGTCTTGGGCCAGCTTCGAGCCAACTTCGGCCATCTTGGCGGGTTCCTGGCCCGTCTGACGCCGTCGGGAGCCCTATTGGGGGCCTCTCTGAACTGGCTTGGGGCTCTCTTGGGGCGCTTCGGGGCCGTCTCTGAGGCCATCTTGGGCGTCTTGGAGGCCTCCTGGACCGTCTTGGGGGCCTCTTGGGGCCGTCTTGGGGGCCTCTTGGGCCGTCATGGGGCCCTCTTGGAGGGCTCGTGGGCGATCTTGGGGCGATCTTGGCGGCCTCTTGGGCCGTCTTGGGCCGCCGGAGGGCTGCAAAGAAGCAAATGCCCAAATCTGTCAAAACCCAAAGGGAAATCAATGATTTTGGCCTCTTCGGGCCCTCCTTCAGAACCTCTTGGAGGCCTCTTGGGTCGTCTTGGGCCGTCTTGGAGGCTTCTTGGGAGAACTTGGAGGTATCTTGGACTCTCTTGGGCCGTCTTGGAGGCCGTCTTGGATCATCTTGGGCGGACTTGGAGAACATCTTGGACCATCTTGGTGGCCATCTTGGACCAACGTGGCCATCTTGGAGGCCATCTTGAGCCGTCTTGGAGGATCAATTGGGGATTGAGCTCCCTTCCGGGACCCCAGCGGGACGGGCCGAAGCCCCAGGGGGAGTTCTTTTGGAAAAAGAACCGAAATCAAAACCGAAAGGATCTAGCACGCCGGGGACCCCTGTAATGAATCAACAGGGGGCGGCGGATCGAAGACGCCTACGGCGAATCACCGCCGCCCCCTGCCTTTTGGAAGCGCCTATGTGGCCGAACGTTGAGGACAGACTTGCCAAGCTATCGGACCGTGTGTTCCCCAAATCGGTTTGGAAAGCCTTCGGGGAACACGTGGGCATCTTGAAGGTCATGTTGGCTGTCGGGAGGCCATTTTTACCCTTTCGGGCCTTCTTGGGGGCCCTCTTGGAGGCCTCTTGGGCCGTCTTGGGCCAGCTTCGAGCCAACTTCGGCCATCTTGGCGGGTTCCTGGCCCGTCTGACGCCGTCGGGAGCCCTATTGGGGGCCTCTCTGAACTGGCTTGGGGCTCTCTTGGGGCGCTTCGGGGCCGTCTCTGAGGCCATCTTGGGCGTCTTGGAGGCCTCCTGGACCGTCTTGGGGGCCTCTTGGGGCCGTCTTGGGGGCCTCTTGGGCCGTCATGGGGCCCTCTTGGAGGGCTCGTGGGCGATCTTGGGGCGATCTTGGCGGCCTCTTGGGCCGTCTTGGGCCGCCGGAGGGCTGCAAAGAAGCAAATGCCCAAATCTGTCAAAACCCAAAGGGAAATCAATGATTTTGGCCTCTTCGGGCCCTCCTTCAGAACCTCTTGGAGGCCTCTTGGGTCGTCTTGGGCCGTCTTGGAGGCTTCTTGGGAGAACTTGGAGGTATCTTGGACTCTCTTGGGCCGTCTTGGAGGCCGTCTTGGATCATCTTGGGCAGACTTGGAGAACATCTTGGACCATCTTGGTGGCCATCTTGGACCAACGTGGCCATCTTGGAGGCCATCTTGAGCCGTCTTGGAGGATCAATTGGGGATTGAGCTCCCTTCCGGGACCCCAGCGGGACGGGCCGAAGCCCCAGGGGGAGTTCTTTTGGAAAAAGAACCGAAATCAAAACCGAAAGGATCTAGCACGTCAGGGACCCCTGTGATGAATCAACAGGGGGCGGCGGATCGAAGACGCCTACGGCGAATCACCGCCGCCCCCTGCCTTTTGGAAGCGCCTATGTGGCCGAACGTTGAGGACAGACTTGCCAAGCTATCAGACCATGTGTTCCCCAAATCGGTTTGGAAAGCCTTCGGGGAACACGTGGGCATCTTGAAGGTCATTTTGGCTGTAGGGAGGCCATTTTGACCCTTTCGGGCCTTCTTGGGGGACGTCTTGGAGGCCTCTTGGGCCGTCTTGGAGGCCATCTTGAGCGTCTCGGAGGACTCTTGGGCCGTCTTGGGGGCATCTTGGGGCCGTCTTGGGCCTCTTCGGCGATCTTTGGGGGCTCCCCGTGGGGCAACGAGCCGTTTGAGAGGTGCGCCGAAATGGGTGGCGTTGACGCATGCGGACCTTGCCATTGGAGCCTTCGGTGGAGCTCCTTGTGGGGCCACGAGCCGTGCGAGGGGCGTGCCGACATGAGTGGCGCTGACGCATGCGGACCCTGCCACTAGGGCCGTCTGTGGGGCTCCCTGTGGGGCCACGAACCGTCTGAGGGGTGTGCCGACATGGGTGGCGGTCCCCGCATGCGGACCCTGCCTCTGGGGCCTTCTGTGGACCTCCCTGTAGGGCCACGACCCGTGCCGCGTGTGGACCGTGCCGCTGGAGCATTCGGCGGAGCTCCCTGGTTCGCCAAGATGAGTGGCGGTCCCCGCGTGCGGACCCTGCCATTAAAGCCTGCGGTGGGGCTCCCTGTAGGGCCACGAACCGTGTGAGGGGTGTGCCGACATGGGTGGCGGCCCCCGCATGCGGACCCTTCCGCCCAGGCCTTCGGCGGAACTCCCTGTGGGGTCACGAACCCTGTGAGGGGTGTGCCCAGATGAGTGGCGGTCCTCGCATGCGGACCCTGTCATTGGGGCCGTCTGTGGAGCTCCATGTGGGGCCACGAACCGTGTGAGGGGTGTGCCGAAATGGGTGGCGGCCCCCGTGCTGACCGTGCCGCTGGGGCCTTCGGTGGAGCTCCCTGTGGGGCCACGAACCGTATGAAGGGTGTGCCAAAATGGGTGGCGGCCCCCTGCATGCGGACCCTGCCACTGGGGCCTTCGGTGAAGCTCCCTGTGGGGCCACGAACCGTCTGAAGGGTGTGCCAGACTGGGTGGCGGCCCCCGCATGCGGACCCTGCCAGTGGGGCATTCGGTGGAGTTCCCTGTGGAGCCAGGAACCGTATGGAGGTAAGCCGAAATGGGTGGCTGTCACCGCATGCGGACCCTGCCACTGGGGCCTTCGGTGGAGCTCCCTGTGGGGCCACGAACCGTCTGAGGGGTGTGCCGACATGGGTGGCGGCCCCCGCGTGCGGACCCTGCCACTGGGGCCGTCTGTGGGGCTCCCTGTGGGGTCACGAACCGTGTGAGGGGTGTGCCGGGTGGCGGCCCCCGCATACGGACCCTGCCATTGGGGCCGTCTGTGGAGCTCCTTGTGGGGCCACGAACCGTGTGAGGGGTGTGCCGAAATGGGTGGCGACCCCCGCGTGCGGACCTTGCTGCTGGGGCCTTCTGTGGAGCTCCCTGTGGGGCCACGAACCGTGTGAAGGGTGTGCCGAAATGAGTGGCGGCCCCCGCGTGCGGACCCTGCCGCCCAGGCCTTCGGTGGAGCTCCCTATGTGGCCGCGAACCGTGCGTGGGGCGTACCAGAATGGATGGGCACGTGGAGAGCAGAGGCAAGGGATGGGAGGAGGGAGGAGGGGGAGGGTGCAGCCGGAAGGAAGGAAGGAAGGAAGGAAGGAAGGAAGGAAGGAAGGAATGCGGGGCGCTGTCTTTTCAAAACGAGGACCCAACACCGCAGGACCGTTTAGGAAAACATGCCGAGTCATGTGTGCCGTGCCTTTTGGGGGGGCTTGCTTTTCATGCCCGTCTACCCTCCAGGTGGCGGGCGGGTGGGGCCAGTCGGGCGGGGCACTGAATTGCGGGGCGCGCTCGACCGAGCGCGCGCGAACCTTGGCGGGCGGGTCGGGTCGGGCGGGCGGACCCTAGCGGGCAGGTCGGGTCGGGTCGGGCGGACCCCAACGGGCGGGTCGGGTCAGGCGGGGCATGAAAGTGCGGGGCGCGCTCGGCCGAGCGCGCGCGAACCCCGGCGGGCGAGCGGGGGGCGGGCGGGCGGCGCGGGCCCGAGCGGGCGGGCCAGGTCGGGCCAGGCGGGCGGGCCCTCACGGGCGGGTCGGGTCGGGCGGGCGGGACGTTGCAGTGCGTGGCTCGCCGGATCGAACACGCGCGAACCCTCACGGGCGGGTCGGTTCTGGCGGGCGGGCCCTTGCAGGCGGGTCGGGTCGGGTCGGGTCGGGCGGGCCTTAACGGCAGGGTCGGGTCGGGCGGGCGGGGGCGCGGGTCGGGTCGGGTCGGGCGGGCGAACCTATAGCGGGGGGTCGGGCCGGGCGGGCGGAGCATTAACGCGCGGGGCGCGCTCGACCGAATAGGCCGCGCGGATCGGGTCGGGCGGGCGCGCCTAGCATGCGGGTCGGGTCGGGTCGGGCGGGCGGACCCTAACGGGCGTGTCGGGCCAGGCAGGACACTAAAGTGTGGGGCACGCTCGACCGAGCACGCGCGAACCCCAACGGGCGGGCGGGGCCGGGCGGGCGGACCCTAGCGGGCGGGTCGGGTCGTGTCGGGCGGGCGGACCCTCACGGGCGGGTCGGGTCGGGCGGGCGAGACATTGGGGCGCGCGGTCGTCCGAACACGCGCGAACCCTATCGGGCGGGCCGGGTCGGGCGGGCGGACCCTCACGGGCGGGTCGGGTCGGGCGGGCGGACCTTGGCGGGCAGAGCGGATCGGACAGTTTCGCCGGCGGCAGCTGGTTTTGCCGACGGCAGCTGGTTTCGCCGACGGCAGCTGGTTTCGCTGACGGAAGCTGGTTTCGCCGACGGCAGCTGGTTTCGCCGGGCGGCGAAATCAGCCGGGCGACACCAGCCGTCGGCGAAACCAGCGGTTGCCTCGCGACGGGGGTGGCCGTCTGACACGGCGGAGGGGCTTCTCGGAAGGCTGGGGCATTCTCAGAAGGACCTGGCGGCACCCCAGAAGCCGCCAGGTCCTTCTCAGAAGGCCCCATACATTCTAGGACCCCCCCTGCACCTTCTCAGAAGGCCGCCCGCCCCGCGCCACCCACCCCCGCTGCGCAGGTCTGGACCACTTCCCGGGGGCCGGCGCCCTGAACCTTTTACGGCGGTCCCTGGGTCCGTTGAGGGCGCAAACAGAGGACTGCGACTTACCCTGCAAAGTGGGCGAGGAGGGAAAGAGGTGAGATGAGCCCCTCCCCAAACATCCAGTGCTCCAATTTTTCCGATGCGTGGACCCGCGGAGGTCTGGACCACTTCCCCAGGGCCGGTTTTTCGTTCTGGGTAGTTTCTGCCGGTCCCGGGGCAGAATTCCGGCCGCTCCAGTTTTTCAGGAGCCTCGGAAATTTGGACTCTGGGCGCCGCCAGCAGGAGGCCCCGCTCAGCCCCACGAAGTCGGCGCTGACGAGGGGGCGCTCCAGCGCCAGGCGCGCCGGCCGGCTCCCCGCGCTTATAAGCTGGCGGGCGGCTCTTCGCAGCAGGGGCGCGGTGTGTGTCTGTGTCTGTGTCTGTGTCTGTGTCTGTGTGTCTGTGTCTGTGTCTGTGTCTGTGTCTGTGTCTGTGTCTGTGTCTGTGTCTGTGTCTGTGTCTGTGTCTGTGTCTGTGTGTGTGCGTGCGTGCGTGCGTGCGTGCGTGCGTGCGTGCGCGCGTGCGTGCGTGTGTGTGTTGTTCCATCGTCATCACAGTCGTTGGGGCTCAGCCTGCGGCGAGGAAGGCGCCCTGCGCCCACTGCACTTCCTGCAGGGGCGCGTCTGCCCCCCTGCCCGGGCGCCCGCCATGCATCGCGCGTGCTTCGGCGCGCGGAGGCCTCCCCTTGCCCTGCGCCGCCAGCTTCCGCCATTCCTTCCCCCCTTCTTCCTGCCTCGCCCTTCTCCTCCTCCTCCCCTTCCTCCCCCTCCTCCTCCTCCTCCTCCTCCTCCTCCTCCTCCTCCTCTTCCCCCTTCTTTTCTTTCTCCTTCCGTTCGTTGACTCGTAGAGCTAGCTAGCTGCACGGCATCAACATTGGTAGACGAAGAGGCAAAGCGGATGGGAAGATCCCCCCAGGGGCGGAGTCACTAGGTCACCCCACGCCCCCCAGGGGGAGGAGCAGAAAAACGGCAGAACAGCGCCGACGGAGGATTGCGACCAACCCTGTAAAGTGTGCGAGGAGGGAAAGGTGAGATGAGCCCTCCCCCAGACATCCGGTGCTCGAATTTTTTCGATGCGTGGACCCATGGAGGCATGGACCACCTCCCAAGGCCAGTCTTTCGTGCTAAGCAGTTTTGGACGGTTCCGGGGCCCGCTGAGGGCTTCCCCGGAGGCTGAACACGGTAAACAACGGCCGTTCCAGTTTTTTTCTCTCGGAACCTCGAATCTCTGGGTCTGGGGCGCCGCCAGCACTCAGCCCCACGAAGTCCCTCCTTCTTATCCTCCTGCCCCTCCCTCCGATATCCTCTGTAACATCAGCTTGTGATTAACAAATAAGTACCCTCCCCGGGGTTGATTCATACATATATGTATATATACACACACATAAATATCTCTTTATAGGGCCGGGCACCCTGGAAAAAGCGCCCCCCCCCCCCCCCCACACCTGACGAATTTCGGACTTCTTGGGCTACGCTGCTTGAAGCCCCACCCCTGGGCTGCTCGGAAGCCCTTCCAAAGGGTTCCTTCGGCCTTTCGGCCTTCTGGAAAGGTCCAAAGAGGCTTCCAATATTGCCCAAGACAGCTCGTCGACATTTCCAAAGCACACCAAAACCTTCAACATGGCTTCCAAACGCCCCAAGAGGCCCCCAAGAGGCGTCTTCCCAAGAAGGCCCGAAGAGGCAACATTAATTGATATTTCAATTGTTTTTGAAGGCTTTTTCAGTTTTCGCTTTTCCAGGACAAGAACGGCCCAAGACGGCCCAAGAGGCTCCAAAGATCGTCCCAACACTGCCCCAGAGGCCCCCCAAAGGGCTCGAAAACGGCCCAATGAGGGCCCCTAGACATCCCAAGAGGGCCCGAAAACTACCAATGGAGCCTCAAGACGGCCCCAAGAGAGCCTCAGGAGCACCCCAAGAGGCTCCCAAGAGGGCCCCAAGAGGCCCCCAAGACAGGCCGAAGACGGCCGAACGCCTCCAAGACGCCCCAAGATGGCCAGAAAGGGCCCCTAAACGGCTCAAGAGAGCCCCAAAAGGGGCCCCAAGAAGGCCCAAAGAGGCAAAATTCATTGATTTGTTGAAAGGTTTGAAGGTTTTTTCGGTTTTCGCTTTTTCGGGCTACGAACGGACCAAGACGGCCCAAGAGCGTTTTGCATGGAATTTCCTTGCAAAGCAATTATTGCACGGATGTAGACATCGTTTCGCAATAAATTACAGTGTAACACGAGCGTCAAACGCCCTTGGGACGTTCAGACGGTGGAAGGCGTTGTCATTTGATATCCATACGTACATACATACTTACATACATACACATGCGCATGCATACATACAGAAAATAAGTTCACATGTGCACACACACACATCCCCCCCGAACGCATTTCGGACTCCCCGTGCTGCTGGGAAGCCCCTTCCCGGGCTGCTCGTCCTGCTGGGAAGCTCCCTGGGGGCTGCTCGGACGCTCTTGCAAGGGGGTTATTCGACCTTCCTGCCTGAGGTGTTCAGACCACTCTTCGCTTGAGACTCCCTCGCGCAGCTGACTTCTGGGATGCCCTGCCCCATAGTGCTCGGGCCAGTTTCGCCTGAGACATCCTCGCAACGTCAACCTCGGATACGCCTTGCTGCGTAGCAATCAGACACGTAGCACTCCGACACTTTCACAAGGCCTCCAGATGTTTCCCAAAGGTTCTGGCGTCGCCCGTCGTTGAGTCCCTCTTAGGCCCTCCTGTCTTTCAACGCTTTCGGAGGCCAGCTCCCAGCGTCTTGCATCCGCGTCAGTTCCAGCCTCCATGCCATGACTTCCGATCCTGAGCGTTCGTGCCTGCCTGTCCTCGTGTCCGCGGGACTCCTCCCATTACTCTTTCCTTTCGCCTTCCTCCTTCCCACTGCCGGCTGAGACATCCTCGCAACTCTGACCCCAGAGAAGCCCTGCCCCAAGGTTGTCCGGCCACTTCCGTTTGAGACCTTCTCGCATTTCTGGGTTCCGGGGCTCCCTGAGCTGAGGTGTTCGGGCTTTTTTCGCTAGAAACAACCTCGCAACTCTGGATTCCGAGATGCCCTGCCGCAGAGTAGTCCGCCACGTTCACCTGAGACATCCTCGCAATTCTGGATTCAGGGATGCCCTGAGCTGAGGTGTTCAGGCCATTTTTGTTTGAGACATCCTCGCAATTCCAGGTTCGGGTATGTCGTCAGCTGGGGAAGTCAGTTCGCTTTCTCTTGAAACATCGTCGCAACGCACATTCAAACCTACTCGTGCTCCGACTCGTGGCTACTTCGCCCGAGACCCTCGCACCTCTGAGTTGCGAGATGCCCTGAGCAGGCGGCCAGGCCATTACCGCCTGAGATACGCATGTGCACGCGCACCCATAATTACATATTGGTGCGTGCGCCAACAAACACGTGTGATTGACATATACATATACATACACATGCTTATATGTATTTTGTATACACGCATACAACCGTATACATGAGTGGTATACATATATATATATATATACGCACAGCGTGCATGCGCGCGCGTGAATACATGCATGCGTGCATGTACGCACGCACGCACCCCGCTTGCGTGCGAAACTCAGGGGACCAAGGTGCATGGCGCGCAGCCCTGTATATATATATATATACACATATATATATATGTATGTATATGTATATGTATATATATATATATGTATGTCCCCCCGGGGCGTGAAACATGTTTTTTGGGATCACCCGCTCCAGGAGGTCGTCGCGGGCGTCGCCGAGGGGTTCGTGCACCCCCTTGCATGACAGCCTCAAAACGGTTGCCTGTCGTAAAGAAGTTGTTGTACGGTCGTACACATGCGAGGCGATTTGTTACCCCTCTCAGGCGTCGTCGTTGTCATCGTCGTGGTAGTCGCCGTAGTCGTCGTCGTCGTCGTCGTCGTCGTCGTCGTCGTCGTCGTCGTCGTGGTCGTCGTCATGGTCGTCGCCCGTCGTCGTCGTGGTCGTGGTCGTGGTCGCCGTCGTCGTCGTTGACTATACCGGGCCTGTGCAGCCCCCCCCGTTGGGCATCCGCAGTGCGTCGTCGTCGTCGTCGTCGGTCGTCGTCGTCGTCGTCGTCGTCGGTCGTCGTCGTCGGCGTCGGCGTCGGCGTCGTCGTCGTCATCGTCGACTTCTTCGTCGTCGTCGTCGTCGTCCGTCGTTAGTCGTCGTTGTCGACTACAGCGGGCCTGCGCTGTCGTCGTCGTCGTCGTCGTCGTTGTCGGGCTCGTCGTCTTCTTCGTCGTCGTCGTCGTCGTCGATTACAGTACCCCCCTAGGGCATCCGCAGTGCGCAGTCGTCGTCTTCGTCGTCGTCGGTCGTCGTCGTCGTCGTCGACGACTCCAGCGGACCTGCGCAGCTTCCCCCCCCCCCGTAGAGCATCCGCAGTGTGTCGTCGTCGTCGCCGCCGCCGTCGCCGTCTGCCGTCCGTCGTCCTCGTCGTCGTTATCGTCCTCGTCCTCCTCGTCGTCGTCCTCGTCTTCGTGCTAGTCTTCGTCGTTGTCGTCGTCGGTCGGTCGGTCGGTCGGTCGGTCGGTCGGTCGTCGTCGTCGACGACTACAGAGGCCACGACAGAAGGGGGGAGCAGGACTGCCCGCTTTGTTCGGGTTCGGACGACAGGCTGGGGAAGGAAGGGGGGTGCGAAACCTGCTGCGCTCAGCTAGTTTCGATCGCCCCACCGAGGGGCCAGTCCTCAGTGCATGGCCGCTTTCGGCGCCAGGGGGCGCTCGAAAAATCAGCAACGTGAGCTACTGGGAAAATCCCCGCTTGGCCACGCCCCCTTATCGTCCAGCCCGCCCTGCTCGCGCAGCCGAGAGGCAGCTGGCGCCCCCCTTGGCTGCGGCCAGGGCAGAGGAAGCGCACTGGCTCGACAGAAAAAAGAGGACGGGGAGTGCGGGGGCGAGCGCCGACAGCAGCTCTTCCTCGTTTCGAACAGGTGTCGCCCCGGCTCACGGTCCCCGTTTCTGCCGCCTTTTGCCTCCCGCACCCCTCCCCTCCCCCAGTCAGTGCTGTTTGTCGCCTTCTCGCTGGCGGCTGGGCGTCGGCGCTAATCGCCGGCGCCGCCGCTGTTGATTTTCAATCTGGCGGGCGCCACCCCGCGATTCGCCCGAGCAGGGAATCTAATTAAACGCGCGCTCATCACGGAATCGTTTCATCACAAGCTGACGTTATCTCTCCCTCCCTCCTCTCCCTGGATCTCTGGGTCCCTCCTCCCTCCCCTTCCCTCCGATGCTGCTGCCCTTCCCCCTTCCTGCGGAGGCTGCTCTGCACCGCCGGGCGCGGCGCAGGGCCGCGCAGCCCCGGTGTAACGGGCAAGGCGCGAGGAGAGAGGACGAGAGAGGAGGAGAGAGGAGGAGGAGGAGGAGGAGGAGGAGGAGGAGGAGGAGGAGGAGGAGGAGGAGGGCGGAACGAGTAGAACAGGGAGGAGGAGGAGATTGGAAAAGAAGGAGAAGGAGGAGCAGGAAACAGGAGGAGGAGGAGGAGGAAGGATGGAAGGACGGAGGGACGAGGAACGAGTAGAACAGGGAGGAGAGGGAGGAGGAGGAGGAGGAGGAGGAGGAGGAGGAGGAGGAGGAGGAGGAGGAGGAGGAGGAGGAGGAGGAGGAGGAGGAGGAGAGGAGGAGGGAGAGGGAGGAGGAGGAGGAGGAGGAGGAGGAGGACGAGGAGGAGGAGGAGGAGGAGGAGGAGGAGGAACAGGAGGAGGAGGAGGAGGAGGAGGAGGAGTAGGAGGAGGAGGAGGAGGAGGAGGAGGGAGGAGGAGGTGGAGGAGGAGCCTGGGATCCCCAGGCGCGCGTGGCCCCCGCGGCCTCGCCGCAGCTCCTCCGGCCCCCCGCCGCGCCGCCCGCCTGGCACGGGCGGCCGGGCGTCTCGAGAGGGGCGGCCGCGGCGGCGGCCGCCTCCGAGGCGCCGGCGGGCGCCTCGGCGCTGCCCCCGCTGCCCCCGCTGGTGGACCAGGCGCCGGGGGGCCCCGGCCCCAGGCTCGAGGTGCGAGGCTCGGGGCCCCGATGGGTCGAGGCTCGAGGCCCTGAGGTTTTCGGGCGGTGCGCGGCGGGCGTCCAGCCTTCGGATGCCTTCCAGCGGCTGCGCCTCGCCGAGAGCGTCCCGTGGGCGCCTGGATCGTCCCGAACGGCCGCCCGAGGGCCGTAGTTACGGCCCAGGTACCAGTGGGCAGCGGAGGGCCCCTCCCAAAGATCCGAGTGGAGCGGCTGGTTTTTGTTTCTGTCTTCGGCTCTTGGGGGCCCAACGATTCGGGACGCAACATCAGCCCTGGTCCAGATTTCGGGATCTCACGCATCGAAAAATTTGGAACGCCGGATGCCTAGGACTTTTCACACAGGGCGTCTTCCGCCTGGCGCCGGGGCCCGGGACCATTGAGAATCGATTTAGATTCCGGCTAGATCGATGTCGCAAAACGATGGGGCCCAGGGTAGGGTTCCGATCACGATTTTTCTCTATGTTGCATCGTTTCGCAACGTCGGATCTCAGGGGTGAGAGGACAGCGAGTTGAAACGACAGTGGTTGTCCTTGGAGGCCTTCGGGGAGGGGGGCCCGCGCCGCCACGGCCACACGCAGCTGCGCGTTTGCGCCACAGCTGCCGCTGTCCCAGCTCGCCCTGCGAAGGGAAAACACACGCAGACGCAGTGGATCGTCGATCCCCCGGAAAATACGGGAATATATACAGGAGGTGACGAGGAAGACGAAAGCCCAGAACATCGAAGAAGAAAATATGGCGAATCTTGGGATTTGTGTCTATATATTGCGAAGGCCTTACGGCCGGCGCCGCCGACCCTGAATGGCGACGACGACGACGACGACGACGACGACGACGACGACGACGACGACGACGACGACGACGACGACGAGCGCTCTTGGGGGCCTCTTGGGGGCAGTTTGTGGGCCTCCTGGGAAGCTCTCAGGGGCCGCCTGGAAGCCTCGTGGGGGCCTCTTGGGGCTTCCTGGGGGTCTCTTGGAGGGGGCCTGGGAGTGGGGAGGAAGACGAGAGCCCAGGAAATCGAAGAAGAAAATAGGGCGAGTCTTGGCAATTGTGTCTCTCTATTTCCGCGCCCCTGGGCACCTCCAGCGAAGCCCGAGGCCCCCTCGCCCGACGCTGGGCCCTCCCGGAGGGGCCCCCCGTGGCCACGGCCGGCCCCGCCTCGGGGGCTCTGGCCTGGACGCGCGCCCCTCCGGCATCGCTCGGACGTGGGCGTGCTCTCTCGGCGAGGGCCCTCGGGGAGCCTCCTGTCGGCGGCGGGCGAAGAAGCGACACCTGAGGAAACCCCAATCAGTGGACGACTTGAGAGTAGTCATATCCCCAACCTCCGGCGTCGCTCGGACGTGGGCATTGCTCCCTCGGCGAGGGCCCTCGGGGAGCCTCCTGTCGGCGGCGGGCGCGGGGGGGAAATACTGGTCTACTCTGTAAGAGCGGTTTTTTGAAGGCAGATCTGCCTTCAAAAAACTGTTCTTTTTTGAAGGCAGATCTGCCTTCAAAAACCGTTCTTACAGTGAAGGGGCGGGACTTCCGAGGCTTCTGAGAGGTTTCCGGACTTCTGAGAGGGCTTCTGAGAAGTTCAGTCCGTATTCGAAATAGGCTATAGGAGACCTCTCAGAAGTCCCCCGGACTTCTAAGAAGTCCCGCGGCCTTCTGAGAAGGCCTGCTCCTTCTCATTTCCCCCCTGGGCCCGCCGCCGACTCTTGTCGGGGGAACGCAAGACCCGAGTAAGCCGGAACCCGGGTTTGCCGACGTTTTTTTGACGAGCGCGTCCTGGGTTTTGACGGTCCAGGTTTCGTGGGATGCCTGCAGCGGGAGCTCGCGTCAAATTTCAGATTGGGCCTCGTCATTTTTACAATGGCCCCGTCGGGCCAACCCGATTCCCCCGGACCCGAGTCTTACGTCTCCCCGATCTTGGACCATCGGGCGAAAAAGTGACCCCTGAGGAAGCCCCGATCAGCGGACGACTTGAGAGTAGTCGCATCCCCAACCTCCGCCAGATCCTTCGACCTCCGCCAGGACCCCTGCCGCGCAGGCACTGGTTGGGGAAACGGTGCCTCCTGGGTCCTCGGGCGAACAAAAAATATGCACGCACGACCCCGCCGGGTGCACACGCACGGAGTGGACCCTCCGAGCGACGGCGAGGCCCCCCCGCCCGAGGGCGCCGAGGGCCCGTGGGCCGAATGGGGGCGCTCCCGGCCCTCGGCGCTGCTGGCTTTGCCGCTGCGGATTCGCTCCCTCTGCGGCGCCAAGGGCACCCCCACCTCCTCTCGTCGTAACGAGCTGCTCGTGTGCAATTCCTGGGAGGTCGAATCCTGATTTTGCCCCGGTCCGAAGTCTGGCTTTCTCCGGCCTCATCCCGCGCCATCCAGCTTAATCCCGCTTAATCAGGCTCAATCCCGCTTAATCCGAGGCCCTCTCCGGCATAACAGCCCCCCAATGGGGCTTAAGCTTCCCTCATCCTTCCGACGAAGACCTCCCAGTGGTTGCCTCCTAAAAGTTGTTTCATGTCCGCGGGCGCCAAGTGGTCCAAGACAGTCAGGCGCCAGTCAGCAGGCGATGGGGTGAGAGCTCGTCGTAAAGACATGTTCGACCGTTTTCGGTCTCCGTGGGCCCTTGCCGAAGTCGCCAGTTGGTTAGGGCCTCTCCCCCGAGTGTGCACGCCTGCCTGCCCAAACGGAGCAGCACCGTGAAGCGCTAGGCCATCAAGCTTCTTGCGGTAACCATTGCAGCGACAAGCAACTTGCAACCACTACCGTTGGCGCGTCGCATACAAAGCCATGGTGCTGTGCGTGCGGTGCCCCACAGCCTTTGCACTCGTGGACTATTCCACCAGTCGGACCTTTTGGCTTTAGTACTACGGTGGGGGCGTTGGTGAAGGAACGACCCTTGGGGGTCCTCTCTGAGGTGGACGGCAGTGAGATCAATGACCAATCCATGATTGCAGCCCCACCAGCTTCCAGACTCTGGACTCCTTATCCGAAACCCTCACTGTATTGGCTCCCATGTCGTCGTAAAAAAAGCTGGTCCTGGGAAAGGGGTCCAGACCTCCGGGGGTCGACGTTCTGTGAAAAATCACGGCGTCGAACTTCTGAGGGGTCGCAAGGGTTTGGTGGACCGAAGGGAGCTTCAAGACGGTGCAAGCTGGCTCCAGCGCGGCTCCGAATGACTTCAGGACGGCCCAAGATCGGGTCGGACGACAGGGTGGGATTCCCAGAGGTGACCCGAGGCTCCGAAAATAGATGGAGCAGCGGGTTTGGGAGCAGCTTCGGCCTCCAGGGGGCTCCCACGGGCCCCGGGAGCCGGGGCCTCGACGCAAGGATTCGGGACGAAAAAACAACCCATCAGGGAGGTGGTCCAGACCTCCCGGGGTCCACGCACCGAAAAAATTGAAGCGCTGGATGTCTGGGTATGTGCCTGTTTTTCTTTGGATTCGGGCAAGTTTACTTGCATGGACGGGGGGGGGTGGGCTGAGTCCGAAGCAAGCCGAAAACAATTCGACGTGCGGGAATCACGCAAGTCGAAAGGCACTTGCACGCTCGTGTTCGATTGAAGAGGGGCGAGGGGGGAGGGGGGGGGGGGGGGGGGGCGAACGCCATGCAAGTAAGCTTGCCTGGTGCCTGGATCTAAAGAAAAACAGGCTCCTGGATGTCTGGGTATTGGGAGCGGGGGGGAGGCTGCAAAGCCTGCCGCACGCAGCTGGCTTTGGCCCCCGCCGCCGGGCGCATTTCCTCGACGGAGGGGCCCGCCTCCCAGCGCCGGGAGGCGCCGGGGAGATCCAGCTGCGCGAGCTGAGTGCCTGTTTTTCTTTGCATTCGGGCGAGTTTACTTGCATGGACGGGGGGGGGGGGCTGAGTCTGAGGCAAGCCGAAAACGATTCGACGTGCGGAGATCACGCAAGTCGAAGGGCACCTTGCACGCTCGTGTTCGATGAAGAGGGGCGAGGGGGGAGAGGGGGGGGGGGGGGGGCGCGAACGCCATGCAAGTAAGCTTGCCTGGATCTAAAGAAAAACAGGCTCTGATCTGCCCCCCCGTTGCGGGCGGGTGGTGCCAGGGGGGGAGGCCCAGAGGGGGGGGGCGAAGCCAAAAACCTCCAAGGGGCCCTGTGGGGCTCCTTTCAGGGCCGGCGGGGGCCCAGAATGGGGCCCCGAAAAGGGCCCCGTGTGGGCCTTTTCCTTCGCCCCCCGTGGGGATCCCTCCCCTCACCACCCGCCCGGCCGTTGCTATCCCCCCCCCGCCCCCCCTTCGTCCGACCCGACGAGGGCCCCCCGATGCGGCCGAGGGCCTGTGGACCAAGGGAGGGCTCCTGGCACGGCCCTCGGTGATGCCTTGCCTCGCCGCTGCTGCTGCTCGCGGGTCGTGCTCGTGCTGCCGCTCCGCGCTGCTGCTGCCGACGGTCCTGCCGCAGGCCTGCCTCTCTCGGGGGGGGGGGGGGGGAACACATGGACACAAAGAATCGTCGATTCACCGGAAAATATGGGAAGTGGGGAGGAAGACCTAGAGCCCAGAAAATATAAGAAAATATAAGGAATCTGGGGATTTGTGACTATTTATTTGTGTGTCCCTGGGCCCCTTCACTCTCCTCCACGTGCTCCGCGTGCTGCTGTCCGCCCTCTTCCTCCTTCCGGGGCAGCGATGGGGCGGGATAGGCACAGAGGGGGGCGCATCGATTCCGAATCGGCCACGGATTGCCGATGTGGGCCTGACAGCCCCAACCCGCCCGGGAGCGTGGGGACTTGTCATCGGTCGGGAGCATATCGCCGATCGATCGGCGGTGTATCGCCGATTCCAGGTCGATGGTTAAGTGAGGCACGCGTGCACTTAACCAGGGAGGAGGAGGAGGAGGAGGAGGAGGAGGAGGAGGAGGAGGAGAAGGAGGAGGAAGAGGTGGAGGAGGAGGAG
>CAUYUJ010017715.1:277402-299902 GCA_963575745.1 Prorocentrum cordatum | reverse complement strand
TGTGTGTGTGTGTGTGTGTGTGTGTGGTGTGTGTGTGTGTGTGTGTGTGTGTGTGTGTGTGTGTGTGTGTGTGTGTGTGTGTGTGTGTGTGTGTGTGTGTGTGTGTGTGTGTGTGTGTGTGTGTGTGTGTGTGTGTGTGTGTGTGTGTGTGTGTGTGTGTGTGTGTGTGTGTGTGTGTGTGTGTGTGTGTGTGTGTGTGTGTGTGTGTGTGTGTGTGTGTGTGTGTGTGTGTGTGTGTGTGTACGCAGCAGGCACGCTTTCGCGCAAGCCACATGCGATGCGCTGTGCCAGGGCAGGGCAAGCCGCACGGCCGCCGCAGGGCCGTTCCGATGCAGACGCGCCTGCCGTGCAGACCTGATGTTCTGCGTTGCAGTTGTTCGGAGGTTGACCGACCTCCTGCCCCGACGCGTCGATTTACGAATGGGCCGTCTTCGGTTCGCGAGAGGGCGTCGCGGCCGTCATTCCTGCGGGTCCAGGTCCGGTTTCGGTCCTACGCCGTTTTCATTGGAGGGTGGTTTACCAAAGGGAGGTTTGTCCACCGCCGACTTGTTGATTTCCCCAAGCACGTTTGCGCCACATCTGAGAATCTGCAATACAGAATTATCGTTGCTGGATTGCCGTTGTTGTTCTCTGCACGCGTGCGCATCATGTTGCAAATGTGGGCTGGGCGCGTGAAAAGGCCCCTAGGCGTGAGGGCTTGCGCGTTGGATGCAGCTGCAAACACAAGGGTCCCAGCCTCCAGTCTGCCGACCCCTGGTCAAGGGAGTCCGAAAAATCGGAGCGCCGGATGTCTCGAACCCTGGAGGAAGGCCTTCCCTAGGCCCACAGGCCTTCCTATGTTTTCCCGAGGCTCACGTAGGCCAACCCCAGGCCTGACCCCCGGGACCTTGGCTTTCCTAGGCTCACCTGGGCCTGCCCTGGCATACCACAGGCTACCCTAACTGGTGCACTGGGTAGGGTCTACGCTAAGGTTGTTAGGTCGGGGATGTCCTCCTACAGGCGGGCTTTGAAGGACAAATTGAAAAATAACCCAAAACATTCAAAAATAGTCAAAACATAGTCGAAAAATCGTCCCCATTCCATTTTTCACCTATTTTTGAATATTCCTCCTGTAGAGGACGTACCCGACTGAACCCCAAGGCTACCCTAAGGCCCTGGGTGAGGCCTACCCTCGGCTAGCCTAGGGCATTGGGCAGGGTCTCCGGCAGCCTGGGGCTCACGGGGTCTACCCCGAGGCCATCAAGAACGGCCTGCTGGGGTGCTCCAGGCCTCCCCAAAGGGGTGCCTGTTAGACCCTGCGACCCGGGCGTTGCAAGTCTCTCGCGCCGGGCCCCGGCGCCCCCGGCGTCGGGCCCCGAGATGCATCACGTGCAGAGTCGGCTCATCCAGCGCCGCAGGAAGAGGGGGTCCAGGGCTCCTGCCGTACTTTCCCGCGCCGCGTCCTCAATTCTTTCGCAACGTCGGATCTCAGGGGATGGGGTCGGAGGATCGCGTCGCTTCGCCGATGCATCCGCGATGCGGCTCGGTGTGGAACCCGAGGCTCTCCATGCCGACGGTGCTGGTGGTACCCCCGATGCATCGGCGATGCGGCGCGATGCTCCGACCGACCGATGCTCAGACTCCACTTCGGAGACCTCTGCTAGGTACAACGGCGCCCTCGTGGGCTGCGCCTTTTCCGTCTTCCTCGGCGCGGCCGCGGAGCCGACGCTGGTCGCCGGGCCGGGCGGGCCCAGGACCGGGGCGACTCCTGTTTTTCTTTAGACCCAGGCAAGCTTACTTGCATGGCGTTCGCCCTCCCCCCTCTCCCCCCTCGCCCCTCTTCAATCGAACACGAGCGTGCAAGTGCCTTTCGACTTGCGTGATTTCCGCACGTCGAATTGTTTTCGGATTGCTTCAGACTCAGCCCCCCCCCGTCCATGCAAGTAAACTTGCCCGGATCCAAAGAAAAACAGGCACCTCTTGCTCCGTGCAGAGCGTTCCGGGACGCTCTTTCGGAGCGCCCCGGAGCGCGCCGGAAGGCGCCTGTCTGGGCGGCGCCTGTCTGAGGCGGCCAGGAGGGGTCTCATGGAGGGTGTCGATCTCGTGGCCAGGACGCCAGGGCCACAGTGTCTCCCCGGGTCTCGTGACCTCGTCTCGGGTCGGGGGCCCCAAGCGGTGTGGCGACCACACCGCGTGGGGTTTCGGTGGGGGTTCGGGGCCGCCGCACGGCTTTGGGACTCGGGTCGTTCTCCGAAGGAGTCTCGTGCGGCGGGGGCCTCCGAGGCCCCCCAAAGCCGTGCGCCGACGGACCGCGCGGTGAGGTCGTCGGGGACTCCGAGACCACCGCGCGGCTTTGGGGCCCCGAGTCAGGTCGCGACGGGCCTCGGCGGCGCAGCCTCCGCGCTGCTGGCCTCCCGGCTGGGGGCCCTGACGGCGCCGGTGCCGCAGTGGACGCTGGCGTTCAACGTCACGGCGCTCGCGCTGCTGCTGTTCGTGCGGCCGCTGGCCGACGCCGGCCCCGCGGAGGAGGGCGAGGCGGCGCCGGCCGTGGCGGCCGCCTCGTCGCTGGGCCCGGAGGAGTGGCTCACGTCCGCGCTCGTGGGCGTGTCGCAGATATTCGTCGTGGACCTCCCCGGATGTCCGGCAGTGTGATTGCGAAGGCCTTACGGCCGGTGCCGCCGACCCTGAAAAAACGACGACGACGACGACGACGACGACGACGATGACGACGACGATGACGACGACGCCTCCCACATCCCGACAGGGTCCGCGCTCGTGGGCGTGTCCCAGCTAATCGTCGTGAACATCCCCAGACCTCCGACGGTGTGATTTTGCTTTCTCTGGGCGGGGTCTCCTAGATGTCGACCCTCGGCGGCCGTTTTCGGGCCCTGGGGCCGTCAAACATTGACCCCCAGGGAAGCGGTCCAGACCTCTGGGGCTGCGGGCTGCGGGTGGGCAAGGGTCACATCGCCGGCTGTCAGGGTCAGAGGGGGGGCGCGGTGCGCAGAAGATTGGGTGGGGTTGGCGAGGCGGGGGAAGAAGATGGGAGAGGAGGAGGAGGACGACGAGGAGGAGGAGGAGGAGGAGGAAGAGGATGTAGGAGGATGCAGGGGGAGAGGGCGGGCGAGGAGGACGGTGGAGGATGGAGGAGTATTGAGGTGAGGATGGATGGATGGAGGGAGGGAGGAGCAGGAGGAGGAGTTGGAGGATTGGGGAGGAGGAGGAGGAGGAGGAGGAGGAAGAGGAGGAAGAGAAGGACGAGGAGGAGGAGGAGGAGGAGGAGGAGGAGACGGAGCATGGACCAAGGAGGGGCAGGAGGAGGGAGAGCAGGATGAGGAGTAGGAGGAAAGGGAGGGCAAGGGGGAGGAGGAGTTGGAGGATTGGGGAGGAGGAGGAGGAGGAAGAGGAGGAAGAGAAGGACGAGGAGGAGGAGGGGGAGTAGGACGGCCCCCTTCGTCCCAGGACAGCCCGGCCGCCGGCCTGCTCATGCTCGCCGGCATCGCCGCGTACAGCCCCGGCGCCGCGGCCGCGACTGCCCTGGGCTCCCTCCTGGGCATCGCTTCTGCAGTGGCATATGGGGCCGACGCAGAGGAGTCCTCCTCCTTCTGCTCTTCACTCTCGTTCTTATATCATAACTCCCTACACTCAGCGATCGAAGAACGGTATAACATAAACTTTTTCGCTGTCGGGGGGCGCCTGTCCCTGGACGGCTGGAAAGTTTATACCCCTACGGTGCCACCGTAAGGGTATAAATTTTCCAGCCGCCCTGGGACAGGCGCCCCGACAGCGAAAAAGTTTATGTTATACCGTTCTTCGCCCGTTAATGCACGACCACCCTTCGGGTTATAAGGAGGCTGGGGGGCCCACGGGACACCACGGCGGAACACCCCGGGCCACCTCTCGCCCGCGGGGGGCGGAGGGGCGGTCCACTGCATCCGAATCGCCCTAGGGACGGCAGGGTCATTCCCCTCGCGCGCCCACGCAGCTTCGCATCGCCCGCACGCACGACACGAACACACGCCTCCTCCTCCTCTTCTTCCTCCTCATCCTCCGCCACCTCGTCGCCTTCCTCCTCTTCCTCGCCGTCGCCCCCCTCCTCGTCCTCCTCCGCACTCTCTCTAGTTCGCCTGGCGCCAGCGCGGCGGAATCTCGGGCAGACTGTCACCATCCACCGTGCCCGAGCACCAGCCAGACCAGCCGCATGCAGCGCCAATCTTGTATAATATGCGCCGTCCTTGGGGCCTCATTACTGCGGCGCCCTACAATTGCAGCTAAAAGCCAGCGCCCAACGAGAGTCCCACAAGGAGTTCAAATGGTGCGGCTTTAGCGTGCCCATCGGATCTCTTCAGCCGGGGCTGCCATTTTGGGATCGTCGCCACGAGGAGGAGGGCTGGGAAGGAGGGGGAGGGAGAGGTCGGTGATAAGGAGTGACGTAATTATGAAGACGGGGGAAGACGACTTCCCTCCCTCACGAGCGACCAGAGGAGGAGGAGGAGGAAAAGAAGGAGGAGGAGGAGGAGGGGCAGGAGGATGATCAGGAGGTGGAGGCTCCGGCCCAAGTGGCGCGTGCTCGTGGCGCTTCCCAGGGGAATTGGGGGGAGCCCCCAGGGCCCCGGACGTCCGACGCTGCAGCGGATCTGTTCCCTGCGCGGCTGGGGCCCTGGTCTTGGTTTTTAATGCGGTGTGGCAGCTCTGGTCGCAACGTCGGATCTCGAGTGCACGGCCCCAGAGGTCCCGACACATCCCTTGGCATCGCTCGGACATGGGCACTGTTTCTCGGCGGGGATTGTTGTGGAGCATCCTGGAGCATCCTGCGGAACAAGCCACGCACGAAACCAAAAAAACACAGGGAACGGACGTCCGAGCGACGGGGAGATCCCCCAGGCCCAGCGTCTCGCCGCGGCTCCGTCCTTGATGGCCCTGGGGCCCGACAACTGGCCCCGGAGGCCGAGATCGCGGAGAAACCGGCGGCAGAAGAAGCAGCATGACCGTCGCAGGCCTTGGGCGGACCAGCGGATGTTGGCAAGTTTGGCTCCCGCCCTGGGTCCCGACCCCCCCGAGGTCCCCCGGGGCCCCTGGAGGGAGCCTGTTTTTTTCTTTAGATCCAGGCAAGCTTACTTGCATGGCGTTCGCCCCCCCCCCCCCCCTCTCCCCCCTCGCCCCTCTTCAATCGAACACGAGCGTGCAAGTGCCTTTCGACTTGCGTGATTTCCGCACGTCGAATTGTTTTCGGCTTGCCTCAGACTCAGCCCTCCCCCCCCGTCCATGCAAGTAAACTTGCCTGGGTCTAAAGGAAACCACGCTCTGACCCCCCCGAGGTGCCCCGGGGCCCCTGGAGGTCCCCGGCGGCCTCCGGAGGCCCTCGGAGGCCCGACAAGGGGCCAGCAGTGTCCGGCCCGCCCCCCCCCCCCCTCGACCTTCAAGGGCCGAGGGGGGGCGGAGGCGAGCTCTCCGGAGGCCTCTTCTGGGCTCGCGGGAGGCCAAGCTCGTAGAAGTAGAAGGCAAGCATGTTCGTGGTTTGTCGAATTCGATGGTCCCCATATCTTCAGTATGGGGTTCTCGGTAGTCATACCAGGACGCCTCCTCTTTGCTATGATGAGTTATAGTATGTCTATATATGCGTTGTGCTTGCACATTAATGATTTCTTGCTGCGTTCAGTGCCGTATGTTGTATTTATGCTCAAGTTTTTTCCAGGAGTGGTTTTCCCTGATGGGGGCGCAGTCCGCCCTCATCGAGACCTTCCAGTCTGCAGGGATCCGTGCTCTCGAGCTGCTGGCGCTGCGCCAGTCCCTGATCTCGGCGGTGCCCCAGTGCCCCGCGGTCTCGCTGGCGTGCCCGCCCGCGAACGTCTCGTGCCCCGTCCAGGTCTGCCCAGCGCTGGCCTGCCCAACCCCAGCGTGCCCCGTGCCGCTGGTGAATCTCTCCTGCCCGCCTGCAGGAGTTGAGCTCGTCCCTGACGGGCTCGACATTCCCTCGGCCTGCTGGGGATACCTGGCGGGAGTCTCTGCGGGGCTCGGGCTGGGCGGCGCAGTCTGGCGGCGGGGCGGCCGCGTCGACGCCGAGGCGACAGGGGTGGGAGATCGAGCGCGAGAGCAGCTGCAGCTGATCAGGAGGCGCAATGGCGAGAGTAGGTGACTACGTGCTCTTCCAGTATGACCTGCCTGGAGCGCCGGTGTATCATGAGAGGCTCGTGACAGGGGTCTCGATCGGGGATCCAGGTCTTGTCAGCACGTACTCGCCAGATGGGGACCACTACGCAGAGTACACGACGTCCGACGACCTCAGAGATGTGCGGTGGTCGGGAGCGCATGGCGCCACCCCCCCTGGGGTCAACCCCGCCCACGTCTACCGCTTCCGCCAGGTGCCGACGGCGGCCGAGGTCCAGCAGCTGATCCGCGAGGGCTCGCTCCTTGTCGGGGGGGTGGCGCCGCCTGCTGCCGCTGCTCCTGCCGCCGCAGCGGCGCCCGTGGCGGCTCCCCTCGCGGCGGCCGCACCACAGGGGGCCATTGTGCCTCGAGGCGCTGGCGTGGTGGGAGGGGTCCCCCGCGCTGGGGCCGCGGCCGCCCCCGCAGTGGCTGGCACAGTGTGGCTGGCTATTGAGGACTTCCAGGGGATGCGGCGCGGCGAGCAGATGCCTGATCCTCTCCCTCAGGGCGCCGTCGTACACGGGGAGCTGGCGCTGGTGCCTCATGGAGGGGGCTTCGTCGGAGCGCGTCAGGTGGCCCTAGCCGACGTGGACGCCTTCGTCGTGGACGACCTACGCGTGCTGCCTGTGCGTTTCAACCAGCAGGGGGCGCGCCGTCGCCCACACAGCGAGGCCGTGGACATGCAGATCGTGGATGAGCCTGAGGGCGGCATCATGCTGCAGGGCCCTCGCACTACGGATTGGGTGCTGAGGTCGTATCGGGATGCCGGGCTCACGCCAGTCACTCACCACTCGAACTGGCTGAGGTCGGCTCGCATCCCTGATGGAGATCGTTCAGTTCACGAACACGAGGTGCTGTGCCATGTGCTGGAGGCAATCGTGACCGTGGACCAGCTCAACGCCCCTGCGCTCCAGAGCGCCGAGCTCGTCGTGCGCAGGATCCAGGTCATCGAGGATGCTCACTCGGCCTCTCCCTCGAACCCAGACTACTCCGCGGCCGATGAGTTCATGGGCTGGGCCACGCATCGCCAGGGCGCCGCCGTCGCGCCCGACCTGCAGCGCCACGTGGCCGCGGGCATGCGCGACAGGGCAGCGATTCTCAAAGAGGCTCGCAAGGCGAAGGGGGAGCAGAAGCTGCGCCGCGGCAAGGGGGGCGGCAGGACCGACGCCAGCGGTACTGGCGGGCAGGGATCATGACGGCTCCCAGTCGCGGGGGCTGGCCGGCCCGCGACGTGCGCAAGGCCTGTGGTGCCTCGGCGGCACGCACCTTCCGACCTCGCACTGCTCCTGGCGCTGAGGGTCGTGGGGTACCGACCGACTGTGGCCGTGGGGGCCCAGCGGCACGCACCTCACGCCCTCCAGCCAGGGCAGGCTTCGGAGATCTCGAGGTATCGACCGTCCGAGGATCGAGTGACATGGGACGCCCTCCTGGGCTGAGTGCAGCGGACGATCGCCAGCGTGATCTGTTCCCGCTGCCCTCCATTCAGCCGACTCCGCCTACTTCTGCGCCAGCGTCTACGTCGACGAGGCGAAGGCTGGCCCATAGGCGGCAGACGGAGCAGTGTGCCAATGATGCCATTGCGGGTCTCAACGCTCTCCATCCTCCGTGCGAGCAGCGTGGGCCCATCACGGCGGCTCAGCGGCTTGCTACCGCCACCATTTTGAACGAGGTCAGGATGGCCCCGAAGTCTGACACTCACTTTTCTCGCCGTGGAGCCGCGAAGGAGCTCCTGGCCTCCAGCCTGTCCTACGCCGCGGACGAGGCACCGAGTCCCGTGGTAAGGTACGTCAGATCCCGAGTCGACATCCCAGAAGTGGGTGCGGTCATACCTCCTGTTGAGTCGGTGCTCGACGGGATCGGGAGGAGCTACGTGCTGGACTACGAGCAAGCGATGATGAAGACTCCTGACGAGTGGTCCCGCGTCTTGGAGAGCGAGCCGCCCGTCACTCCCTACATGGGCGAAGTTTTGAAGCGTGACCCTGTGGCATACCACACTTTCATCGGCGACCTGGTGAAGGCTAACATGCTGGGTTTCACGCACCGCCCGAAGGATTTAGTCGCCCCCTTTTTTCGTGGCCAAGAAGAGTGGAGCGCAGCGTCTAGTGTGGGGCGCTAGAGTGCCAAATCGACGTTTTCGCGACCCGCCGCCGCTGGCCATGGGGACATCGGCTGCGTACGGTTGCCTTCAGCTACCTGATGATCGTAAGGAGGACGGCAGCTTCAGCACCAAGCTTTTCTGCGCCCAGGCTGATGTGCGCAACTACTTCTACGCTCCCGGCCTGAGGGAGGAGCTGGGACTGTTCTTCTCGCTGCCTCCGGTGTCGCAGGCTTCGTTGTCGCAATGGGGGGCTGAGGCAGTGGACACTCCCGAGGGCCCCTCGGGGGGCTGGGTGTGGCCGTTCCTGCGGGTCGTTCCGATGGGCTGGTCTTGGGCTTTCTGGCTTGGGCAGCGTGCGAATGCGCACGTCTGCTGCTCTGCCTCGGGGCTCGGGTTCCCGCGGGTGCTGACCGATCACGGTCCGGTGCCCCCGCTCGACGGGGGGGTCCCTTGCCTCCTCCCCTATTGCGATAACATCAACGTCATCGGCACCGACCCTGTCAGATGCAATGTCTTGATGCACCAGATCTGCGACGCCTGGAGGAAGCATGGCGTGCAGATTCATGAGGTGGTCGAGGCCACTGACGTCTTCACCAGCCTCGGCCGTCTGATCGACGGCGCGTCTGGGCGAGTTTTCTCACGGCCCGAGCGCTCCGAGCGCCTCCGCCAAGCTTCACTGTGGCTAGAGCAGCGCCCTAGAGTCACGGGGAGGGAGGTGGAGAGGTACGTGGGTCATCTCATTGATCATCTGATGCTGAAGAGGGAGCTGCTCTCGATCCTCAGGAGTTTGTATGATTTCGTCAGGGATTGCTATCACGTGCGAGCCCGTCTCTGGCCCTCGGCTGCCCGCGAAGTCGAGCAGTGCCGTCGCCTGCTGCCGCTGATGTCTGCTAACCTTCGGCTTCAGTGGTCGCCGACGGTCTTCGCTTACGACGCTTGCTTGACGGGCATGGCGACGTGCCAGACAACTTTGTCATCAGATCTTGTCAAACGTATCGGGTCAGTCAGTGAGAGATGGAGATATCGCATGCCTTCGGCTATCTCGGCACGCCGTTCTGCTCTGGGAGTCCGTTCTGGAGGCCACGAGGCCTCGGAGGGGCCGTTCGACGTCTTCAGCGACATCGAGACCGCCAAGGCCCCCAAGAGCACCAGCATGGACCTCGTCAAGGACCCCTGGGAGCTCCACGCGCAGTTCACAGAGGTGCCCGCACAGGCTCTGCAGGGCCCCCAGTGGAAGCAGGTGGTCTCGGCCAGGGTTCACGTCAAGGAGCCCATCACTATTATCGAGGGGAGGGCTTCGAACATGACATCTCGTCATATCACAAGGGCCCAGGCCTCCTTTGGTCTCCGTCATCTACGTTCCGGGGACAACCTCGGCACCGTGCTCGCGCTCGGACGTGGGCGATGCTCCTCCTATCCCCTTCTGCTGTGCTGCCGCAGAGAGGCTGCCTACTCCGTCGCCACTGCGTCGCGGTTCGAGCATCGGTGGGTACCTTCGGAGCTCAACCCCTCCGATGAGGGGTCGAGGCGCTGGGATGCCAAGTCGGGAGGTGTCCCGCCTGCCCCGCGCGGTGTCCGTCAAGCGCCCAGCTGCCAGCCCCAAGATCGTGCAGAAGAGTTGTTTGAAGGGCAGGCCGTTTGTTGGGGCGACGAAGGAGGAGAGGATTGCTCACCGTCTGCGGGCCTCTGGGCCGTTCACGATGGTGGGGGAGGACGAGAGGAGCTTCCTGGAGTGGAACGCGGTGGCGCCCGAGACCCAGGCATGCTACAAGGACGCCCTCGACGACTTCCAGACGTTCGTGGACCTCTTCGAGCTGCCGCTGCACACCGCGGCTCAGGTCGACCTGGCGCTGATGAACTACGCCGACTACGCCTGGGGCATCGGGCTCGAGAGAGCCGCCGTCCTGAAAACATATGCCGCGTACATCTCGGCGCACCCCGACTTTTCCCGAAATGGGTCGCTCCGCCTGCCGCGATTCTGTCGGGCCCTCCAGGGTTGGAGGCGCCTGGACCCAGGCCAGACGCGCCCGCCCATGCCCTGGCAGGTGGTCGCGCTGGTCGCGCTGGCGATGGCCGCGCAGCTGGGGTCCCCGCACGCGGCGCTCATGGTGGTGACGATGTTCTGGGTGTACCTCAGGCCCTCCGAGGCCGTCGGCCTGCGCGAGCAGGACCTCTTCCTCCCCTCGGGCTCGCGCACGGACTACGGCTTCAACCTGCACCCCAGCGCGAGGGGCGAGTGCAGCAAGACCAGCTTGTCGGACGAGAGCTTGCTCCTCGATTCGGTCGAGGTGCCCTGGCTGGGCCCGCTGCTGGCGCGCGCGAGGTCGGGGGACCCGCAGGCGCCGCTGTTCCGTCTCACCGCCGCGCAGCTGGGCGTCATGTGTCGTCAGTCGCTGGAGCTGGCCGAGGTGCCCACCAGGTACGTGCCCTACCAGCTCCGCCACGGTGGCCCGTCGCACGATCGCCTCAAGAGGTATCGATCCATGGACGAGATCAAGAGGCGCGGGCGGTGGGCCAGCGACTACACGATGAAACGCTACGAGGCCCACGCGCTGGTGCAGCAGGAGCTTGCAGCACTCCCAGTCGACGTCCGCCGCAGGGCCGAGGCGGCGCCCGCGAAGCTGCACGCCGAGCTCGAGAGGCTCCTGGCGCGGCCCCAGAGGCCGCGGACGGCCGCGCCGTCGGCGCGGCTGCAGGCGGCGCCTGCGCCCAGCATGCGCCGCCCCGCACCTTCTGCCAAGGTGCCGCAGCCCGCGCCCGTGCCAGGCCGTTCGTCGAGCTCATGTGCGGCTCCGCCGCCTTGGCCAAGGCCGTCTACGCCGCCGGCTGGGCTTCGGAAGGCTGGGACTACGCTGGCGACCCGCGAGCCGACCTTCTTGATGAGTCCCTCATCGACAGTCTGGTTTTGAGGATCTCACGGAAGGAAGTCGCGGGGGTGCACGTCGGCCTGGACTGCAAAACGTGGAGCCGGGCAAGGAAGAATGATGGACAGGGTCCGCCGCCGCTCAGGGACGATGCGAATTTGCACGGCCTCCCTCTGCTGGCGGCGGCGGACGCTGAGAAGGTGAGGATCGCCAATCGTCTGCTCGCTAATGTTCTGCGCCTGCTGGCTGCTGCCGTCGAGGCGGGAGTCCCCTTCTCTCTCGAGAACCCTCGCTCGTCTCGCCTCTGGCTGGTCCCAAAGCTGCTGGACATGGCCCGCGACGCTCACGCCGAGTGGGCTTCTGTTGATTATTGCCAGTATCAGGTCCCCTGGAAAAAGGCGACTACCTTTTTGCTCTTCAATTGGCTGCCAGCGCAGCCTTCCCTCCGCCTGTGTTCAGGCTGTCAAACAAGGTGTAGTGCAACAGGTAAGGCACACATAACACTGAAGGGTAAAGATCCGCTCGGTGTGTTCTGGACTTCGAGGGCGTGCCCTTACCCCGCGGCGCTCTGCAAAGATCTTGCAGCGCTGGTGGTGGCCAAGGCCAAGACACTGGATGGCAGTGGGTAGGGGCTCAGAGTCTTGAGTGCCGCTCGCTCAGTCCGTTCAGGTCAGCGCCATCGTGCTGCCCTGTCACCGCCTGCCGCTCGTTCTCTTGATTTGCTTCGAAGCAGCGGAGCATGCCGAAGGAAAAGTTGATATTGGCACGGGTAGCAGCCTAAGCTCATGCGTTGTGCTTGCACATTAATGATCTCTTGCTGCGTTCAGTGCCGTATGTTGTATTTATGCTCAAGTTTTTTCCAGGACCCGCCTGCCGTCCCCATCTTCCACCTTCCTGGGCGTCACTTCGCCCCACAGGGGGCTCAGAGTCTTGAGTGCCGCTCGCTCAGTCCGTTCAGGTCAGCGCCATCGTGCTGCCCTGTCACCGCCTGCCGCTCGTCCTCTTGATTTGCTTCGAAGCAGCGGAGCATGCCGAAGGAAAAGTTGATCTTGGCACGGGTAGCAGCCTAAGCTCATATATATATATATATATATATATATATATATATAATAAAAATGTATATGTGTGTGTGTGTGTCTGCGCGTGTGTGTGTGTGCCGGTGTGTGTGTGCGTGTGCGTGCCTCTCTCGCTCTCTCTCTCTCCCCTCTCTCTCTCTCCTCACTCTCTCTCTCTCTCTCTCTCTCTCGCTCATCACACTCAGACCATTATTATTCCGACTTGCTCACACTCAAATGCACTTACATTCGGATTCATCACACCCAGATCTATCTTACTGAGATGTGCTAACCGTCAGATGCGTTCACACTCAGATGCGCGCTCACTCAGATCCGCTCAGCCATGTCATCTTCATTTGCATCCGCACATCACTCATACAGTCAGAGCCCCATGCTCATGTCGATGTAGCAGGCGAGGCGCTCGATGTTTGATCACTTGAATCAAGGGCGTTAACAACCCCCCGACCCTGCTTTACGAGGCGCTGTGCGCTGAACCTCCTGTGGGCTGACAGGGTAAACCCTGCATGTCTCGCGTGTCGCGCGGCGTCCTGGCGGCTCCCTGGCCTTTGGGGACTCCCAGGAGGTTTGCGGACCGCGCACTTGCAACCCAGGGCAGGGGCGTTCTTGCACCCCCCAATGGAAGGAGGAGCCGCCAGGGGTGGGGACACGTGCCCGTTCGCGCCCGGACTGTGGGGATGTCTCGGGCGGTCTGCTTGTCTGGTTGGTCAGAGGTATGCTCTTTCAGAGTCCCAGGCTTGTCGCCGCGATGCAGCAGGCGTGACGTTCGAGCACCTCAGGGAGGAGCCGCCAGGGATGTGGACGCCTGCCCGTTCGCAGCCATCAGGTTGCGGGGATGCCCCAGGCGGATTGCCGTTTGGTTGATCAGACTTGCTCTTTTTTCAGACCCACATGCTCGTCGCCATGTAGCAGGCGTCGCTTTTGAGCACCCCAAGGCTCCGAGGAGGAGCCGCCAGTGGTGGGGACATGTGCCTGTCCGCGCCCAGACTGTGGGAATGTGTCAGGCGGTTCGCCTGTTTGGTTGATCAGAGTTCTCTCCTTTTTCAGAGCCCCATGCCTACCTTGATGTAACAGGCGTGGCACTTGAGCAACGCAAGGATGAGCCGCTGGACATCTGCCCGTCCGCGTCCAGATTGCGAAGATGCTTCAGGCGGTTAGCCTGTGTGGTTGATCCGATTGCTTTCGTTTCAGAGCCCAGTTCTTCTCGTGATGGAGCAGGCGTGGCACTTGGGCACCCGAAATATGAGCCGCCAGGGTTGGGAACAGTTGCCCGTTCGCGCTGCCCGCTTGGATAATCGGATTTCTGTCTGCAGCGCCCCATGCTCGTCGCGATGTAGTAGGCGTGGCATCTGAGCACCCCGAGGAGCAGCAGCCGTTGGTTGGGCTAGTTGCCCGTTCGCGCCCAGATGGCGGGGATGGCTCAGGCGGTTTGCTTGTGTGGTTGATCGGAGTTATCCTCTTGCTGAGCCCCATTCTTACCTGGGAGCAGCAGGCGTGGCACTTTAGCATCCCGAGGAAGAGCCGCTGTGTGTGGGGATATTTGCCCGTTAGCGCCCAGACCGTGGGGATGCCACAAGAGGCTTGCTGCCTGTTTGGCAGATCAGACGTCTTTCTTGTCAGGGCCCCGTGCTCATCACGATATAGCAGTCGTGGCACTTGAGCACCCCGTGGAGGAACTGCCAGGGTGTCGGTTCCGTGCCCCTTCGCGCCCAGCTGGTGGGGACGGCTCAGGCAGCTTGCCTTTAACCGCCTTAGACAAGGTAGGATCCTCTGACTTAGGAACTGACAGACCGCAGCGCCAGGACGAGGATATCCGCCTGGAATGGTCCTCCAATGAATTCATGGAAACCAAAACCGTCACTGAAGGCACAGATGCATGCCTTCATATAATTACACCAGAGAAAGACCCCGATCAGTGGATGGTTTTCGCTGAGGAGATCGACTGGGAACCCGGGAGCCTGGGAAATCGGCCCGGAACCCGTAAGCGGGAACCCGGGAACCCGGAACCGGGAACCCAGGAACCCAGCCTGCTACCAAAACCGGCGGGAAATTTTCGCCTAATCTTTCAATTTCCGCTAGGACCCCTTCGGTGCAAGCACTGATTGGGGAAAAACGTCTGCCGTCACCGAAGTTCGCCCCCCAGCGCAGGAAGTGCGCCACGGGCTGTGGGGCTTCAACCCCGCGCTGACGGCGCTCGCCGTCTCCGTCTTCTTCGCGCCCGTGCCCTGGGCGCCAGCCCTCGCCCTGGCGTGCGGCGGAGCATTGGCGACGGTGCGTCGGGGGGGCCCTCGTTGCGACCGCCGGTCCAGTCTTCGTCTTCCCTCCTACCTCTTGCTCTGTCTCGTCCTCTTCCTCCTCCTCCTCCTCCTCATCCCCCCCGCTCCTCCTCCTCTTCCTCCTCCCCCCCTCTCCGATTTCTTCCTCGGCCTCCTGATGTTCCTGTTCCTCCATCTCCTCCTCCACCCCCCTTCCTCTCTCCTCCTTCCCGCTCTCTCCTCCCTCCTTCTCCTCCTCCTCATCCTCTTCCTCTTTCCTCTCTCTCGTCCTCGTTCCCCTCCTCCTCTGCCTCCTCCTCCTCCTCGCTCCCCTTCTCCTAATCCCTCCTCCTCCTCCTCCTCTTCCTCCTCCTCCATCTCCTCCTCCTCCTCCTCCTCCTCCTCCTCCTCCTCTGTCTCCTCCTCCTCCTCCTCGTCCTCCTCCTCCTTGTCCTGCTCCTTCTTCTCCTCCGCTTCCTCCTTCTTATCCTCCTCCTCCTCCTCCTCCTCCTTGAACTCCTCCTTGAACTCCTCCTCCCTCCTTTCCCTGCACCATCATCCCTTCTTCCTCCCCCTCCTTCTGCAGACCCTACATCCTCCACATTCCTTCTCCGTCCGACCCCCTCTTACCTCTTCTCATGATCATCATCATCATCATCATCATCATCATCATCATCATCATCATCATCAGCAGCAGCAGCAGCAGCAGCAGCAGCATCAGCATCATCATCAACATGACCATCACCCTATCAAGGGTTCTGCGAATTACGGAAGAAGCAGCAAACTCCTTACATGTCGACACGCTAGCCGGTTTCAAAAGGCCAAAGCTTTTTCCCGAGGGCCTATGACAAGTGCTCTGTTTGATTCTGCCGCTTGGGTGGCCAGCCAATCGCTGCTGAGGGAAATCCGGGCTTGGGAGAACCAGTTTGTCAGGAAAATCTGGCGCTTGCGGTGGAGAAGTGAGACCGAAGGGCGTTGCAAGTTTTATCGGAGGACGGCCAAGCTGATCGACAAACAGTACAAAGCCTCAAAGTTGTCGCAAGGACACCACAAGTTTCTCCGGGCGCTGCACGAATGGCGGGGCCGATCGTTTTCTTTCACTTGGGGGGACGGGCAATATCCTATCAGAGAATTGATGCTATACCGCCCACAATCCCATCACGAGACAGGACAAGTGATGCAGCAATATTCCAAACGTCTCCGTCTTGACGAGGGGGGCGAATGGAGATACCGATCCGTGGGGAAGCAACGGCGAGGAGACAACGACATATTTGATGAGATGTTGCCAGAATGGAGAGGCGTCCTTGAACGCGGCATCGGGGCTTGGAAGCAGACGCGCGACAAGTTCATCAACGACGTGTGTCGCTCATGGAACTTCCCGGGTTGGGATGGGCCGAAAGGGTCTTGGAAGTTACGGGAGGATAAGATAGGCTCAATATCCCAGCGTGCCATCTCCGAGCTGCAAGATGACGTCCCTTTGCTGTTGACCACGGTTACATCTGCATCAATCAAGACAATAAGCGCCGAATCTGGATCACCTCGGGCATGCAACTTTCGGGCGGTGCGGCGCCGGCTCTCCAGAGACATTCCGCCTCGCCTTCCCTTCTACGATCGGGCTTCGCAGGTCTTCTACGACCTATCGCCCGTAATCCTGGACAGTGATTTGGTGTGGGGGCCTTCTTCTGAATTCAACCGGTTCAAAATCATAGTCGACTCGGAGGTCGTGGCGGACGCGGCACTCGGAAAGGCGAAAATGGACAGGTGCGCCGACGTTTTGCGGTCCCAGTCGGAATTGCTGGCCTCGTTGGTTTGCTTAGGCCACCGTCCAGCGCAGGACTGGGGGGACCCGATCGAGTGGAGACCCAGGGACAAAAACGTAGAGGCTGACCGGTTAGTAAATTTGTGTTTAGATTTTCCTGAGTTGCAGGGGGTGTACATTAATCCCAGGGCCTCCGAGTTTTTACATTCGAATTGTCTTTGTTGGTCGGACGGGGGGTTTCGAAGTAAATCTTCCTCTGGGGCTTCGGGGTGGATCATAAGATGCGCCCACCCGCCTCACGACATAGTTGCCTATGGCCTCGCAGCCGCCCCGGAAGCTGAGGACGCCCTGATCACAGAGGCTTTAGGCATTTTGGCTGTAACCCGCGCTCTCTTCCTCCTCCTCTCCTCCCGCCAACTCGGCTCCCAGAGCCTCCTGCGGAAGTTCCAATCAACGTTCCCTGGCACTGTAGAGCTTCAAGACTCTAATCCTTGTTGGGCGTATTCTCATTGAAGGCCCTTGCACGAAATATGTTCCTCCTGGCAGATCGGTAGCGTGAGGTGTGATGCAGCCAAGACTGGCGCAGCAGAGTGGAAATAAAAATAATCAGCAGCAGCAGCAGCATCAGCATCACATCAGCACCATCATCGGCATCATCATGAGCGTCATACTCATCATCATCATCATCATCATCATCAGCAGCAGCAGCAGCAGCAGCATCGTCTTCATCAGCGTCAGACTCAGCATCATCAGCATCATCATACTCGGCATCGTCGTCAGCATTATCATCATAACCATCATCATCATCATCATCATCATCATCGTCATCATCGTCATCATCATCATCATCCTCATCATCATAACCAGCATAATCGTCATCATCGTCATCAGCATCAGCATCATCAGCAGCAGCATCAGCAGCAGCATCCGCATCATCAGCAGCAGCAGCACTAGCAGCTGCGGCAGCAGTATCAGCATCAGCAGCGGCATCCTCGCCATCATCATCATCATCACCATTATCATCATCATCATCATCATCAGCAGCATCATCATCAGCAGCATTAGCATTATCATCATCAACAGCATCGTAAGAATCACCACCATTGGCAGCATCACCATCATCTTCATAACCATCAGCGTTATCGTCATCCTCTGCATCATCAGCAGAAGCATCAACATGATCATCCGCATCATCATCAACAACATAAGCATTATCAGCATCATCATAATGAGCATCACCACCATCCTGATCATCATCAGCAGCATCATCACTAGCAGCATCTCAGAATAACATTACAATCATCATCGTCGTCATCATCTTCAGCAGCATCATCCACATCCTCACCAGCATCATCATCAGCAGCAGCAGTATCATCAGCATCATCATCATCGTCATCAGCACCCTCATTAGCAACAGCGTCATCAGCAGCATCTCCATCATCAGCAGCATCATCAGCAGCAGCATCCACAGCATCATCAGCATAACCGGCTTTAGCATCACCAGCGTCACCATCATCATCAGCAGCATCCTCATCATCGTTATCGGCTTTATCATTATCAGCATCATCAGCATCAGCATCACCACCATTATCAGCCCCAGCATCATCATCATCATCAGCAGCATCATCATCCTCTTACTCAGCCTTCCCCTCATCATGTTATCCCTCCTCCGAATCATTATCTCCTATTCCTCCTCCCCCTCCCGTCCTCCTGCTACTTATCCTCCTTCTCCTCCTTCTCCTTCTCCTCCTCCTCCTATTCGTTATCATGTGTCCTCGTCCTCCTCTTCCTCCTCCTATCATCATCATCATCATCATCATCATCATCATCATCATCATCATCATCATCATCATCATCATCATCATCATCATCATCATCATCATCATCCCTTCCTCCCACGTCTTCCTCCTTCTCCCCTTCCGTAGGGCAACAGAGGTAGCCTTGGTTAGGATGGGTGGAGGCCCTCGCTGGAGGCAGGCTCCTCGTAGGAGGGGGGAGATGGGGCACCAGGGCATGTCTTAAAAGGAGGCTGGCCTTGGATACTGAAGGCCAGGGTTTGTTGCCGATTGTTTTTGCTTGAGTTTCATTAAGTTTGTGCTGGAAGTCCAGTTTAGACGTGGTGGATTCGCTGGACATTCGCTCAGGGCCGCCCCCTGGGAGTTGGGGAGGGGTCGCCGTCCCCGCGACCGGTGAGGAAGGGAGGGGGGATGGGCAGGCGGAGGAAGAGGGAGGGGTGAAAGGGGGGGCAGGGCGTAAGGGAGGAGTGAGCAGGATGGTTGAAAGAGGGTGGCAGGAGGGAGGGTGGGGGTGGGGGGTGGGGGGGGAGGAGGGTGGGACGGGAGAGAGAGAGGAGGAGGAGGAGGAGGAGGAGGAGGAGGAGGAGGAGGAGGAGGAAGAGGGGATGAGGAGGAGATGGAAAAGGAGGAGAATGAAAGGAGAAGGAGGAAGAGGAGGAGGAGGAGGAGGAGGAGGAGGAGGAGGAGGACGAGGACGAGGAGGGGGAGGGCGAGGAGGAGGAGGAGGAGGGACGAGGACGAGGGCGAGGACGAGGAGGAGGAGGAGGAGGAGGAGGAGAAGGAAGAGGAGGAATGAGGAGGAAGAGGAGGAAGAAGGAGGAGAAGGAAGAGGAGGAGGGGGAGGCGGAGGCGGAGGCGGAGGAGGAAGAGGAGGAGAAGGAGGAGGAGGAGGAGGACGAGGAGGAGGAGAGGAGGAGTTGGAGGAGGAGGAGGAGGAGGAGGAGCAGGTCGTGGTGGTGGTGATGGAGGAGGAGGAGGAGGAGGAGGAGGAGGAGAGGGCGAGGAAGGGACGGAGGAACTGAGGGAAGAGGGAAGGCGGAGGGGCGACGAGGGAGGGAGGGCCACAGGGAGGGAAGCTGGGAGAAGTAGCCTGGATCAGAGGGCCGGCGGTCGCCGCGTGCCCTAGTCATAGCGCTGCGCTCGAGGGCTCGCTCGGATCGAGGCAGGAAAGGGTCACAGAAGAGTCCGACAGGAAGGCCTGCACGGTCCCGCTTATGATCAAGAAACCTCCCCCCGAAAAGTTGGCCCAGCGTTTCTTAACCAAATTGCTGGAAAGCTGGCTGAGTCTTGAGGGGATTGATAGCCTCGGATCCTAGAAATGCATAGCGTACGTTCCTGGCTCCGAACGCTGGCCACAGAAGAGTCCGACAGGAAGGCCGGTATTGTCCACACGTATGATGTTCCAGCCTATTTCAGCCTTGGCCGCCAGAACTAACTCCGAGCGCCAGGAAAGTGCCCAACAGCTCGAGGGTTTTTACGTGTCGGGCCCTGGGAGACACTCGCCCGACGCTGTTTCGACACTCTTTCGAAACTCTTTCGACACTTTTCCGGGTGCTCGAATTTGTTCCTGGGATGTGGTCCTGAAGTACGATAGGGGGGCAACATAAGTCTAGACTGCCCAGTGCTGGCAGCCGTTTCGCTTGAGATTCCCGCGCAATGCATGCGGGCATTGCGCTCTCGCCTCAATGCGGGCTACATGGTTGTCCGGGCGGCCACGATCCCTTGCAGAAAACACTCAGATGCACACGGCCGTGCTCTCGGTCCTGTCCCCATTTAGACGACCTCCTACTCCTCGACCCGCCTCTTCACCCCTGCTGCTGCCAGGGTGCTTTGCCGTGGCAATTTCACCTCGCGGCCCCCGAGGCCCCGACCGCCTGCCCGGGGGCCAGCCTGTCGCCCCGGGCCACCCTCTTGCCGATCTCGAGGCCCGACCTTCTACACCTGCCCCAGAGGCCGACATCGGCGAACAACGTCAGGCACGCGCAGAGAGGGGGGGGGGTATCAAGGGGAGGGGCGCAGGCTTCTGAGAAGCTCCCCCCGGCTTCCTGGAAGGCGCGGGCCTCGCCTGCAGATGCAGGGCCGGCGCCTTCTGAGGTGCGGCCTCCTTCCGAGAAGCCTGCCCCCCCTCCCCCTGCCCCCCCCCCCCCCGCGCGCCGCCAGCAACGCCAGGACTGCACGGGGCATGCCGCCGGAGATCTGGGCGCGGGCCTCCCGCGTGTGGCCGTGAGCCGGCAACCGGCACCCGTGACCCCTGCGACTCCTCAACTCATCCGGGTGGGATTCCGCGGGGGCCGTGGTCGTGTGCTGTCGGCCGGCGGTCCCGGCTCGCACGGGGGCCTCCCTCGGGGTCCGACAACCCGCACCCATGTCTGTAGCGCGTTCACCTCCGTGCCCTTCCCCACTCCTCTATCATATCAAGGGCTCCCTCGAGGGCGCGAAGTTATTCGCGCTTCGCGCTTCGCGGTCCTCGTTCCTTCTCCCCCTCCTCCTCGTCCTCCTATTCTCCCTTTGGGAGGGCGGCGCGAGAGCGCGAAGTTATTCGCGCTTCGCGCTTCGCGCAGCGCGAAGCGCGAAGTTGGGAGCCCTAGCATATAGTCCGTATCGTTTCACCGATCCCCATCCCCATCCCCATCCCCATCCCCTTCGAGACCCCCACCAGATTACCACCCCAGTTGGGGATACACCCCTCGAAACCCGAAGGGAACGACCTACATCCCCATCCAGGGGGGTAAATCGGCCAGTGGGGCCCAGGCCACGCCGCTGGGGAGGGGGATCGGTGTTCTTCATCCCTGTCAGGCGGGGGCGGCAGCGGTCCTCAAGGCGGCCCTCGCGGGGGCCCTCGGGGTGCCCGCGCTGACGCTGCCCTTCTGCGCCGTGGCCTCGGGCTGCTACCTGCTGGCCGGGCGCGCTCCCGGCCTCGCGCTCGCCGCGGCGGCGCATTCGCCTGAGGCGAACCTCCGTGCGCTGCGCGCCGCTGCCCGCTGAGCTCGGCTCGCTTTTTTCGCTCGCTCTCCCCGCCGCCGTCCTCGTCGGCGTCCCCGGAGACCTGGGCGTTGCAATTCGCTCACGCCGTGCGCCGGGAGCCTGCGAGCGTTCTGGTCGGTCCTCGGCGGCCTTCGGCCTCGGGACGTTCTCCGGCGGCTGCGCCCCGCCACAGGGCCTGCCGGGGGTGCCCAGACCGTCCCGAGCGGCCGCTGGAGACCCGAGCCAGGACCCGAAGACCGCACCCCTTCTTCCCGGGGGCGCTGCTGTTTGTTCACGGGCGCTGTTGCCCCTTGGCATCGCTCGGAGATGTGCATTTTTCCTTCGGCGCGGACCATCGAGGAGCATCCTTGATCATGTCGCGAAAAAACAACGCACGAAACCAAATTATCCCGGCAAAGCAACCTAACAGCGATGTGTAGAAGCATAGCTGGAAACATTGCCTGTGGTATTCATGTAAGAGCGCTGTTGTAGAATCCGGGTGTTCTCGCAGTCGCATTCGGATTCGCAGTGGCAGTCGCAGTGGCAACATCAGCGGCAGTCGCAGTGGCATTGCCAGTAGTTGCAGTAGCAATAGCTACACTAGCAGCAGCAGCAACAGCAGCAGCAGCAGTAGTAACAGTAGTAGTAGCAGTAGAAGTAGTAGTAGAAGCAGTAGAACTATCAGCATGTCCTGGCATTAAGGTGTGCAGTAGGCAGTAGAACTATCAGCATGTCCTGGCATTAAGGTGTGCAGTAGGCGCTGCGCAGTTCCTTTGAAAGGAAATCTTGGAAAGCAGGGCTGTAGCCAAGAAGGCTACGGGGACGATGATGATGATGAAGATGATGAGTCTTGGAAGTCTGGGAAGTGGAAGAGCACGAAGTGGCGTACAGCTGGCTCCGGGCATTCAAAATGTCATCGGAAGTGGTGTTCTGGGAAGTGGAAGAGCACGAAGTGGCCTACAGTTGGCTCCGGGCATTCAAAATGTGGCCCGGGAATGGTGTTCTGGGAAGTCCGGGAGCACGAAGTGGCCTACAGTTGGCTCCGGGCATTCAAGATGTGGCCCGGGAAGGGAGTTTTGGAAAATGGAAGAGCACGAAGTGGCTTACAGTTGGCTCTGGGCATCCAAAATGTGGCCCGGGAATGGAGTTCTGGGAAGTCGAAGAGCACGAAGTGGCTTACAGTTGGCTCCGGGCATTCAGAATGTGGCCAGGGAGTGGAGTTTTGGGAGGTCGAAGAGCACGAAGTGTGTGACTGTTTGCAAAAATCGAGTTCGGACCCAGCTCCCCGGATGCCGCCCAGACCCCCCTGGGGAGTCATCAGATGTTTTTTTTTGACCTTATTAGAAACCTATTAGTCTTCGCTGTTTGGTAAAAAAACACAAGGAATGGACGTCCGAGCGATGGCGAGGCCCTGCTTCGGGCGCCAGGGCCCTCACAGATCGATCCAGCTAGACGCTTCGCCGAAGTGATTCTCGGCGCGGGCCCAGAGGCATCCCGCCGGCACCGGCCTGCGCGCCCGGATCTGCCCCCCCCCCCCATGGCCCCTGGAAGCCGCACACCAGAGG
>CAUYUJ010017715.1:227402-272402 GCA_963575745.1 Prorocentrum cordatum | reverse complement strand
GTGGTTGCCGCCGCGGGGGAAGAAACATGTTATACTCATTGTTGGGGCTCCAATCCGTCAAGAAAGCGGCAGACAAATTAAGTAGTTTCCCATTATTGCCCAGGGGGGGTTATCAAAAACCCTTCAGGGTTACCCCGTTTCCCCTTCCAGGCGTAACCAAATCATACCACGCGCTTACTCGTCAAGCAGCCTGACCGTTGCGAGCCACCCCAGGGGTATCGGTCAAAAGCGAGGCAGGTACGTTTGCCAATCATTATAGGCCCGTACATGGCCTCGCATACCACCCCGTCCCCCCTCCCCCACGCGCTTCCGCACGCGCCGAGGCGCGCGCGCTGGTGGTGGATGAAGTGTGAAGTGCAGTAGCAAGGGTGTTCACGCTTCGGTCGGTTCGGTTGCGTCGAAGTCGGTTGCGTTCGGTCGGCTCGAGTCGGTCGGTTAATGTGTCGTCGCTGCGTCGCTGCGCCCTTCTAGGCTGCTTTTTGCCTGTCCATTCCGGTTGTTTTCGGGCTCGCTGTCGGTTCGGTCGATTTTCGATTTCGTTGTCGCCGCGCACGGCCTTGAGTAGGAGGGTTGAGGTGGGAGGAGGAAATATGAGGAGGATGGAGGGGGATGAGGGCAGGAGGCGGAGGAGGGCAGGAGGGGGGCAGGAGGAAGAGGGGGGACGAAGGAGGACAGAGGCGGACAGAAGAGAGGAGGGCAGGCGGAGGGCTTGAGAATGGAAGGACCCCCCGCGCACAGGTTCGCACGGACGCTGACCTGGAGGTCTAGCACGTTCAGCCAGACGTCCGTGACGCAGGCGGGCCGCGGGATTCTCGTGCGTCGCCGCAGCCGCCGCAGCCTCGGGCCGGGGCGCGAGAGCGTTCGACGACGACTCGGGATAAGAGGGAGGAGGACGAGGAGGCGGAAGAGCGGCGGATGAGAAGAAGGTGCGGGAGGATGGGAAGAGCCAGGAGGAGGGGGAGGAGGGGTCGGGGTGGAGGGGCCGGGGAGGAGGGGGGAGAGGGGGAAGGGGAGGGGGAGAGGAGGAGGGTTCGTGGCAAGGAGGCGGCTCCTGCAGAGGAAAGAGAGGTGAGAGAGGAGAAAGGGGAGCAGGAGGAGGAAAGGAGGAGGGGGAGGTAAAAAAGGGAGGGGCGGAGGAGGAGGAGGAAGAGGAGGAGGGGAGGTTGAACACGGGGGGGAGGGGCCAGACTGGTGCGCTCGCGCCATCTCTGACCTCACGCCCATCCCTCCCATCCCTTGCCATGGAGATGGCTCGCCTCAATTCGCAGTGTCAGAAGGCAGAGATCACGAAAGGGCAGCGTTGTTCAGGAGGGCTCCGGGGATCAAGAGATGGGAAGGGTATGAACGAGGCGGAGGAAAACTAGGAGGGGCATGAAGGAGGCGCAGGGGAGGAGGTGGGATGAGGAGCTGTAGTGGACGGGGCAGGAGGCCGAACGGAGGAAGACGACGAAGAAAGTAAACCATATTTCTGCAGGTGGCAAACGCTGCAGCGGGAGCTACGGTTTTGCCCATGCAAGAGTACTGCCAGCGTTGCGGTGAGAGCGCGTCCCATTGGCGAGCACTCAAATGAGGCTTCAAAGGCGTGGCAAGCGTTCCAGCGGAAACACCATGCTTGTGGATGCAAGAATACGACCAGCGATGCGGCGAGAGCGATGTTCTGTTGGACGGAAAGATCTAAGTATGGCCAGCGTTGCAGCCAGAGCGCAGTTCTAGAGTGGCCGAACACTTTCTGACTTGACAAGCCGCATCGGAAGTCACGCCTGGGCCTTCATCTGTGTGGACATGCAGCATACAAGATAGGCAGCCGCAAACGCAGACAGCAAGTGGGGAGAGAGGATATTGTTTTCACATGGCGTGCTTGTGAAGGAAGAGGAGAGGGAAGATCAGGTCCGAGGAGCTGCTTCGCCGTTCTCGGCTCTGGAAGCTCCTTTTCGGGCCCCGGGCTGTCAGACATCGATCTTGTGTGAGAAAGTGTTCCAGGATGTACCCCAGGAGCGGTCCATGGCCACGTTTCGAGCGGATGTTGCCCAGGAGATGGAGCGAAGGAGGAGAAGGAGGAGGAGGGGGAGAGAGAACGCAGCAGAGAGGTGTGTGTGGGGGGGGGACAAAGGACTGGAGTATATTGAATCCAGTGGTAATCTGCGGAGACCGGCTGGCTGGGGTTGAAGGCCGGGAGGGGTGGTTTCCCCCCGACAGGGGGAGTCGTTTCCGTCGCGGCGAGATCTCACTCGTGGGGGTGAGGGCGAGAAGCCGATTGTAGACAGAGAGTGGTGGCAGCTCTGTAATGCGAGGCGGGCCCGCAGAGAGGAGGGGGGAGGATCAGGAGACCTTCAAGTAGAGGGCAGGCAACATGTTTCCGCTACTCGGCCAGCAGCTGGCGGATCGAATGATAAGGGTTAAACCAATCAATGGATGAGGGGGTGGGTACGCAGTGCAGGGACCTTGGTGCACCCATCAGCTGTCCCATAAAGTCCGAGGCAGATACCTCTTCCTCCTCCTCCTGGTTCCTGGTGGCTTCGGAGTTTCGTGAACGCAGCCTCCTCTTCCTCCTCCCCATCATCATCAGCAACAACAGCAGCATCATCATTATCTTCCCTCCTCTCTCTTCCTCCATCTCCTCCACCCTCTCTTCCTCCTCCTCTTCCTCGTCCTTTCCCCCATGCTTATTATCTTTCTCCTTCGCGAGCTAATGCACTTATTTTCTGCTCGCTCGTTCTCTTGAAGCCTGGCCAATACGACCTGGAAAGCCCTGGCAGGGGTTGCCCCGCAAGCCACGGACAGGGGGAGGAGGAGGAGGAGGAGGAGGAGGAGGAGGAGGAGGGGAAGGATGCAGGATATGAGCTTCCTTAGGGACCGAGGAGCTGGCTCTCTATCATGGAAATGTGCAGCATAGCCGATCCTGAATCATCAGCCACTTGCCCTAGAGGTCTGGCAAACGGCCGCGCATGCAGCAGTAAAGATCTGATTAGCGAAGCACTGTGATGCGGATAGGCCAGTGGTGCACCCAACAGCACAAAAGCATTTGCGCGGATAAATCGGCACACCGAAATCATTGTGGCGTGGAAAGGCGGAGCTGGCTCAGACGGCGGAAAAAAGAAAAGGTAGGGACGCTAGATCCAGGAACAAGGTTCAGGGGCGGCTTTTGTTTTCTGTTTGCCTCCGGAGGGCTCCAGCGAGCTCGGGGGCCCTTCCAAGGGAAGTCGGTCAATGGGTAAACCGCTGCTTCCAGCGGTCTCACATCTTGAGCAGCGTCGTTGCGGTCTGGCAGAGGAGGCCTGCGAGCCGAGAGAGTGGGTGCGGGGAGGGGGCCTTTGGTGCCTGCTCCCTTAGCTGCGCCGAGCATCGACGACAGCTGTCCGGGAGCACTGCCATCGGATTTCCGAGCTCTGGACCTGGAGGAGGTTTCGCGTGACGGGGGTGACGGCAGATGGGGGGGGGGATCGAGAGGGGGATCGAGACTTGCAGGTGAGGGGCTGTAAAGGAGCCCCCCGTAGGCCCAGGGCACGCTGGCCGCTGGCCCGGCCAGGGTCCCAGGCCGGCCTGGGCGTCGCTCCCTCTCGCTCTCGGCCCACGGGTTCCCCAGTACGCCAGGATGGTCCGCACGACCCGAGGCCGGGCCCGAAGAGAGCTGGCCGACAGGATCGCGCCCCGGCAGCCTATTGCTGCACGTCTGGCCCCGGGAGGTTCTCTCTGGCGACAGCAGCGGCCACCAGGAGGCAGTGCGCTGCCACACGTCTGGCCACCGAGGCTCGTGCAGGGCAGCGGCAGCAGCAGCCCCCAGCCCAAGGAGTATTCTGACAGCTGTCGATCAAGGGCGTTCTTTGCAACGAGAAGGGGCCAGTCATTGGCACGCCCCTCACTTCATGAGGTCGGGGACCCAATGCTGACTACCTGGCAGCGTCGCGGTCTGGACCCCTTGTCCGAGACCTCCCCTACCCAACGACCTCACGGCCAGCTGAGTATATGGTCTACCGTGGGATGCCTTCTCGTCCTTGTGATGGACTCTAGCCCATTCGCATGAACTCCGAACGCGTCGGCAACTTTGGCGTAGACGCGCGTCGCCGTTCTGGCTGCCGAGGGTGGCTTGGGAGAGATGGCTGTTACAATAATCAAGCTTCCCAGTGAGCCTTCTGAGAATGATCCAGCATGGGATCTAGAGGAGGGAAGGTACGAGTAGGAGGAGGAGGAGGAGGAGGAGGAGGAGGAGGAGGAGGGGGAGGTGGAGGTGGAGGAAGAAGAAGAGGAGGAGGAGGAGGAGGAGGAGGAGGGGAAGGAGGGAGGAAGCAAGAGTGATGGGAAAGAGGAGGAAAGAGGGGGGAGGCAGGACGGATGAAGGGGGGAGGAGGAGAAGGAGAAGGGGGAGGAGGAGGGGGAGGAGGGCGAGAGGGGGAGGGAGGGAGGGAGGGAGATCGGAGGAGGAGGAGGTGGAAGAGGAGGAGGAGGAGGAGGAGGAGGAGGAGGAGGAGGACCAGTGTAAACCTCAGGGTCATCAGCGCTGTTGGAGTAAGCCCTCCCTCCAAGCTCCCTCCTCCCAGGCCTCTACAACAGTTCATCTCCAGTGATCGAACTGCCTCGTTGGAAGATACCAGTTTGAAGACCCTGAAGCATGCCAAAACATTGTTCTCGGGATTCCAACGCCACGGATCAACCTGACCTTTGCGTCTTGGCGATCCTGAATCGTGCCAGCAAGCCATTCCTAGGACTTCTACACAGAGAACCCCCACAAAGTCCGGAATCCTTCCTACTCGCCATTTCTGCTACGTTAATGTTGGGAATCCGCGAAACTCTGGCACTTGTGTAACACGAATGTGCGCCGCGCTCAGGCGAGAGCCACATTTTGAAAATAATCCGCCCTGAATCCGAGAAACTCTTGCAATTGTTTAACACGAATGCGCGCCGCGTTAAGGCGAGAGCCACATTTTGAAAACCACCCGTCCCCTAATCCGTGAAGCTCTTGCAAATTGCAAAACGAATGTGCCACCCGCCTTCAATCCGTGAGACCTCTGCAAGTGTTTAAAACGAAAATGCGCTGCGCTATGGCGAGAGCCACATTTAGAAAACCACCCGCCCTCAATCCGTGAGACTCTTGCAAATGTTTAAATCGAATGTGCGCCGCGCTAAGGCGAGAGCCACATTTTGAAAACCACCCGCTGTCAATCCGTGAAGCTCCTGCAACTGATTAACACGAGAACGCGCCGCGCTAAGGCGAGAGCCACATTTTGAAAACGACCCGCCCTCAATGTGTGCAGCGTTGCTAATTGTTAAGCCTTAGAGCCATAAGTCGTGAGGAAGTCTCAGGCGAACCGGTCGGCCCGCCCTAGAAACTTGCGTCGAGGTGCGACAGGGAAAAATAATTCACAAGGAAGAGAGATGGAGCCAGGAGGAGGGACGAGGGAGGAGGAGAAGGAGGAGGAGGAGGAGGAGGAGAGGGTGGAGGAGGAGGAAGATGAGGAAGAGGAGAAGGAGGAGGGAGGAGGAAGAGGCACGTGGGGCTCGAGGAGGAGGAGGGATGAGGGACGAGCAGGAGGCTCAGGAGCAACAGGGAGAGGGGTCTGGCCCGGGCCGGCAGGTGCACGAGCCGCCAGCCCTGGCTGGCGGCCTAGACCTGCCCAGCGGTCGCGGGCTGCCGGCGGAAAGCCCCCAACGGGTGGCCCACCAGAGGGGCCCGGGCCGGCGGGCGTTTCAGGAAAAAGTTTGTGGCGTGAGGGGGGCGAGGAACGGGAATAGGGATGAGGGAAGAGGGAAGAGGGAGGAGGAGAAGGCATTGGGAGAAAAAGCAGGAGAGTGAGCAGAGAAATGATGATGATGCTGATGAGGAGGAGGAGAAGGATGAGGAGGAGGACTTGCTTATTCGGACTTGCTGGAGTTACTCCGGCACATGGGCCGCTTAAACACCCCGGTGTGGACAAGCAGCCGCCCCGCTGGGCCTGCGGCTGCCTCACCAGGGATGTCGGGCGTCGCCGCGGTGCGGCCCGTCCTCCTCCCCAGAGGATGATCAAGGAACGGGGCAGGCAGGGGGGGGGCGGGCGGGGCAGGACGAACACCGACCCCGCGCGGCGGGCGGCGAGGCGGCGCCTGCGCCCGCCCACCGCGTGTGCAGGCGGTGGCGCGCCGTGTGGGGGGGGGGTCATTTGGGGGAGGGCGGCAGGGAGCGGCGCCGAGGCAGAAGGCGTTGGGCCTGTCTGGCGCGGAAGTCGCGGGCAGTTTTTTGCCGGGTTCAAACGAATTCGGCAGAAAACCGCTCAGGACATTCGCCGTGTCTTGGCTCCCGGGGCCTTGCTCCGGCGTCGTCATAGCGCCGCCTGGGACTCCGCCGCGGCTGGGGCGGGGAGGTGGGAGGTGGAGGTTGGGGGGAAGAGGAGGACGCGGGGCGTCGGGAATTGCGGCCGCGACGCTGCCTGAACTGGCGGGCCCCCCGCGGGAGTGGGGCGGGGAGGGCGCCCGACCGCGCCTTCCCCCCGCGCGCCCCGCGCCCCCGCCCCGCACCCTGGCAGGGTTTTTTCTCACAGCGTACCGGCGCCGAGGGCGTGCGCCACAGCGGCAGCGGTCGCGCCGACCAGGCGCGCCTTCGGCTCCAGCTCGCCCAGGTCCGCCGTGTCGCGCAGGGCCCAGGCCGGGAGCCCCTCGGGCACGGGCGGGCGGCGGGCGCGCGCCGCCTCCCTCGACCCACCGACAGCGGTGCAGGTGGCCAGAAGGTGCTGCAGGCCAGAATTTACGCCCCCACACTCAGAGCGTGAATTACCTACCCCGCTTTCGCTTCCAGGCAAAACCAAGTCATACCACGCGCCTCCTCGTCAAGCGGCCTGACCAGTACAGGCTGCAATTTGGCATCGTTTGGTATCTCTTGGAGGCGAGGGTGGTCAAAAGCGAGGTAGGTTTGTTTTCCCCCTACACACAGCCGGCAGGGCGCCTCGGACGGCGGCGGCGTCACGCCCCCAGACCGAGGCGGGGGCGTCGCCTGTAACCCTCGCCGCTGCCCACGCGCGGTGGAAGCGCCACGTGGCGCGGCCCCACGGCGCCCAGCGGATCGACTGCGGCCATGGGCTGTCGAAGGGGCAGCAGGTCTCCGAGGGAAAGCAGTCCATCGTCGCCCATGGCGGGCGACCTGCTCGGCGAGCCACTTCGCCTCCGCAGCCTCGAGCAGGGGGTCGCGAGCACTGCGAGCCCACGCTAGCACGGCCGCGCGGCGGGCCAGGGGGGTCGCTTCCAGCGGCGCGGACGGCCAGGTGACGACGCCGAGCTCTCGTGCCACGCGGTCGGCGTGGCGCAGCCAGGTGATGCCTGCTGCCTCCGCCTGGGCCGCCCCGATGGCTGGCCCTATCGGTGACGCCGAGGGGGGAAACATGATGCGCGCCCGCGCCAGCGCGACCCGTCGGGTTCGCCGCGAGCCCACGCGGGTTAGCAGCCGCGTCTCAAGAATAGGCCCGCGCCTGGCCTCCAGTCCGTAGGGAGAGCCTCGCTGCCGGACTCGCCAGCAGGGTCTTCGCGACATCGTAGTATGCGCGGTCGAGGCGCGAGGGCACGCTGGACCAGCCAGCGGCGCAGGAGGCGAGGAGTTCGGTCCCAAAGAGGGCCCCCGACTCAACGCGAACGGGCAGCTGCGCCACCTGCAGGGGCGCGCCGAACCCCAAGTCCGCCATGGCAGTGAACAACTTCCTGGCCCCCTCGCGCAGCTTGGCGCACGCGCTGTCCAGGAGGGGCTGTAGGGACAGCGAGTCGTCGATGGGGATACCCAGGCACTCCAGACTCGAGCCTGCTCTCAACGGGACGCCTCGGATGTCGCCGCACCGGCCCGCATCCGGCGGCGCTCCGCTAAATTACTGCCATGACCGCGGGCCCCTTCTCCGCGCCCCCCTGGAAACGATGGCGGCGCTGCTCGCAGAACAACCCCATGCCCCTACACGCCGCGGCCATGCCCTCCTCGCTTTCCTGGGCGACGAAGGAATCGTCGACGAACTGGAGCTGCAGGAACGAGCGCGCCGCTGCGACCCCTCTGGCAGCGCCAGGAGGGATGGGTCGGGCGGCCGCGTCACAGGCATCCCGAAGGCCTCTCACCAACGCCCCGAAAACATGGGTGCCCGCGCGCCTTCCCTGACCCACGCTGTAGTCCAGGAGGGTGATGGCAGTGGACACGAGCGGCCCGAGCCGGGCGCGGACGCGCTCCTCCCCCATGGACGAGTCGGCGGCGAGCCAAGCTCTACCGCGCAGGCCTGCTGCTCGCAGTTGCACCCGCACCGCGTCGCGCCACGCGAGGTCATAGCCATGCAGGCGGTCGGCCTTGAGGAGGAGGGTGCGGAATCCGGCTGCGACGCGGAGCTGCAGCACCAGCAAGAGGCCCCTTGCCATCAGCATGGGGTCGTAGCGCCCTCCGCCATGGGCGTCGCCCGCGAAAGCCTCCAGCGGCTCGCGCACCGCGGACAGCCACGCTGCGTCGAAGATGCCCTCCAAGTCGCCGACGTGCGATATTGGCCGCGTGAGCGCGAGCGAGGTGACGACGGCTGAATTCCGCTTTCGCACGGGTGCTCCCTCTCGCTCCCACAGGGCCGCGTTGAGACCGCAGCACATGACTAGGTTCAGGATGGCCCACGTTAAGAGCCTCCCAGCACGGTCCTCGGCTCTGACGGCTGCGCGAGGCAGATGTAGGGTCTGGCGGTTCGGTCGTGCCGCCTGCGCGGCCGCTTCCACCTCGTCAACAGAGAAGGCGTCCCCCGTCTCCTCCGCGGTCTCTTGGAGGTCCTCTGCGCGGATCCGTCGGACCTCCTCGGCCACCGCCCTGCCCGCGTGCTGCGGCGGGGGGCCATTTGCTAGGCCGCGGTTCTGCACGTCCTCGAGGAGGGCGTCCAGGGTGGCAGCAGGCCCCAGGCGGTCCCCAGTGCTAGGGTCCGTGAGCGCGAGCCGTAGCGGCGCGCGCGGCCGCAGGAGGCGGCTCAGGAAGGCGTCGCCCGCCCCAGGCGACTCCGCTGCTATGTGCAGGTGCCTGTCGAGGTTCCTGGCGCGCGCCGCTGCCAGCGCGCTGGACTCCGCCACCGCTTCCTGCGCCGCCTCCTCGAGGGCGTCCGCCGCGGGCGCGACGTGCTCGCGGCGCGCCCGCGCCGCGGTGGTCGGTTCTGACCGCCTGCCGGGGCGGCGCCCACGGGCGCCTCCATCGCGCCAGGGAGGCGGGCGACCAGGCACGCGTGGTCCGCCAGGATGCCCGGCGACCCGGGCTGGACCATTTCCAATGGGATCGATAGCCTTGGGGACGCGGCGAAGGTGTCGACGATGGAGCCCGACCGGTGCGTGGGCACGTGGGGCTTGTGGTGGATTTCAAACCCGAGATCCGCGGGCGCCGTGAGCCACCCCGGGACTTCGCGGTCCAGTGGTTGCTCCATCCTTGGGTTGACGCGGCCGCCGAGGTAGGCGAAGTGGACGTTGGCGTCCCCCGAGAGGAGCAGAGGCTCCAACCGCGGCGTTGCAGGAGCGCTCTGAGGGCACGCCACTGCGCGAGGCGCCTCTCCCAGGACTGGCGCCAGGACCGCGCCGTACCCGAGTGCGGGGCGCACACGGCGAGTAAGAGGTACCCTGGGTCGCTGGCCCCCTCGCCTGGGATCTGCACCCAGATGGCTCGCTCGTCACCGTGAAAAAGGCATCTGGGCCACGCGCTCGTGGAACGGCGCGGCGACGAGGACCGCGACGGTGGCGGGGGAGGCGGAGCGCTCGCCGAGGAAGACGTACTGGTGGTTCGGCCTTTCCATGCTAGGTGCCAGCCGGGGCTCCCCGATGATGGCTACCACCGCCCCAAGGTTCGATAGCGCGGCTCAGAGAAGGGCAATGTTGTCATTCTGGCCCTCCCCCCCTGCTCTGGTAGCCAGGGCGCCGCCCACGTTCATGGCCACGACGACGACCAGGCATCGGGGGCCAGGCGCGGCCGGCTACGGGGCATTCCGTCGCGGGCAAGCCACCCTCCCAGGAACCATGGGCGGCGTTCCGGGGGAGCCCCGAGGCGGGCTGCCTGGCCCGGTCGCCCATCTCTTTCGCGAGGTTGACCACGGCGGCGTCGAGCACGCCCCACTCCTGGAGCGGTTCTGGGAGGAGAAGGAGGAATGGGAAGGAGCAGGATCAGAATGAGGAGAGTGTGAAAGAGGAAGAGGAGGAGGAGGAGGAGGAGGAGGAGGAGGAGGAGGAGGAGGAGGAGGAGGAGGAGGCGGCGGAGCCAGGAGGAGGAAAAGGAGGAGGGGGAAGAGGAGTGAGGATGAGACACCCCTATGGGCCCTCCCCCGCTTCTGTGTTGCTGACGCGCGACAGCTGCAGCTGCCGCCGCCGCCGCCCTTTCCAGCAGCCGCGCCACGCCGAGAGCTTTCTGTGGGTGCCCCGATCGTCCGGAACGGCTGCCGGAGGGCCGAGTTATGAGCCGAAAGTTTTGGGCAACGACCGGGGGGAGGAGGAGGGATCCCTCCTCCTCCCCCCTGTTGTTGCCCAGTGTGGGAAAGTTGCAACGCCCGGACAGAGTCCTCGAAGATTGAGATCTGGGCGTTGCAACTTTTCCACACCGGGCGTCTTCGCCTGGCTTCGGGCCCTGGGGCCACACCACGGATCGATCCGGCCCGGAGTATGCCGCAGGAAGATGGGGTTTTGGGCTCTGGTCGTGATTTTTCGCGGTGCCGCACGCTTGTTGTCGCACCGTCGGAGCTGAGAGGGGGGGACTGTGCTGGTGCCCGCGCCAAAGCCAGGGAGGGAGGATGGGTCGGACAGGGCTAGGACGAGGATGAAACCGTTCCAGAGCGTTCCCGAATGCTCTTAGAGCGTTCCGGAACGCTCTGGGGAGGCCGCGGCGCCCGAGACATCCCCCATGACCGCTGGACCTCAGAGATTCTCGATTTATCCTCACCCGAATTGATCCTCGTCCTGGCTTCGTCTGAAGGGGGGAGCCCTAGGGAGGGAGGGCGGTGCCTGGAGGTGGGGGGGGGAGGGAGGGGTATGTTGCAGGGCTGGGGGGGAGGAGCGACGAGGGAAGACGAGGCACGAGCGGCGAGGGAGCGAGGAGGAGGAGCGAGGAGGAGGAGGAGGAGGAGCGAGGAGGAGCGAGGAGGAGCAGGAAGAGGCGGACGGGGGACGGAGGACGGAGGCAGAAGCCACGAGCGAGGAGCAGGAGGAGCAGTCAGGATCAGGAGGAGGAAGAGGAGGCAGAGGAGCAGGAGCGCAGGAGCGTAGGAGAGCAGGAGCGGCAGGGGGAGGAGGCCCCGCCAGATCGCCACGAGGGCCTCCTGCCGACCTGGTGGGGTGCCAGGGGGCGGCGCTCGGCGGCCAGGGCTTGGCGCTCGACGGCCTCGGCCGCCCCCGTGGGGCCTCTGGCGCCCTTCGGGGGGGAGGGGGGGCCCTCCTCGGGGGGGGGCCTTTGAGCGCCGCGTTCTTCACCCGAGCTGCCCTTCCTCGCCGTGCCCTGGTCTTGACATGCGCCTCCAACCCAGCGGCGCTCCTGCGGCCGAGGCGCCCTGCAGACACGGCGGACGGTCGATGGCGTGTGGTCAGCGCGGCGCGCCGCGGGTGCTGGCCCACCTCGCTGCGGCGCGACACGCCGTCCCAGGGCGGGAGCTAAACAGCTAAACTGTGCTTTGGCGATCTCGTGGACCGTCTTCGTGTGGATCTCGTCGTGCAGCCACGGTGGAACGAAGCGGGACCGAACGAGAACGAAACCAGAACGAAGATGGAAGATACTGTCTAGCCCGCGCTGCGCCATACATGTCTCGGCTGCCAAGCGTGAGCGTCTCGAGTTTTTCAAAGCCTTTCGCCCGGCTGAGCGGGGCAACGCGCTATCCGGTATCAGGGCATACCGCGTCGCGGCGGCCGCCGCTGCCGCGACACGCTAAGCAGAAGCTCCTGACCGTGGTTGACATGACCTCCTCGGGCGGGCCACACGGACATCCAGACGCCCGACGCTCGAATTGTTTCTGATGAGTGGACCCCCGGAGTTCTGGCCGACTTCCCCATGGGCTGGCTTTCCATCCCGAGTCAATTTGCGAACGGTCCGGGATTCGGGCAGGTTTACTTGCATGGACGGGGGGGGGGGGGCTGATTCTGAAGCAAGCCGAAAACAATTCGACGTGCGGAAATCACGCAGGTCGAAAGGCACTTGCACGCTCGTGTTCGATTGAAGAGGGGCGAGGGGGGAGGGGGGGGGGGCGAACGCCATGCAAGTAAGCTTGCCTGGATCCAAAGAAAAACAGGCACACTGGGTCAAAAACCGGGCGCTCCCATTTTTCCGGAGCCTCGGATCTCTGGGCCGTTGGCGTGACCTCCTCGGGAGCTCCCTCCGCGCCACCTCCGGCCGAGGCACCGCCGGAGCCGCCGCCGGGATGCCTCGACGAGCGGGGGCCCGGCGAGGAGGGCGCGCTTTGCGGCTCCGGGAGGGCGCGGGCCTCGCGGCCGTCCGACGCCCAGTGCCCCCTCCTCTTCTCCTGCTCCCTGTCCCCCGCTGCTCCATGCTCCTCGGCTCCCCATCCTGTTCCCTGTTGCCCCTCCTCTTCTCCTGCTCCCCATGTTCCCCCTCATCCCCGCTCCGTCCTGCTTACAGTGTGTATGTTGCCGCTCCTGGCCCGCCTCGTCCGTAGCCTCCTTCTCCTTTTCCCCCCGCTTCTGCTCCTTCCTACTCCTCTCACTTCCCTCCCTGGTTCCCCTTTTCCGCCCTCCTCCTGCTCCCCGATGCTCCATCTCCACAATCCTTCATTGCTTCCCATTTTCATTTGCCTCCAGACGAACCGTGTATCTTGCTTGCTGTTGTTGCTGCTGCTCCTCTTCCTCTCATTCGGAAGCAAAGACCGACTTCGAAGCTAGCGTGTGATTCGGAATCCACTGCCCCTCCGTTATGAGGCAGTTGTGCAGAGGACATCATGAATTAGTGAATTGTGTGGGTTATTGTTAGTTGTGCAGTTATACAGCTTGGTCGAATTAGTGAATTCAGTATGGGTCGGGCTTGAAGCACCTCGAAGAAAGCCGCCCGAATCGCAAGCATATGGCTATATGCGGACCGAGGACAATTTGCTACCCGTCGTCGTCCTCGCCCTTGCTCTGTCCCCCTCATTTCTCCCCCCCCCCGTGGATGGCGTCGAAAGCGTCCGCGGCTCGGGCGGGAGAGCGCCCCTCTCCATCACCCCCATTATTCGTCGTTCCTCTTTGCCTCCCTGCTCCACAGTCCATCGTCCTACCTCGGCTTCCCTCCTTGTTCGAAGAAGGGAAGTAAAGTCCCTGGCGTCGCGTGTCCGTGTCAGCGGTATATCGCCCTTTCGATATCCGAGCACAGCGGCGCAACCAAACAGAAGGGATTGCCAATGCAAGCGTCCGGGGCGCATCCCAAACGCGGGCGGCACGGCCGCCAAGCACAGTCGCATCGCTAACCTGTAAATGTATGGGTGCCTGCGGCAAGGTCCGCCCCCGTACGAGCACAACGTTCTGTATGGCGACGCGTGGAGCTTTGACTGTTAAGAGTTCCATGACCTGTAACACATTTTGGACTGCTGTGCGGGCTTCTTTGGGGTCCTTCGGGGCCCTTTTGGGATGTTTTGGGGCCGTTTGGGGCCGTTTTGGTGCCGCATTTCACCGTGGCCACCCGGGGCCAGGGAAGCGCGTATTTGCAGCTCCCTCGGGGCCGCCGTGGGTAGGGGAAATGTGTATTTGCATCCCCCGTGGCTGGGCACGTCGACCTCGGCTCTGGGTTGGCAAAGTCGGGGTGCCCTCGGGGTGGCGAGCGTTTACTTTTTCCGACATACATTGGTTAAGGGGTGATCAGTGTACACAGCTGACGTTTTCAATCGTGTATTTGCGTGTGTGGGCCCACTGTTTACACAGATCTTGAGGTGACCTGTGTAGACAAATCTGGTGCCCATCTGTGTATTTGGAGTGTGCCCCTCGCGGGTGGTTGTGAGTGGGCGGGAACTTCCACGTTTCTCTTTCAGCTGGTCCAGAGGGGGCGTTGTGCGCGGTCGAAATACACAGCTCGTGTGTCCAACTGCGCATATGTTGCGCGCCGCTCGCTGGAGCGGCCAGTGGTTGGGAGTTTCCGCGGGTTTCCCGGCTGGTCCAGGAAGGGGACGTGGTATGGGAGGGCAAAGGCGCGGGGGGGGGGATGTTCGGCTGTGGGAGGGAAGGGGTTCGACAGGAGGGGTGGCGAAGGGGCCGGGGATGAAAGGGACAGGGCGAGAGGCGAGAAAATGGACCCAGGAGGACCTGCATCATCGGTGTCAGCATCACGAGGACGAGGGGGGCTGGGGGGCAGAAGGAGGGGGGATGATGTGCACTAGGCCGTAGAGGATGGGAGGAGCGCGGGCATGTGGTTGATGGGGGGATTCATCTGGCGGAGGAGGACGACGAGGAACGACATGAACTGGCAGATCGGGAGGTATGCAATGAGAATGAGGGGCATGATGGGGATTGGGGGGAGTCAGAAAGAGGGACATGAGGAAGGTGGGGCGAAAGCGAAGGGATATCGGGAGGAGGCGGGTGGGGCATGAGGATGAGGAGGGCGCTGGCTAACGCTCAGCTGGTCGGTGCTCTGAGCTCTGCGTGTTCGTGTACCCCCCAGAACACAGCGATCGGTTGCAGAACTTCATGATTTGGGTAGTCGTGCGAGCCCTACGTCCAGGCCAACGGCTCAAGTCCACCAGGCTCTTGGCGTCGCGTTGATGCCGCCCCTTTTTGGCCAGACCGCATATGCACACATCGGCAGAATCGTCGTTGCAACGTTTGTTGCATGACCTTCTCCATAGTAACAAGCCCACGTTGGAATCCAACGTGTGATGTTAGAAGTGCTCGAACGTTGAGATCCTTCAAACCAGACTTCAAGGTCGTCCTGCCGAAGGGCCCTGGTGGCTTCTCGGCGGCACCGGTCGGCGGTACCCGAGAGCGCAGTTTGGACCACAACTTGAGCGGACAGCAACCAGTTGCCATTCCGAGCGTTTCCGTTCAGACATACCGTCTTTTACAAGCAGCAAAGAGCGGTAATCTTAAAATATGCCCTCTCGAGCGCAGTATTCGTTCAGCCGAACGCAACTCAACTCAATTCCTCTCCCTCCTCCTCGTCCTCCTCCTCCTCCTCCTCCTCCTCCTCCTCCTCCTCCATCCCCTGCTCATTCGCGCGACCCTCATGGAGGTCGGCCTGATGATCCTGCAAGTGCGCCGATCCCGGCGGACTAAGCACAGCAAAACTGCCATTCGGGGATGCCTCGCGGACCGCGCAGGCCAGAGCAAAGAACGCGCACTGCACACGCGAGCTTGGGGGCCCGATCGAAGGGCCAACTTCCCCACGTTGTTAGGTGCGGCCAGCTCACACGCCCAAGTCGGCGTCCTGGCGGGATTTCGGGGGGGGGTCCAAAGTTCCAGAGCCACCCGTGGGGCTCCCATGGCTCAGATACGCAATTCCGAAGAGCGCAATCCTCGGCCCCCCCAACGGAAGCATCTGCGACCTGTGCCTCCCAGCGATGCCCCGCATGAGGAGGAAGAGCAGCAACGATGAGGGGCAGGAAAACGAGGAAGATATCGACTGGATGGGGAGGAGCTGGGGCAGGAGGAGCACCTATAGGAGAAGGATGAGTATTCTCGCTGGAATAGGCCAGGTCGGCGGCGTGGTCCCTGAGCGGTCAAGCGGCACCCGGATGCCCTCGGCACAGCCACACTCGGGGCCTCGTGCACGGCACGCGGCGAGCAGAGACGAACCCAGGCAGTGAGGTTTCGGCCAGATTTGCTTTTCTCGAAGGAACGAAACCAATAGGGGGAGCGGGGGCGCTCCTGGTGACGACGACCGCGGACGACCTGCGCAGGAATCCTCTTCATCTTGCTTCCTCCCTCCTCCTCCGCCTCCCTCCTCCTCCTCTCCTCCTCCCTCCCTCCCTCCCTCCCTCCCTCCCTCCCCTCCTCCTCCTCCTCCTCCTCCTCCTCCTCCTCCTCCTCCTCCTCCTCCTCCTCATCATCATCCTCATCCTCATCCTCATCCTCATCCTCTCTCCTCCTCTCTCTCCTCCTCCTCCTCCCCCGCCCTTCGCTCGCCTCGGCCTTCTCCCCGCTCCAGTCCGTCCCTCCGTGTGCTCAGGCCTAGGAAGCGTGATTCTCTCAGGGTTGGCGCCCCGTCGCGGCCCTGGCGGCTCCGCATCTCCGCCAGGGCGACAACTTTCCCTCTGAGGGGCGCCACCCTCTGAGGGGCGCCATCCCTCAGACGTCCTCCTCCTCCGCCTCTTCCTCCTCCTCCTCCTCCTCCTCCTCCTCCTCCTCCTCCTCCTCCTCCTCCTCCTTCCTCCTCCTCTCCTTTCCTTCTCCTTCTCCTCCTCCTCCTCCTTCTCCCCTCCTCCTCCTCCTCCTCCTCCTCCTCCTCCTCCTCCTCCTCCTCCTCCACACTCTCCTCCTCCTCTCCTTTCCCCTCCGAGGAGCGCCATCCCGAACCTTCGCTCCGACTTGCGAGTTTCTTCCGCTCGGTGCTGTCCTGACCTCATCCTCCCCCCCCTTCGCTCAGGTCATCGGACCGTGTCTTGGGCGATCGTGGCGGAGGCCTTGCTCCCTGGCAGGCACCCAGTGTGCCAGAGACCCTTGAACGGGCCACGCTCCGGGGTTTGCGGCGTCCACGCACAGGTCTCTCGATTGGGCTTCCCACAGTTATCCGCCCCCAATCCCACAGTCCCTCCCCGGAAAATCAGGCCACTCAGAAACGAGGGGGAATTCGGGGATGCACCTTCAGAAGGCTATCTGGACGCACCCCCATCAGGGATGGACGCCCCGCCCATCGTATATCCTTGAGTTGGGTCCCGAATTGCGCGTCCAATCGAACACCCCGCATTGTCTGGGGTTGGGGCCGCCATGTTGTCCGTTAACACGCTGCCCGCTCAGACAGGAACTCCGAGGAGCGGCGTGTAGCCACAATCTCGAGATGTCCAGGCGCAGGGCGAGCGCTCGAGGTGGTGGTGCTCAAGTACATGTCCAAATCGGCATACTATGTACTGTGGCGGCGTGCGTGGAAGAATGTGCCCAGGAGGCTTCAGGCCCTGGAAGATTCCTCCTCTAATGAGGTCGTCGGTGATGTCCACGGCCAAGCCTCGATTGGTGTTCCCCCGGTTTCCAGTCCCTTGGTTCTTTATCTAAGGGTTTCTTATCGAATGCCCCCGCCGTAGTTCACACAGGTCTGTTCCGAGGCATTCGGAAGGATTTGCCTGCAGCCATGTGTCAACGTGGTTGGAGACCAGCGTGTGTCTTCTGGTGGATGCACGAGTGTGAGACTTTTCAGAAGCGTTCCAGTGGTAGCCCCATGCCCCATGGGTGTCTTTGCGAGAATGCAACACATGCGCGTTTCCTCAATTGAACGCTTTCGCAGCAGACATGCAGTCTGCGGACTTGGGCACCCGTCCAAAAGACGCGATGTCAGGAAAAGAGGGCTGGAGGGGGATATGTACCATTTGTCCTCCTCGCCTGCTGGATTCCATCTGCGGGCCAGCATGTGCCAGTTCTTTTGTTGGCCCCCCGTGGGGGGCCCGCAGCAGAAGCGAGAGCGAGGGGAGGAAGAGGAGGCGCGATGGTCTTGCAGAGGAGGGGAACGGAAAGGGAGGATGGGGAAAGAGGAGACCTTGACTGATGGGTGCCGGCGGGGAGGGGTGCGTTGCTCCACGATCCTGCTCTGTCCTACGCTGGCTCTTTCTCCTTTTTTTCTCCCCCCCCCGTCTCTCTTTCAGGCCGGTTTGAGCTATGCTTAGGTTCGCCTCTGCTGCTCGATTTGACGTCTTGGCAGGATCCCTCCCGGGGCACGTCGGTCAGCCAGCGTCTCCAGAAGCAGCGGCGTTGCGCGCGGCACCTGCGCACGTCGGCGCCAGCGGCCTTAACCAAGACCACCAACCGTTTCTCTCTCTCTCTCTCTCTCTCGTTATCTCTCTTTTGTATATGTGCATATGCATTTATAGCCATACGCACCTATGCCAACTTGTATATATATATATGTATATAGTTATACTCATATATGTGTATGTAACACGACTGCATTGGCGCTTCGCGCCATGCATCTTGTTCTTTGTAGTTTCGAATGCAAGCGGCGTGCGTGCGCGTGGACATGGGGCGGGCCACCGCCAAGTCGGAATGAGTGAGGTGTTCCTGAGCGGGAGCGACTGGATAACACCAGCCGAGGTCATCTCAGTGCGTTTCGGGGCCCAGAGGCGCGAACATGTCTCGGGCAAGTGGTTGGGCTAGCGCGAAGCAGGGCATCCTCCTCCTCTTTCTCCTCCTCCCACTTTCCCTCCTCTTTCTCCTCCTCATCCTCATCCTCTCTCTCCTCTCTTCCTCTAATTCCTCCTTCTCCTCCTCCTCCTCCTCCTTCTCGTTCTTCTCCTCTACCTCCTCTTCCTCCTCCTCCTCCTCCTCCTCCTCCTCGTCCTCCACCTCCTACAGGACATGCTATTTTCGGCATGCGCGCTGCTGGGCTGGAACCCATTGGGAAACCAATGTTGTTCGCCTTCACATATTTCGCGTATGATCGGCTCTTGTGGCGTCAAGAGAGCCCCAGGACGGCTCCAAATGAGTCCCCAAACGAACCCCAAAGGGGCCCAAGGCTGGCTCAACAGGGCCCGGAGAGTCGGAAATCAGAGAAAACCCCTTGGAAAAGCAATGTGTTCGGTCTTCTCGCCTTTCTTTTCGGGTTGGTTCGAGAGGCGTCAAGATGACCCCAGGATGGCTCCAGAGAAGCGTAAGCTGAGGCCCGCAGAGGCCCAAAGCTGGCCGAAGAGGGCCCAAAGAATTGAAAACCCGTGACAATCCATTGGAAAATCAAGGTATTTGGTTTTCTCGCCTTGTCGCTCCCGACGAGCTCTTGAGGCATCAAGATAGGCTCAGGACGGCTCCAAATGAGCCCCCAGACGAGCCCCAAAGAGGGCACAGACTGGCCCTAGGCGGCCCGGAGTCAAGATTGCCCCAAGATGGCTCCAAAGAGGCGCAAGCCGAGGCCCACAGAGGCCCAAGGCTGGCCGAAGAGGGCCCAAATAATGGAAAATCACTGAAAACTCATTGGGAAATCAATGTTTTTGGCCTTCTCGCCTTTTCGCTTACGATTGGCTCTTGAGGCGTTAAGATAGCCCCAGGACGGCTCCACATGAGTCCCCAAACGAGCCCCAAAGAGGCCCAAGGCTCGCCGAAGAATGCCCAGAGAATTAACATCAATGAAACACTATTGTAGAAAAAAACCGTGTTTTTGGTTTTCTCGCCTTTTCGCTTACGATCGGCTCTTGAGGCGTCGAGATAGCCCCAGGACGGCTCGAAATGAGTCCCCAGACGAGCCCCAGAGAGGCCGAAGGCTGGCCCAAGAGGGCCTGGAGAGTCGAAAATCAGAGTAAACCCAAGGCGCAGGACAGGCCCGAGGATTCGAAATTCGTTTGGGGGGGGGGGTCAGGGGTGGTGCGCTGTTTCCGGGGCCCCCGGCGGGTCCCCTGCCCTATGAAAATGCATGAACAGGAATACACACGATTCATTTCTAATTCTTCGAAAGTTCTTTCATTTCTTGGGTGCGAAGAAGTGTTAATGTCTAATTGTTATCCTGGGCCTCTTCCTGGACACTAGGGGGCCGGGAACAATTAGAAACGAGCACATTCAGAAATGAGCACGATTAGCAATGAACGACTTGTACACACATGTATGTATGTATGTATGTATGCATGCATGCATGCATGTATGTATGTATGTATGTATATATATATATATATATATAGATCGGTGTATGTATGCGTATGTGTATGTGTATGTGTGTGCGTGTATCCGTTGTTTATGCTACCTTCCCCTCTACCCACACTGTGTACGCATTCTCCCACCGTCATATCACCCCTATACCTCGGTGCATAAACAGCCTGTGCTGCCCGGAAAAGAGTACGCTGCCAGATGCCCATCGGCGAAATTCCAATCATGCGTCCGCGGAAGTCCTGCGTATCCGTCTTTTCCGCCTTCGGGAGCCTCGCCTCATACAACTCGATGTTCGACTTGACCACAGGGGACCACTTGCAGGTCGGCTGTTCTTATCTTTGGTGCCATTTCTTGCCATCGCTGCCTTCGATGCTCTCCCCCGATGCTCTCTGTGTCCCAGATGTACTCGTCTCTCCGCGTTCGATGCCTCATCATGCTCTGGCTCACGATCGAGCTCGCGCACAGGTTGGCCCAAGAAAGGCCACAGCCAACCAAACAACTTGCGCGCACATACCAAACATACGATCGACATGCGAATGCGGCGGGTGCACCAAAAAACATTGGTGGAACTGAGTGTGGAACACCCTTGAAAGATCAGGGGGCGCTTCAGAGGCAAGGAGCGATCCCAATCGTCAGCTATCGCGTGGCGCTGCACGACTCTATCGATATCTGAACTCCCGACCGATCTCTGAAGTACCGGCACGTTGAGCAATGGAATGGCCACGTCTTCGTGAACGGAAATGCACATCCATCCCTTTGGTTTCACAGCGGGGGTGGGAATATCGAGGGCCCATATGTGGTTGATGTGCTATTGTGTTCGTGGCGATGTCTAGACATGTTGTGGCCAGGACCAGTCAGAAAGAAGGCATGCAGGTCCAGGACACTGGAAGGCGACGCTCGGGGTTACTTTCGCTGCCGTTGGTGCGATGGTGCCCGTTGCTAAACCGATATTTCCTTTGTTCGAGGACTCATGTCGCCAGGTTTGTTTGGGGCGAGGGGGAGTGTGCCTGTCTCAGATGAGACATTGAAGTACAGTGCGATTCAGAACGTCGAGGCCCAAGGGAAAGAATGCATATGCCATTTTCTCACGCTGGCCTGGTCAACACAAGTCATCGTAGCGATCATGAGGGACAACTCCTTAGCGACAAGCTGTAAGGGTAGTCGATGCAATGAGGCAGTTGTGCAGTCTTCCTCCTCCTGGTCCTACTCCGTTTGACGTTACTCGGACAGACCCTCCTCCTCTTCTTCCGCCTGCATCTCCTCCGACAGTAGAGCGCTTGGTTCGCGATTCCCCTGGAGGGAAGAGGAGGGAAGAGAGAGGAAAAGGAAAGGGAGCGGAGGGAGGAGGAGGAGGAGGAGGACGACGACGAGGCTTGGGATGGGAAGAAGGAAGACAGACCAGGAGCAGGAGGGGGAGGAGAAGGAGCAGGATAGGGGGAGAAGGACTGGACGAGCAGGAGGGGGCGGAGGAGGAGGAGGCCCTGAAGGACCAGGAGGAGGAGGAGGAGCCTCCCTCTGTATTCCCCCTTCCCCAATCCAGCTCAGGAGGTTGGCCCCGCGGTGCCCATTGCGCTCTACCGCTTCCAGGACAAGGCGTCCGACAAGAGGCTCTCTCCCGGCACGGGCGGCCGCGCTCTCAGAGGCGGTCGGACAGGGCCCGGACCAGCGGTCCTCGCTCCTCTGCCCTCGACCTTCGGCCCTCGCTCCCTGCCGGCCTGGACCCCGGGAGCGCCAGGGCTGCACAGTGCCCACTCCTCATTCTCCGAAGGTTCTTCGATTCTCTGATGGGGGGGGGCCAAGAGCCTCTCATCTCCGATTCTTCTGTCCTGGGCCTCTCCCTGGCCACTCGGGGGCCAGGAACGGTTAGAAACGAGCACAGTTAGAAGTGAGCGCGATGAGACACGAGCGACGTGCACGGGCAGGTGGGGGGAACGGCGGGCTCCTGTCGTGTCTGCGCGGCGGCGGCCCCAGCGCGCGCGCTGGAGCGCCGCCCGTGGCCCGGGCTCGGCCGCTACCCGCTGTCGCACGGGCTGCGCTGCCGGAAAGCCGCGACCGTTCGATGTCGAAGGAGCCGCGCGGTGCCAGGAAAGCAGCGCCTGACGTCGTCGCGACGCGGACCACCCTGGCCCCCCTCCCACTTCCTGGGGGGGGGAGGACGGCTGGCTGCCCCGTCCCGCGCGCCCGCGCGCCGCCATCTCCGCCCTTGAGGGTCGAGGATCGAGCGAGGATCGATCCTCGCTCGGTCCTCAACCGCCAGTCCTCCCCAGACATCCGGCGCTCTGATGTTGTCGATACGTTGGTCCCAGGAGGGCTGGCTTTTCGTCCTGGGTACTTTTGTGACAGTCGGAAAAATGAATTCCCCGAGATCCGATGTTGCGACGATTTTCAACGTCACACAAATCGCGACCACAAGCCAGGACCCCATCTTTCTATTGCATTTTTCGAGTCTGATCGATCTGTAATGGCTGGGGGCTATGAAGGCGAACGTGCCCGGTGTGAAAAAATGCAACGCCCAGATCCCACAGTTGTTCATCGCCTTGGCTGGGTCCCAGACATCTGGCGTTCCAATGTTCCGATGCATGTAACCGCTGAGGTCTGGACAATTTCCCTGGGGCCGTTTTTTCGCCCAGAGTCGTTTTTTGACGGCCCCGAGGCCTGTTGAGGGCCTCCAGAGGCAGAAAATAATGCCAAAATTGCGGCTTCAATTCTTTTGGAGCCTCGGATCTCTGGCTATGCCCCTCCGTTGCCCCTAGGCTTCCAGGGCATAGCTCGGATCTGCGGTGGCCGTTCGGGGAGAATGATCGGTATGTGTTGTGTTTATTGTAGTGGCCTCCGGCCAGTTCCGCCGATCCGGGGTGCTACCGATTCTGCTTGCAACGAAAGACCTTTTATGTTTAAAAGAAGAGCACTCGCTCGAGACATCCTCATAAGATAGAGATGTTGAACTCGCTTGGGCAACCGTCTGATATTCGAAAGTGACGATCTCGCGTGAACAGCCAAACTCATGGGATGTCCCCTCCCGCCTTCCGGGCTTGAATGGCGTCAGCCATGGCGTCAGACATGGCGTCAGCCATGGCGTCAGCCCCCCCCCCGACGTCTCCCTCCCAGGCCTGAATGGCGTCAGCCATGGCGTCAGGGCTCCTTCCCTCCCCCCCCTCCAGATCCCCCTCCCGGGCCTGAATGGCGTCAGGCATGACGTCAGCTCCCCCCCCCCCTCATCCCGACTTCCTCCTCCCGGGCCTGAATGGCGTCAGCCATGGCGTTCCCCCCCCCCTCCCCCCCCCCTCTCCTGCCCATGGCGTTCCCCCCTTCCATCCCCCCCTCCTCCCTCCCGGGCTTGAATGGCGTCAGCCCCCCCTCCCCTCCTCCCTCCCGGGCCCCCTCCCGGGCCTGAATGGCGTCAGCCCCCAGTGGATTCCATTGGAATTCGTCTCCCCCCCTCCGGGGGTATGTGCGTTCAGTGAATTGCGGTGGAATTCGTCCCCCCCATCTCCAGAGTTTGTGCGTTCAGTGAATTCCGTTGGGATTCGTCCCCCCCCCCTCCATAGCGAAGCGTCCCCCCCAACCTCTCCAGAGCTTGTGCGTTCACTGAATTCCGTTGGAATTCGTCCCCACCACCCCTCTCCAGAGCGAAGCTTGAGCGAGCTCTAGCCCACGCTCCCACAAACTCACACGCCGGATCGACGGATGTATTTTGTTACATTTTCTATTTTTCATTGTTTGGAAAAGTACAATAATCACATGTTCAATGACATGTTTAGCATCGACGTGACTTGGGATACACAAGATGGTGGAGTGTTTGATGAATTCAGATATTTGGAGACGATCCGGGCATCCCCGACGAAACGCTCTGGACGAGGTGCAGCCGTTGGAAGGCACCCAGAGGCTGGAAAACCACCGAGAACCGACGAAAGCGCCCGAAAACCTCGAACCTCGAGGCCACGAACCTCGAACCTCGACCGTCTGCCTCGAACCTCGCAGCCACTGACCGGCCGCTCCCATCTCCGTCGGAGCCTCGGAGCTCTGCGTCGGCTCTGGCCGCCCGACACCTGCGATATCCTCCGAGGGCCGCCCGGCTGGCCGAGGGCCTCCGAGGGCCTCGGACGTGTCGGGCGGCCGGAGCCGGGCGGGCGGCCGCGCGAGTGGCCGAGGGCGCGGCCCGCTTCTGCCTCCGGCGGCCCGCGCCCCGCTGGAGCGCGCCCCGGAGCCTTTATCGGCAGGCGCCGACGCACGGCCGACCTCGCCACGCGAAGCAGGGGCCAGGGACCGAGCGGCGAGGGACGGAGCGGCGCCTCCCCCCTTCCAGCGGGCGGGGGGGGGGGCCGGACCGAGGCCACAACTTCAGCTTCCTCGCGCCGGGCCCCAAGCAGAAGTTGACCAGCCAGGACTGGGTGACGGCGCCGACGCCGCATGGCCCATCGCCGGCTTCGCTGCAAGGAGGCAAAGCCGCAAAAACATAGAATGTCGGAGCTCTGCGCGGATTCCTTGGATGTGCGCGGGCCCCCTTAGCGTCGCCTCTGGCGCCGCCTAATGGCGCGACAATTTCCCTGTTTTTCACTGTGAGTCGTGTTTTTGGCGGTCCCAGGGCCCGCTGGGAACCCCCAGACGCCAAAAACGGCCAACATGATCGACCCACGAACCCGGAACGGAATTTAGAAACGCGAGCATGGCTACGTTTTCAAGACACGTGACTGGGCGCCAGGCGATTGAAATGGTGAAGGGATCGATCGTGATGTATCGTGCCAAAGATTTTGCTGTGCTGTGCCGTGCTTAAACGAGATGTGTCATGCCGCAGTGAAATGTGTTGTGGTCTATAGTGTTGTGGAGCAAGTCGCCCTTGGCATCCGAATCCAGACCGAACTGATCTGGATCTTGAGCTCGAGCTGCCTGAAAGCAAAGCTTGCCCAGAATTGGCTGCAGACGTAACGTGTGGGACGCTCCATCAGCTCGAGCTCAAGAGCCGATACAAATCCGAAGCGGGACGAGACACGGGGCGCAGATCGCATGGACGCGCTACGGAATGTGCCAGGGGCGCACTAGGGGATGCGCCAAGGGACGTGTCAGGGACGCGCCACGGAACGGGCAGGGACAGCGCCAGGGGACAAGCCAGGGAACGCGACAGACGACGAGCCAAGGGACGGGTCTAGGTTGGAGGGGCATACGCCGTCCCGCTCTGGGGCGTTATGTAGGAACCATGTGTTTTCACACATGTCCCGTTTTGGGGCGTTAGGGCCCACATGCTTTCGCGTGTCCAGGCCACCCAGGGACGGATATCTCACACGTGGCCGTGGTCGTGACATCAAGAGGTTCCAGCTCGGTGCAACCATGTTAGATACCGCCCTGGTTGGCCTGGACACGTAGAAACACGTGGCTCTAGCTCGGGAGCACCATGGCCGAAACCCCCCTGGGTGGCTTGGAAACTTGAAAACAAGTTTTCCCAGCTCGGTGGCACCATGTTATATATCCCCATGGTTGGCCTGGACACGCGAAAGTCAGTGGATCCAGCGCCGGACTGCCATGTTAGATACCCCTTGTCTGGATGGCCTGGACACGTGAAAACAGGTGGTTCCAGCTGGGTGCCGCCACGTTAGATGCCCTCTTTCTGGGCGACCTGGGCCAGCAGTAGGATGAAGAGGTCGAGCAGATGGAGGAGAAGGAGAAGTACGCGGAGGAGGGAGGAGGAGTGGCTGAAGGAGGAGGATGGGTATGGGGAGGTTGAGGTGAAGGTGATTTTGCGGCGCTTGGGTGTAAGATCACGCGGCAGAAGGGGGTTCGGCCCCAGGGCTCCCGCACTGGTCGAGGCACGAAAACGGCAAGGATCTTGTGCGCGACAGAGCAGGAGCAGGAGCAGGAGGAGGAGAGGGAAATGGAGTAGGAGGAGGAGGACGAGGAAGACGAGGAGGACGAAAGTATCGTGGCGCCCAAGGCGGATGCCTCGTCCAGGCGTCGGCCTGGAGAGGGGACAGCGCCTGGCTGCGGACAAGATGTAACAAGGCGCTCTCGTGCTAAGTTCTGTTCGTCGGGGCAGTTCGTTGGTCCTTCCACTGAGGAGGAAAGGGTCGTGGCGCCCAGGCGGATGCCTCGTGCGGGCCTCGGCCTGGGGAGGGGACAGCGCCCGGCTGCGGACACGATTTCACACGGCGCTCTCGTGAGAAGTGCTGTCCGTCGGGGCAGTTCGTCGGGCCTCCACTCTAGGGTGATCCGTCACGCTTTACGTGAACGCACCATTCCTCACACAGCGCTTGCACTTTGTCAGGTCTTGTTTGGGGCCCGCGCTTGCGTTGATTGGTCCAGGCTGGAACTTCAGGATCGGGTCGCGTCTGCTTCTCTCTCACCGTGGCCTCCTGGCGTTTCGTCGTAAATTGATGGTTACTGCCCTCCGCTCTCGGCGCAGCGCTACCCAAGGGCGGGCCCCTGCACGCAGAGACCGCATCCAGAGGAGGAGGAGGAGGAGGGGGAGGAGGAGCAAAAGGGGGAGGAAGAAAATGAATAGGAGGAGGAGCAGGAGGGAGGGGAGGGAGGAGAAAGAGGAGGCGGAGGAGGAGGAGGAGGAGGAGGAGGAGCAGAACGCCAAAATCCTTCAAACATTAATGGCAAATCATTGAATGTACCACTGCTTGGGCCAGTTTGCAGGCCTCGTGGGCGGTTTGGAAGCCGTTAAGGCGCGATGGACAGAGCGTTCGGCGATTCGGGGCTCTCTCACCGTTCCCCCCGACGTTTCGTCGTAAATTGATGGTTGTCGCCATCCGCTCTCGGCGCAGCGTGACCCAAGGGCGGACCCCTGCGCGCAGAGACTGCAGCCAGAGGAGCAGGAGGGGGAGCAGGAGGAGGAGGAGGATCACTGACCAAACTGCCAGGACTGCGAGCGGGCCACCATTGGGCAGTCCCTCGGGGCCGTTGGCCGCATTTGGGATTGCCAATGGGGGAGCCCATTGCTTGGGGAGACCCCAACTCGCAGCCTGTTTGCGGGAGATGCTAACGAGGACCCGCCCTGGTTAGCAGCCCCACATCGAACGCCGGCTCGGGCTCCCGGCCCTGGGGCGGGGGAGAAGGAGGTAAGAGGAAAATCGCAAGGGGGGGTGAGCAGTGGGGGCCAGCGGGATGACGGTGAGGAGGGAGGGAGGGAGGTGACGAGGCGGGGGAGAGCGAGGAGGCAAAATGTTGTCCTGTCCCAACATATGCCAAAGGATGGCACTGCCTGCGTCGGGCTTCGTCCCAGCATGCAGGGTGGGCTCGCCCCCCCCATCCAGCTTCCTACACGGGCCCACCTCCCTAACGACGAAACGAAGACATGATGCCCCACGGCCTAGGACGAATACGGAAGACCGAAACAGAGCACCTAAGCCTGGCCCCCCCCGAACAAGCACCCAATGGTCCAGCGCCTGGGAGTTGGATTGCTGTGCGGTGCTACAACGCGCGTAACCTACCTGGCTGGGGCGGCCCCCGGCGTTGCCCTACACACTTAAGGTAGGGCGAACCCCCCCTCGCATAAAGGCGACCTTGTTGGGCTGTTTTCCTCCTCGGAGCGCTCAAAATCGCTGCCGGCGGAAGAAAAAATAAAAATGACAGGAGTGGCGGCCGTTAGGCTACCTTCTCTTGTCCCGCTGGATAAAGGCCGCCCTGCCCCCCCTCAAACGGGGGGCTGCACAGGTTATCACTCTTCAAACAGAGTGCCCGCAGGATCGCGGCGGAGGGCGGCCTGTGGAGAAGTGGGCGGTGGGGTTGGGACTGGCTTGGGTGAGAGAGGGGATGCAGGTAAGGGGGCGCTGCGTTGGTGGCAAACCCGCCGCAAAAGGCCGAGGCATGATGGTGGGGGGGCGGCAAGCGAGTGAAGCTGAATGACAACGTGTGAGACATGGCATACTTTAAACAACGCACGCGAATTCAGGGAACCCGATCATACCTTCGCGGCTGCTCTGCCATGTCCGCCGCCGGCGCGCCGGCCCATTCAGAGCCCGCGCTAGCCAGTGCTCTCCGCAGGGCTGCCTCCCGCAGCTCTTAAAAGACGGCGCACCTTGGATTGGAAGACGGCTTCTTCCGATGCCTGAGTCGGCTCAGGCTCGCGCGGTGCCTCGTCTACCTCCTGTGCCAGAGCTTGCTTCACCACGCGGGAAGCCAACCGCTCCGACGAACAAGTAGGCTCTGGGACAGGAGGCGGGGCAACAGCTCCAGCAGCGGGCAGCGGGGCGGGCGCAGGCGCTGGTCGCCCACTTGAGCTGGCGGCATGAGGAGCGCTGGTCTCAGCAGTGCCCGAGGCGAATAAAAAGTCAGCAGCTTCGCTGTCGGCAAGAAGCGGATCAATTTCAGCACCAGTGACTCCAAGATTCCGACTGTGCTCAGCGGCAATGGCAGAGCTCGCAGCAGCAGGCGGAAGGGCGGCGGCGGGAGAGGAAGGGGAGGAAGAGGGGGCCTGGATCGCCGGGGAGGTCAATTCACTACGGAGCGCGAGCAGCGTGCTGAAGGGTATCAGATCGCCAAGAATCACCCCGTTCCCGCGCCGGTGATTAGGGGACTGCCCCTTGCACGCCCTATTCCAATTGGTTCCCGCTCGGCAAGAGCCTCGGGCAGGGAGGCATCTGTCCTCTAATTTGACCGCGCGCGCACCTTCCGTGTAGTTGCCACACGCTTTACAGATGATTAAAATGCCAGTAGGGTGCTCTGTCACGAAAAGGTTGCGGCCACGCTGGTCATGGAACCGGGAGCGGAGGATGGGCGAGGCCCCCGCGCATCCTTCGAGCGGCGGCGGGAGGGGCGGCCGGGGGGCGACATTGAAGCGGGGCACGGGCTCCGCTCGACTTCTGGTGCTGCGCCGCTGGCAATGGAGGCAGGTCCAATAACCTTGGCGCCGCCGCCTCCACTCGTGATACTGCCCCGCGTCATCTGCCTCCAGCCCAGCCTGAGCTCGCATCGCTCGGGGCCGTGGTTTAGCCTGCGCCTGGGCTGGCGGAAGAGGAGGCGGTGTAGGAGGCGGGTGAGGCAGTGCATCTTTCGCCGAACGCGCACCGGTTTGAAACCCTACCTGGCGCAGTGACTTTTTGAATTTGGACCGGGCCTTCTTCGAAGGGGCCAGGCGCGGGCGCAGAAGCAAGGCTCTGGCGACGTAGCCGAGGTACCTTTTAAAAACTGCCGCGCTATCTGTATATGCCCGTCTTTCCGCCTCCGACGGCTGCGAGAGCAGCGCGGCGCCGAGCTTTGCGTATTTGTCCGCAAAGTCATTTCCCACCGCAAGGTGCCATTCGCGGGACTGCGGGGCAAGGGCCTCCAAGTCAGAGTTGGCCTGGATTTTCTGTGGATTTGAATATTCGGGCCCCGCGTCGCCGAAGCACGGATCTGTAGGCGGATGCCTGCGCACATGTGGCGCCTCGATGTGACCTGGCTCCATGGGGCAGAGGACAAGCGGACTAGGCCCAGAAAGTCGGAGTGAATGGCCTGTGCCTGTGGGCAGTGTTCGATGACGGCGAGAACCGCCACGTGCTCTGCGGCCGGGGGAGTCTGCGGGTAATGCGAGCCCACGGACCCCCAGAGGGCCGCAATCAGGTCGCCACCAGCTGTCAGTTTGATGACAGCCCAGCCCGCGCGCCATCTGTAAAAACTTCGCCGTCAAACGCCTCCCGCACTGTAAGGGAGGCGTCCGCGCAGAAAACGGTAAGGCGCGGTGCCCGACCCACGCGGTGGATTCACGGAAAAGCCAGGGAGTTCGAAGAGTCCGCAGACGAGCGGGGAATTCCTGCGCCCGTCGTTTATGAGCTCAACGTCTGTCTGCTCCAACCACTCCGCTCTGAGCGGGGCCGAAAGGGGGCGGTGGTGCAGGCGGTGCGATGAGCAATCGGTTGGGCTGCCTCAAGCACAGACCGAGGACGCCTCATAACCTGCCTGCTGAAACTTCCGCCCGGTCCAAACAGTCTGGCACAGAAAAGACTGCAGGATGCCGGCCTCTTGCTTTGAGAGGCTCCCACGGTGGAGGACCTGCCGGGCGACCGACAAATCTACGTTGGCTCCTGCCTCAAGACCTAGTTTCTGGCTAACGACGTGCAAATGGACACCCTGCCACGCTGCCTCCATTTTGCTCTCCAAGAATTTCGGGGAGAACATAGTGAGAGGCCACTGCTCGCCTGCCTGGTCCACAAAGGCAAGCGCAGCGTGCATGCCCCGCCCAATCCTACGGAGGGAGAGGATGGCAGCGGCGAGTGGACCAAGCACGCTTCTCCAATCTTTCGGGGGTTTGGCCAGGACGGGGGCAGCGAGGGAAAAGAGGCGAGACATGGGGAAAGGGTTGTGTGCGGATCTATCTGCGTGGGCACGCCATGCAATCTTAGCCCAGACTAGAGCCGGGGCCAGCCCTTGTCGCCACGTCGGGTCCTCCAGTAGGGCCAGCGAAATAGAGCGAGAACGGTTGTCGCCGCGGGGGCCGGCGATGGCCAGAAAGAAAGACTGCAACTGGCGCAGTTCAGCCTCATCGACCCCGGTGACTTCTACGCCGTAGGTGCCGTAAGATTACAGGCCTGTGGTAAACAATTTACGCATCTTAGTGCCGGCCCTCCGCAGAGCAGCTAAACGCCGCTTGCGCGACTTGAGCTTGCCCATGCGGTCTCGCAGTGCCGGGCGACACGACTTGCGGCATCTTAAATTGCCCACGGCGAGGTCGACACCTAAGTTCTTCGCAGCCGGGGCCACGCAGCCGGCGAGGGGCCGAGCACTCTTGCCAGCCTCTTGCGAAGTCCGTCGGACTTGGCCAAGGTGATTGACTTGCGCGGAGCAGTCGAGCAACTCAGGTCATCTTCAATCACCTTAACCAAAGACAAGGCACCTTCCTTTATCTCGCGGACTACAACGTTCGAGTCGTCATCCGTAACACCGATGTGAAGGTCATCTATAAAAAGGGAGGGGGGGGGCCGAGGATGCTCGACCGGCCAATCACTAAAAGGCTGATAAGTGTAGACTTGTACTAGGTAGGTGGCCCACGGGCACCCCGCCGCAATGCCGCGGGTGGGGTACCCGGTGCTCACCGTCGCGCGCTCGTGCGACACGAAACGCTGGGCCTGGCATTGGTTCAGCACGACGCAAAGAACGCCTAAGGAAAAGTTAGCTGCCCGCGACCTGTGCCACAGGCGCCTCCGATCCACATTTTCATAATAGTCGGACGTGTCTTGCAACAGGGCGGCAGAGTGCGCGCGTCTGCCCGCCGCCTTTGCCGACTCAGGTTCTAGGGCCTGCTGGAAGACAAGCTCCACGACGCTGCGACCCTTCTGGTGGCAAAGGAAAGGTTGCGGGTGAGCTGCCTCCCATTCTTGCGCAATGAGCAGCCTGCACTTGGCCCACACCCTGTACAGGGCGGGTATCAAGGCAATGCCCCGGAAAGCTGGGACCCCCGGCTGCTTCGACGCCGCTTTCTGAAGCAGCGTGGAGATTAGCCCTAGGATCTGCGACGGGAACTGACCATGTTGCTCCACCGCATGGAGGAGGCCCACAACGACTTCCAGTTGCTCGTCGGCGAGCAGCGCAAAATGGCGGGGGTGAAACCCATGGAAAGTCTGGGCCGTGCCCATCGGAAAGGAGCGGGAGGCGGTCCGGACGCACTGGGGAGTTAAAGGCGGCAGAGTTTGGTCTGCCGGCGGCGAGTACGGGGTTGGGGCATTAGGCGCCGTGGCCCAGAGCCCTCCCAGTCTGGTAGCCTCACTGCCAAGAAAACTGGAGGGCCGACCGGACCACTCTTCGTGCCACTTGACCTGGGTAGGGGTCCACTTCGCCTGGCACTTCGACCAACGATGGGCCCAACCTACCGACTTGCTGTTCGCCTTCGTGACCCAGTCTCGCCAAGCCTGCGCGCGGTCGCGGGCGTCCGCGGTCGCGGGCGTCCGCGCATAGAAGAGCAGCTAACTCCTCCGCAGGGCCCGCCAGAAGCGCAAGGGCCTGCTCCACAGGCACCTGAACAGCGCTACCATCTGGGGCAATAGGGGGCGTGCGAGACCCACCCTTCAGGCTGCCGCAGTGGCTCATCAGCGGGTGCCCACTCGATGCGCGGCGGGAGGCCCCTGGCACGATTCGAATGCACAGGCGCGCGGGTCATGCGAGAGAGCTCATCGCCAAAAGCCACGGCAAAAGCAGCATAAAAAAAGATTAAGCTGCTTCTGCTTAGCGGCATGGCCGAGGGCCCCCTGCAAGGACTGTTTCAGGACCGACGACGCCACCCTCAGATGAGCCCAATCTGAAGGGGGCAACTTCGGGCCTATCATCGCTTCCACTGGTTAAGGCTTGGGGCGGCGCAGCCTTGGCACCAGCACCTCCCGGCTCAGAAGTACAGAGAGAGCAACTGGGCGGTGAGGAGAGGAGGGGAAATCTACTAGGGGCACCACCTCTTTGACAAGTGGGTGGAAGCCCGCTGAGACCAAGAAGTAGTCAGTCTTGGTCGTGGTCCTCTTGCAGCACAGTGTGGGGCGGGAGGGGGCGACGATTTTAAATCTGCCTCTCTCGCCAAAGTCAGTTTCCAGTACATAGGACGGGTTCATATTGAAATCCCCGCCGACAAGAATGCTCAGGCCTGAGCTGTGTTGTAGGACGCCCAAGTGAGCGAGCAAGGCACGGTGAGCTTCGTTCAGCTCCACCACTGGGTAAAGATATAGGGATACAAGGAGGAGAGGAGCAAAGCCAGGAGGCTCGTAACGGACGGCGACAAGACGGGAAGGATCAACGCAGGGAGGAGGCCCTCAGGAAGTGGGGAGAGTCCGGTGTCCCGCTCCGCGCGGACGAGGATGGCGACACCCCCGATCGCACGGTTGTCTGGGGAGCGAGTGGCTGGGTTAAATACAGCCTTCCAGCCCTTCCGCAAAGAGTGCTCAACGGCGAGCTGAATTGAATGGGGGTCATCCAGGATGGTTTCCTGGAGAAACAAAACTTTGTGTGCCGAGAGGGCCCCAGAGTCCAGGTGGCCCCGTATAGAGGTCCACGAATTGCCATTAAAAGTGGCCATGGAGACCGGCCCAACGCCCGAAGGCGGCAGAAGCGCGGTCACTATGTCAGGTCGGCATGGACTGGCTGCGGGGGCCCCCCGCGGGTTACCCCAGCGTCGGGGCCGCGCCTGCACCCGCGCCCGCCTCTGGCTGGGGGGCGCTCGCAGCCTCAGCCGGGGCCCCCGCGCCACCCGCAGGGAGGCCTGTCTCGCCTGCGTCGCCTGCCTCTGGGGCTGCGCCCTGCTGGTCCTCTGGGGGTGCAGCCTCCGCCGCCTGGGCAGGGGCCTCCTGCCTTTCCTGGAGGCCAGCCTCCCCCAGGTGCCCCTGCAGGGCTTGGGACGCCTCGTTCATGTTCGCAACCGCCCCCTTGATGCGTGACTCGGCTCCCACTGGCACAGACTCAACTGACGGGACCTGCGAGGTGGGAGCCTGTGCCCGCAGGTCGGCCGTCACTCGTTCGAGGAGCGCTTCCTCGGACAAGGACGTGACTTCTTGGGAGGAGGAGGAGGAGAAGGAGGAGAAGGAGGGAGGAGGAGGAGGAGGAGGAGGAGGAGGAGCAAGAGGAAGAGGAGGAGGAGGAGGAGGAGGAGGAGGAGGAGGAGGAAGAAGAAAGTTGCGTTCGGGCCCCTCGTCTGGGCACCCTTCTTGAGAGCTTGTGAGGCCGTGTTGGAGGGGCCAGAACGTCAAAGTTCTTTGGAAACTAATGGAAGATCAGTGAATGTACCGCTGCTCTGGCCAGTTTGCAGGCCTCGTGGGCGGTCTGGAAAGTGTCAAGGCGCGATGGACAGAAGGTTTGGCGATCCGGGGCCAACGTTGGAGCTTGTTGGGTTTTGTTTGAGTTCTGGAACCCCCCGGGGGGGCGTCGTATCTGACCCCCCCCTCTCTCCCGGAACCCGCCCCCCCCCCCCCCCCCGGCGGGGGAGGGATCAAAGGGCAGGGGCTTCATGTCGACTCAAATGCGACGTTGCTCGGGCTGGCGCGCTGGACTGCGCCAGAGACAAATCGAACGGACAAGCCCCTCACACACGCCGATAGGGTCGGCAGATTTTGTATGGGTGGCCTGGACATGAAAAGCAAGCGTATCCAGCGAGGGGCAGAAGGCAACCATCCTAGATGCCGCCTCTGAGCGGCCTGGACGCAATAACACAAGGATCCAGCTTGGGACCATTATATTGGATACCCCACTGGATGGCCTGTGCACGCAAAGCAGGCAGATCCAGCTCGGGACCACCATGTTTGACATACCCTGGGTGGCTTGGACACGTGAAAACACGCGGCTGCACCTCGGAACCGCCATGTTAGATACCCCTCTGGGTGGCCTGGACACTTGAAAGCAGGTGGTTCCAGCTCGGGGGCCACCATGTTTGATACCTCTCTGGGTAGCCTGGACATATGAAGACACGCAGTTCCAGCTCGGGCGGGCCACCGTGTTAGATATCCACCTGGGTGACTTGGACATGTCAAAACGCATATTCCCAGCTCGGAACCACAACAATAGATACCCCAGTGTGGGAAATCTGGACAATCACCTGCCGAAGAACTGCACCAACTTATGACACATCTGTTATCGATGTATTGATTTTGTGTGGCTTTTGTGGCCCCCTCCCCCAGGCTGGGGGATCCCTGACGACCACATGTTAGATATCCCCCACGTGGGTGGCCAGCAAAGGTAAAACAAAAACACGTGGTTCCAGCTCGGGGCGACCATGTTAGATACACCTCCGTGTGGCCTGGACACGTGGAAGAACAGACAAAATGATTTGCTTCGAGCGATCCCCACCGAAACCTTGGGCCCCTGTCCTCCTCCTCCTCCTCCTCCTCCTGCCCCATGCCTCCTTTCCCTCGTTCTTCTTCCCCCCTCCCATCCTTAGACAGGGACGCAGGCGAGGAGGCCGCCCGCAGCGGGGCGGCGGCAAGGACTCGGGGATTCTCTGGACAACTGGGGGTCTGGCCTGGTTTTGATGTGTTATGTGATGTTATCTTATGCTCTGGTTTGGTTTGTTCTCTGATGTTATGTGGTTATCTGTCATGGGACGTTGCGGTATGGTTTGTTATGTGACGTTACGCTGTGCTCTGTTATTTCATGATATACATTGCTTTGTCATGACATGTCATGCTATGTTATGTTATGTCGTGGTTTGTCTACTATGATGTGCATGGTATGGTATGGTATGTTATGTGATGTTATGGCATGGTCTGACTTGTGATGAGACTTCCCATGTTATGCCATGATCGCGTGATGTTATGATATATTATACTGTGACGTGTTGTGTTATGTCGTGTTCGTCGCTATGCTCTGTTGGCGTGGTATGACATGTTCTGAACGCTGTACCGTCATATGACATTTTCAGTCAAGGTGTTTTTTCCCCACATCCAAAGTGGGGTTCTTGTTTTCTCTGGACACCCCGCGCAGGAACAGGAACACACACACGCACACACCCACTCACACTCACTCACACTCTCTCATCATCAACCTCATCAGCATCATCGATGATGCTCTCTCACATGCTTAGTCACTCACATACTCATCATCATCATCACTCGCACTCTCTCACACGCTCACGAACATCATCATCATCATCATCGGCATCGGCATCATCCTCATTCAAACATCATCATCGCCACCACCACTCACAATCAATCATCATCCTCTTCACCACTCATCTTCACCACCACTCATCATCCTCATCCTCATCATCGTTGAGTAAAGTGTGAGGAAGTCTCAGGCGGGAGCCCCCTCCCTATGGGGCCCGCAGATCATGTTGGTAATCCGAGCGGGTCATCGGAACCCTGTAACTGTCGTCACTTTTGGGCTCCCCAGGCCTGAAAATGGAGGAAGTCTCAGGCGGGAGCCTCGTCTGTGAGTGAATTGGGAGGAAGTCTTAGGCGGGAGCTCCCTCCCTTTGGGGCCCGCAGATCATGTTGGTAATCCGAGCGGGTCATCGGAACTTTGTAACTGTCGTCACTTTTGGGCTCCTCAAGCCTGAATTTGGAGGAAGTCTCAGGCGGGAGCCTCGTCTGTGAGTGAATTCAAAGGAAGGCTCAGGCGGGAGCCCCCTCCCTATGGGGCCCGCAGATCATGTTGGTAATCCGAGCGGGTCATCGGAACCCTGTAACTGTCGTCACTTTTGGGCTCGTCAAGCCTGAATTTGGAGGAGGTCTCAGGCGGGAGCCTCGTCTCTGAGTGAATTGTGAGGAAGTCTCAGGCGGGAGCCCCCTCCCTATGGGGCCCGCAGATCATGTTGGTAATCCGAGCGGGTCATCGGAACCCTGTAACTGTCGTCACTTTTGGGCTCCTCAAGCCTGAATATGGAGGAAGTCTCAGGCGGGAGCCTCGTCTGTGAGTGAACTGCGAGGAAGTCTCAGGCGGGAGCCCCCTCCCTATGGGGCCCGCAGATCATGTTGGTAATCCGAGCGGGTCATCCAAAACCTGTAACTGTCGTCAATTTTGGGTTCTCGCGCTGCCAGAACGCAGTTCCCAGGCCACATTTTGGACGCAACAAGGAAGTTTTTGGGCTCCTCAGGTCGCCGAGGTGCTGCGACAGGGCGCCGAAGGCGCCGACGACGACGGCCAGGCCGAGGCGCGGGCGCGGAGCTTGCTGATGTTCAGGCCCAGCGAAAGGGAGTTCACATGGCAGAGCTCGGGGGCGCACAGCGTGCGCCGCTCGGGGTTCACCCTGACGCACGCGTCCTACCTGACCTCCACGCTGTCGCAGGGCCAGACGCTGCGCAAGGGCGTCACCATCGACTGCGCGAGAGACGAGGACGCTGGCCGCACGGGCATGTCGGACGAGCAGTGGTGGCTGCACCTCTACGTCATGTTCTCCCGCGCCACGTGCATGCGGAACATGCTGATCCTGCGGCCGCCGCCGCGAGAGTTCCTGGAGTGCGGGCCGCCGGCGTCCCTGCGGAAGGCGCTCCTGGAGTTCGACAAGAGAGCGGTTTTGTCCAGGGCGGAGGCGAAGCAGCTCGCGGCAGAGCTGGGCTTCGTGCTGCCTTCCGCCTGAGCGCGGCTGCGCCTCGCTCGAAGCCCGCGGGGTTGTCCCAACGGCTTGGTCTTGCGCGCCAACGGCTCGCGGGGTTGTCCCGACAGCCTGGCCCGCGGGGTTGTCCCAACGGCTGCGCGACGTGACCAGTAGAGAACGCGCCTGTGCTGGCCGTGGCGGCGACGGCGCCGAGGAACATCGACATGCGCGCTCATGCAACAGGAAGGGGAGGAGGTGGCGGGGCGCGGAACAAACAGGGGGGCGAGGATGGGGACAACGTAAGGAGTGGAAGGGGGGCCCGCGCCAAGGCGAGAGGAAATATACGCAGAAGAGACAGCCAGGACGCCTCACCAACCACGAGGACGACGGTGATGGCTTTTTCCAGATTCGCCCAGAGGATTCTTATGTGGGGTTCTTCCGTCGGAGTAATGTTATGCTCGAGTATGTTGTGTTCTGGTGTGCAATGCCATGGTATGTTCTGCAATGTTCTGCCATGTTATGTTTTGTGATAGTATGCTATGATGTGGTATGTCATGATTTGTTTTGGTATGTTGTGTTATGTTTGTCATGTGATGTTAGGTTGTGTTATGTTGTGCCATGATATGCGTTGCCATGTCATGTTAAGACATGATCTGATATGTTATGGTATGTCGTGGTATGTCTACTCTGTTGTGCTATTATGTCGTGATCTGGTATGGCATGTTATGTAACGCTACGTCATGGTCAGTTTTGTAGTGTTACTGCCACATGATGTTCCGTCACGTTATGTCAGTGTCGTGGTTTGTTATGTGGTACGATGTTGTGGCATGTTGTGTTTTGTCGTGTTCGTCGCTATGCTCTGTTAGTGTGCTATGGCATGTTCTGAACGATGTGTCACGCTATGATATGTTCCGTCAATGAGTGTAATGATATGCTCAGTTATGTTATGTTATGGTGTATTCGGTCGTTTCATGTTCTGCAGTGTTTTGCTATGATGTGCTTCGTGATGTTATAGTATGCTGTGATTGCCATGGTCTTGCTATCTTATGTTATGTCATGTTATGTTGTGTATTGCTGTGTTTTTCGTGTTTGTCGAAGGCGCGAGGCGGGACTCCCAGGGACTCGGAGACTCTCGGGACAACTTGGGGTCCGGCGGCCGCGGTATGCAGTCGTATTTGTCGAGGGCGCGAGGCGGGACTCCCAGGGACTATCGGGGACTCTCGGGACAATTTGGGGTCTGGCGGCCGCGGTATGCAGTCGTGTTTGTCGAGTGCGCGAGGCGGGAGTCCCAAGGATTCTCGGGGACTCTCGGGACAACTTGGGGTCTGGCGGCCACAGTTTGCGTGGGGTTGGCCGGGGGGTCTGCTTTTGAAATCCGACAACCCCAACCTGTCGGGTGGGGAAAAAGCGAATGGCTCAAGTTCAGGACCACCATTTTGGATACCCGCTGGGTGGTCTGGACACGTGAAACAACCGTGGTTCCATCAGGGGGGAGCCATGCTAGATACCCACTTGGGCGACCTGGGCGCGTGAAAACTATCATTTCGCCTCAGAGATCCTGTAGGTTCTGGCCCCCAGGAAAGGAGCAACATATAAGACAAAACAAAGGTCTCGCTCGAATCATCCCCAACAAATTTAGCTCGATATATCCGCAACAAACGGACATATGTATTTTACCGTGTGTCTGATCGATCCGATCGGAATCAAAACAGCGCTTCGCTAGGGACATCCTCAGTATTTTAATTCGCTGGCCGTACGCGGCTTCGTTAAACATCGCTGAATACATCCGCCGGCCCTGTGCAAGTCGAGGCCGGCGGGGGGGTAACACACATTAAAAAAGAACCATGGGCCCGAACGTTTTACAGGAACATGATCGACCCACGAACCCGTAAAGGGATTAAGAATTGCGAGGCATGGAACCGTTCCTAAAGACATCAATTGCACATGCAATTGGGCAATGCCAGTGGGACGCGCCGCGGAACGTCCTAAGTGACGCGCCAGGGGACGCGCCAGGGGACGTGCCATATGCACGTGCCAAGGGGACGCGCCACGCGACGTGCCAGGGGGACTCGCCACGGGACGCGCCACAGAACGTGCCAGGGCACGTGCATGGCGATGCGCTAGGAGACGTGCCAGGGAACGCATCAGGGTTACGGTGCGTCCTCGCCACCGAGGCCACGATCCCTTGTCGATAACGTTGCGTCTGCGCCCCCGGGGCAGGGCTCCTAATAAGTTACGCTACACCCGCCCTCCCAGGGCCAGGATCCTTTGTAAAGTACGCTGCGTCCGCGCTTCCAGGGCCGCGACCCAACGTAAATTACGCTGCGTCTGCGCTCCCAGGGCCACGGTCTCTTGCAAATTACGCTGCGTCCGCTCTCCCTGGGCCACGATCCTTTGTAAACTACGCTGCGTCCGCGCTCCCAGTGCCGCGGTCCCGAGTGAATTGCCGTATGCTCGGGTTCCTAGAACCACCTGGGTATCCTGGGGCGCACAGGCCGCGCAAGTTCTGTAAAACATGTGTTTCGCTCGAGACATCACCCGATGTTCTCCTCGCAGGGCGCGCCATCCCCGAGCGGGCACGCAAAAAGTAGATTGTGTTCGTTGTCTGGCAAATTTCAAGGCCTCCACGCCGAGTGTGTTTTCGCGGATTCTGCGCAAAATGCTCCACACCCAGTCTTTCACAAAAAGTAAAAACGTGTGTCTACGGACACCGCTATCTCACGAGGATCAGAGATATGGTGCAAATTGTCCTCGAGCGGGCACGCCCGAAATTCATAAAGATAACAACAATATGTTTACATGTGTCCCAACCATCCTGTGGTGTTGGATCCTCGCTTTGAAAAGACAGCGCCCTGCGTCTTCTTCTCTTCCTTCTTCCTCCCCCTCCTCCCTCCCCCCATCATTGCCTTTGCTCCCCGCATGTCCACCACCCCCGCGCACCCCTCACACGTTTCGTGGCCCCATGAGAGCGCCACCGAACGCCCCAGTGGCAGGGCCCGCGTGGCGTACCCGACTTCGGCGCACCCCTCACACGTTCCGTGGCCCCAGAAATCTTTACCGAAGGCCCCAGCGGCAGGGTCCGCATGGCGTACCCGCACCCGATTCGGCACACACCCCTCACGCGTTTCGTGGCCCCATAGGGAGCCCCACCGAAGGCTCCAACGGCAGGGCCCGCATGGCGTACCCGCACTCGATTCGGCACACACCCCTCACGCGCTTCGTGGCCCCATAGGGAGCTCCACCGAAGGCCCAAGCGGCAGGGTCCGCATGGCGTACCCAAACCGATTCGGCACACCCTTTACACGCTTCGTGGCTCCATCCGGAGCTCCACCGAAGGCCCCAGCGGCAGGGCCCGCATGGCGTACCCGCACCCGCGTCGGCACACCCCTCACACACTTCGTGCCCCCACTTGTTTTGTGGCCCCACAGGGAGCTCCACCGAAGGCCCCAACGGCAGGGTCCGCATGGCGAACCCGCACCCGATGCGGCACACCCCTCGCACGCTTCGTGGCCCCATAAAGAGCTCCACCGAAGGCTCCAACGGCAGGGTCCGCATGGCGTACCCGCGCGCGATTCGGCGCACCGCTCGCACGCTTCGTGGCCCCACAGGGAGCTCCACCGAAGGCCACAGCGGCAGGGTCCGCATGGCGAACCCGCACCCGATTCGGCACACACCCCTCACGCGTCTCATGGCCCCTTAGGGAGCTCCACCGAAGGCCCCAGCGGCAGGGCCCGCATGGCGTACCCGCACCCGATTCGGCACACCCTTTACACGCTTCGTGGCTCCATCCGGAGCTCCACCGAAGGCCCCAGCGGCAGGGTCCGCATGGCGTACCCGCACCCGCGTCGGCACACCCCTCACACACTTCGTGCCCCTACTTGTTTTGTGGCCCCACAGGGAGCTCCACCGAAGGCCCCAACGGCAGGGTCCGCATGGCGAACCCGCACCCGATGCGGAACACCCCTCGCACGTTTCGTGGCCCCATAGGGAGCTCCACCGAAGGCCCCAGCGGCAGGGTCCGCATGGCGAACCCGCACCCGATGCAGCACACCCCTCACACGCTTCGCGGCCCCATAGGGAGCTCCACCGAAGGCCCCAGCGGCAGGGTCCGCATGGCGTACCCCGCCCGATTCGGCACACCCCTCACGCTTCGTTGCCCCATAGGGAATTCCAACGAAGGCCACAGAGGCTGGGTCCGCATGGCGTGCCCGCACCCGATTCGGCATACCCTTTACACGTTTGCGGAAGCAACTGGCTCAGTTTGCGGCGCGCGCGAAGCGGTGCAGGAGGGAGGCGACGACCTTCGCCCGGGAGTTGCGCCTTGCCGAGTTTGTCAGCGAGGCCTGACCAGAGGAAAGGCCCGTCCGAGCCTCGCCTTCTCTCGACGGTCTGACTGTTTGGCCCTGCGCCGCGGGCGACCCGCGCGCGTCGCTGGGACCCTCTCAGGGCGACCAGCGCGCGTCGCGGGAACTGTTTGTCGTGCTTTGCCCAGCGCCTCGCTCGCCTGTCGTCGCTCTGCCCAGCGGCCAGAGCCTTGCCCGCTATCAGCCAGTCAGCTAGCTCCTTCTGCTCCGCGCAACGGACGACCCGCGCGCGTCGCTGGGACCCTTTCGGGGCGACCCGTGCGCGTCGCGGGGACTCCGCGCTGCGCTGCGCCCGCGGCATTGGACATTGGCGCGCGCGGGCATGAGGGAGAAAAAGAAGGGAAGGAAGCGGGCGCGATCCTCGTGAGGGGCGCGCCGACATGGGCGTCGACACCCACACGCGTAGATTTACTCTCTCGCAGACTCATTCACAGTCAGATTCATTCGCGCTCAGACTCACCCGCGTTCAATATCTCGTAATCGTGCCTGTCGTCTTCGTTCGCGTCGTGCATCCCGTGACGCATTTCGGCACACTCCTCGCGCGGTTCGTGGCCCCGTAGGCAGCGCCACCGAAGACGATATTCACAATTGCGGCATTCTCAACTGCATGCGGTTGAATCCTTCGCCAGGCTAATTCATTAATGGCAAATGCAAATGGTTCCGCCGGCGCGCGCCATCATCGAGCGGGCACGCAACAAATACATGTCTTCATTTCCTGACAAAGTACAAGGCCTCCAGACACGGTGTTTTATTCCGGATTCTTCGCAAAACGCTCCGCGGCTCGTTTCTTACAAGGGAAAACGCGCGTCCTCGGACCCCGTCAACGGATCCGAGATGGGGGGGATGTTTCCTCGAGCGGGCACGCGCGAAACGCAACCAAATAATACCTTAATTAGTTATTTCTAACAAATAATTCCGCCGGCCCGCTTCAAGTCAATTCTGGTGATATCCCGCTAAAAGAGAACCTTGGGCCCGAGCCTTTTCATGGAAACACCAGCCGTTCCTTTTTGATTGTTGGGTCTACAGCAGGAGCAAGGGTTAACGTCAGCAAGTCGATCTTTCATGTTGCTCACCCTCCCACCCTGTTTCTCTCGGCGGGAATAAAAAATTCTTCACGCTTCGCGTATCCCCACCAGCCCATCTCAAAACAGCAACTCTAGCGAAGCATGCCGAGAGTCGTGTTTTTCAGGCGTGTTTCCGCCTGCCCCCGCATATCTCCCCTGTTCTTCCTTCCTCCCGTTTCCTTGTACATCCTCCTTGTGGTGGGAGCGGGAGAAGGACGAGGCGGAGGAGGAGGGAGAGAAAGCGCTCCTCGTGGTTTGAGTCGTTCGGGCTTCTCGTCCTGGTGTGAGTCGTTCGGGCCCTTCTTCCTGGTGTGAGTCGTTCGGGCTCTTCGTGGTGTGAGTCGTTCGGGCTCGTCGTCCTGGTGTGAGTCGTTCGGGCTTCTCGTGGTGTGAGTTGTTCGGGCCCCTCGTCCTGGTGTGAGTCGTTCGGGCCCCTCCTCCTGCCCGTCCAGAAACGACGCCCAGGCGAGTAGAGGGTCGTCCTGATGGGTTTTTCGGCGTCTTGGGTGCCTCGGGGGGGCCTCTTTGGGCCGTTTGGGATCCTCTTGGGGGCCTCCTGGGGGCCTCTTGGGGCCATCTTGGGGCCTCTTGGTGCCTCCTGGGCGCTTCTTGGGGCCATCTTGAAGGAAATCGATCAAAGAAGAGGGGAGCTTTAATTAGCGCTGCCCCCTCAGAAGGCCAAAATGGGGCCAAAACCGTAGTAAAATCAATGATTTTGGCTTGAAAGAAGAGAGGGGCTTCAATTAACGCTGCCCCCTCAGAAGGCCAAAATGGGGCCAAAACCGTAGTAAAATCAATGATTTTGGCTTCAAAGAAGAGGGGAGCACTTTTCTCCCTCCCCCCGTCGGGGCCAGAATCCTCGTGAGGGGTGTCGTTTTTTAGCCCTCCCAGGAGTCGAAAAAGACCCCCCCGGCGACCCGCGGAGGGACCTCTCCAGGCCCAGGGGGAGGGGGTAGGGGGAGGGGTAAACCCCTCCCCGAAAGGGAAGAAGGGGGGTTGAGAACAGAGCGGGCTCTCTAAACCACTCACGCCCAAAGGGCTGGTGGGATTGTCCCTCGTAGTCCTCGTGTTCCTGTTCCTCCTCCTCCTCCTCCTTCTCCTCCTCCTCCTCCTCCTCCTCCTCCTCCTCCTCCCCCTCCTCCTCCTCCTCCTCCTCTTCCTCCTCCTCCTCATCATCATCCCCCTCATCATCCTCATCCTCCTCCTCTTCCTCTTCCTCTTCTTCCTCCTCCTTTTCGCGCCAGTTGGGGTCGAGCGTCCGCTCGTTCCGAGCCCGCGCCGCGGGAGCCCTTCCGCTCCTCCCCCCCTCGCCGCGGGCCGCCCTCCCTCCCCTCGCTTCCATGCGCGCGATGTGGGCGGAAGTCAACGCCGGGCGCCGGCGCCTCCCCAACCGGTCCGCGGTTGGGCGTCGGGAGCAGTACCGGCGAGCGGCGCGGGCCGCTGCACGCCTCCTGGACGCGTTCGCGGCGGTCGCGGGCCACCGTGGGTCCGCCGCCACCCGCCTCAGCGCGGCCTTCGCGGAGGCGCTCGCGCGGGCGGGCGGTCTTGGCGACGCTGGAGGTGGCGGCGCACAAAACGGAGCAGATGACGCTGGTGAGATCGACGCCGAGCTCGCGCAGCTCCGCGCCTCGGCCGCACCGCACGTCGTTTTCCCTGCTGCGCCAAAGCACTGCCGTTCAGGCGCGGTGGTCCTGCCGCCTGTGCTTGGCCCGACGGTCGGCGTGGACATGGCTGCCATCGAGGTGTCCCTCAAACGGCCGCACTCCATCGTCGAGGAGAAGGAGGCCGACGCGCGCGCACTGGAACACATGGCCGCGCCCGGCAACCCTTTCTTCAACAGGCTCACGGCGACGGGCAAGGAACAAAGGCAAGAATAAGGTCGACGTCGCCGAGCGGGCCAGGCAGGAGCTCAGCCCGGCCTCCGCCGAGCGCCGCGAGCTGGAGGCCCAGCTCGTGACCGCCCGCGCTGCGGCAGAGGAGCTGGCGGCGGCAGGGCCGTCACGCACGCTGGCGGCACGTTGCGCTGCAAGCTCGCCTGCGGCCGTGGCATCCGCGATGCTGCCGCCCGCCCAACGCCGTCTTCCTGTGGCAGTGCCCCGCTCATCGGGGCGCCGCAGCGTGATGGCGGCACGGCTATCCTCCGAGGCAGTGGCCCGTTCCTCGGGGCGCGTCGGCTCGTTTTCGGGCAATGTCTCAACGGCAGCGGCCCGCTCATCGGAGCGCCGCATGCAGCGACGAGTGTTGCTACCGGCGGCTGTGGCCCGCTCCTCGGGGCGCCGCTTTTCGACGGCGCCGACTGTGGCCTGTGGCCCGCTCCTCGGGGCAGCGGCCCGCTCATCGGGGCGCCGCATGTAATTTGTAGTGTTTTGAGGCCGTGGACCTTCCCGCGCTGAGCGCTGGGGCGGGGCGCGCCGGCCCGACCGACGCGTTTTCGTTTCGATTTGATATCACCCCATCTCTCCTTCCTCCTTTCCAACTTCTCCTCCTCCTCCTCCTCCTCCTCCTCCTCCTCGTCCTCTCCCTCATCGTCCTCCCCCTGCCCCTCCACCGCGTCTCCCCCCTCCTCCTCGCCCATTCCGAAGGAGGCGGGGAGGGCGAGAACGATAGTGATCAGTAGTACTACGTTTACTACTACTACTACTACTACTACTACTACTACTACTACTACTACTACTACTACTACTACTACTACTACTACTGCTACTACTACTACTATACTACTACTACTACTGCTACTACGACTACGACTACGACTACGACTACGACTACTACTTCTACTACTACTACTACTACTACTACTACTACTACTACTACTACTACTACTACTACTACTACTACTACTACTACTACTACTACTACTACTACGACTACTACTACGACTACTACTACTACTACTACTACTACTACTACTACTACTACTACTACTACTACTACTACTACTACTACTACTACTACTACTACTACTACTACTACTACTACTACTACAACTTACTAC
>CAUYUJ010017715.1:207402-222402 GCA_963575745.1 Prorocentrum cordatum | reverse complement strand
GTGGAGCTTGGTGGGCCACGAAGCGTGTGAGGGGTGTCCCGAAATGGGCGCGGTGCCGCCATGCGAACGCAGCCACTGGGGCCCTCGGTGGAGCTCCTTATGGGGCCACGAAGCGTGTGAGGGGTGTGCCGAAATGGGCTCGGTGCCGCCATACGAACCAGCCACTGGGGCCCTCGGCTGAGCTCCTTATAGGCCCACGAAACGTGTGAGGGGTGTGCCGAAATGGGTGCGGTGCCGCCATGCGAACGCAGCCACGGGGGCCCTCGGTGGAGCTCCCTATGGGGCCACGAAACGTGTGAGGGGTGTGCCGAAATGGGCGCGGTGCCGCCATGCGAACGCAGCCACTGGAGCCCTCGGTGGAGCTCCCTATGGGGCCACGAAACGTGTGATGGGGTGTGCCGAAATGGGTGCGGTGCCGCCATGCGAACGCAGCCACTGGGGCACTCGGTGGGGCTCCCTATGGGGCCACGAAACGTGTGAGGGGTGTACCGAAATGTGCGCGGTGCCGCCATGCGAACGCAGCCACTGGGGCCCTCGGTGGAGCTCTTTATGGGGCCACGAAGCGTGTGAGTGGTGCCGAAACGGGTGCGGTGCCGCCATGCGTGCGCAGCCATTGGGGGCCTTCGGCTGAGCTCCTTATGGGGCCACGAAGCGTGTGAGGGGTGTGCCGAAATGGGTGCGGTGCCGCCATGCGAACGCAGCCACTGGGGCCTTCGGTGGAGCTCCCTATGGGGCCACGAAGCGTGTGAGGGGTGTGCCGAAATGAGCGCGGTGCCGCCATGCGAACGCAGCCACTGGGGCCCTCGGTGGAGCTCCCGATGGGGCCACGAAACGTGTGGGGGGTGTGCCGTGATAGTTGGAGGAGGGAGGAGGGAGGGGGGAGGAACGAAGGAAGGAAGGAAGGAGTGAACGCGGGGCGTTGTCTGTTCAAAACGAGGACCCAACACCACAGGATGGTTGGAAAAAAAGGTAAACAAAAGACGCCCTGTCGTTCAGGTCCTTCCATCGTGTCCCTGCTCCATGTCTTGTCTTCTTTCCTTACATGCCCCTTTCCCGCAAACCTAGAGCTCTCGCGCGCCCTGGTCAAGATACCGTGCTCCCCAGCGGCGCACCAGGTGCTGGGCAGCCGCGCGTTCGGCACGAAGGTGGACGAGATGGGCTTGCTTCGGGGATCGTCGCATGGGCCTGCACGAGACATCTCCTGATACGCGAGAAGGGCCCCAGGCGTCGGTGCTCTCTCCTTCTCGGGCGTCCGCCCGCCCTTCGTGCACCTGTGCTTGCCCTCCTGCCTCGCGCCCTACTCCCACCTCCCTGTCCACCTCTTCCTCCTCCTGGTCGCCGACCCTTCTCGCACTCCTGCTCCTCCTCCCTCCTCCCCCCTCTCACTCTTCCTCCTTCTGATCCTCCTCCCTCCTCCTGGTTGCGTTCGCCTGTAGTATTGCGTGGGCGAGTGATGGTTGCCCCGGGAGCGCGCCTCCACTGTGATGTACGAGGGTTTGCTGCCTCGGGAGCGCGCACCCCAGTCTACATCATAGGATTCGCGGCTTCGGGGCCCGAGTAGAATCTCAAGGTAACTACTGTGGGGGCGTTGGTTAATGAATAGTCCCAGGAGGCGCCAGACCTTGGAGGATTCCTTATCCAATGAGGGCGGTGGTGATATCCATGGCCGAGCCACGACTGGAGTTCCACTGGCTTCCAGACCTCGCTTTCCTGATCTAAGGGTTCCTTATCCAATGCCCACACCGTATTGGGCGGCCGAAGCAGCGCCCCCCGAAGACGAGATCCCAACACAGGTCATTGCAGCCCCTCTGCGCTGCAGAGGTCGATGGCGTTGCTGGGCAGCCTGCGTGGGGGGTGGGTTCGTGGCCGTGGAGCCGAAAATGTACTGCAATGCGCAAGGGCTTGTAGCCTGGGGCTCTTGCGAACCTGGTGCAAGTCGCTGAGTATCGCTTATCCGATCCCCATCCCCAGCGGCGTGGCATGGGCCCCACTGGCCGATTTGTGTATCCCCAACTGTTGGGGTAATTTGGTGGGGGTCTCGAAGGGGATGGGGATGGGGATGGAGATCGGATAAACGACACTGAGTTTCAACGGGTTGTGGCCCTGGGAGCGCGAGCGCGTCATAATATGTGATGGACTGTAGCTCCGGGGCCGCGATGTCGCCGCAATCTACGGATCGGGCTGTGGCGTCGGGAGCGCGAGCTCCTGGTGAGTTGCACGGATGTGTGGCTCCGGGAGCGCCAGCGCGTCGTCATGCACCATGGATTGCGGCTTCGGCAACGCGAGCGCGCCATGATTTACTATAAGTTGTGGCCTCGGGGCGGTTGAGGTAGAATTGTTCAACCACAGCGCAGAGCCGATGGCCCTCCCCAGCCCCCCGGCCATACCTTCCGCATGTATTACGTTCGAGATGTCGGGTTCAAGTTTTAGTTTGGGCCCGCTTCTCCGGGAGCGCGTGCTCAATATTCAGGCCGGGGGGCTGAGTTGGGTCATGCGAATTAGTTCCTACACGTTTGTTGCAAAGTTTTCCCACGGGATTGAACTATTAGTTCTAAGTTATATTCGTGTGGCTGGCCTCGGGAGCGCGAGCGTGTAATCTTTTACGAGTGGTGGTTGCCTCGTGGCGGAAGCTTGCTGCAATGTATGATGGGTTGTGGCCTCGGGAACAAGAGCCCGTCATGGTGGCTTCGGGAACGCGAGCGCGGCGTGATTTGCCTGGGATTGCGGCTTCGATGACGCAAATTCGTTGTATGTTACGGCTTCGGGAACTCGAGCGAGCCATATTGTATGAGATGCTGTGGCTTCGGTAGCGCGACTTCTTTGTAATTCACTTGAGCGTGTGGTTTCGGGAGCGCAGTCTTGTCGTAATTTACACCAGATTGTGGCCCCGAGAACGAACCTGTTGCAACTTTCAGACAGTAGTAGCTTGATGAACGCGATTTCGCAGCAATGTGCAAGGGTGGCTTCGGGGGCGCAGGCGCAAAGTAGGTTGCAAGTGATTGCGGCCCTTGGAGTGCGAACCTGTCGTATTCTTGCGTGTCCCAAGGCCCCCCGAGAAATCCCCAGAAACCCCAACGGGTGCGGTGACCAGCACATTCTCGGGCTGGGATACTACACCATTGGAACTTGTTTAGTGTGTGCATCTTAGACCATAGGTTTGGTGGGGGCTGGGAGCATTGGGCAAGCCATTTTGGTTTCGTATCCATGGGAGACTCGAGAGGGCTGGTTCGGTGAGCCCGCGCGAGCCTGAAGCGCGCGCTCCCAACGGGCGCACTATGTGGGCCGGCCATGGTATCTCGTTGTTGTGCGCGGGCTTGGACGGCCGAACTATTGGCCATCACCCTGCGCGGGGCGAGGGGCAGGAAATCTCCGAGCCCGCAGGGTCGGCCCCCCTCAGGTTCGATGGGCAGCGCGATGGTCGCCCAGCTTAGGAGTTCGCGACTACCTCTGGGACGCCCCTGGGCCCCATTCCCGACGCCACGCCTTGGGGGGACGTGGCCAGGGCCCGGGTGGGCGGCAGGGGGAAAACGCCTTACCTCTGGACCCCGTCCGCCCCCGAGCGCCAGTGGCAAAGGCCGGGGTGCGTGGCGCGTGGCAAGCATCCGCGCCCGCTAAGCCAGCCCGAGTTCCAGGTGCGACTGATCGGGCCGAATATGTCGCCCACCTTCTGACCGGCGGCCGGAGATGCGCAGGCCCGCCTGCGCCGCCGCCCCCCCCGCATTGGGCATTGATTCTGGGTCCGACGCCGCGGGGCTGCCATGCCTGAGTGGGCGTCCCACGATCTGGCCAGGGAAAGCTGGGGCGACGCGCGAGAACTATGGGCCCTGGGTTCTGCGGCTTGTTGAGTACGCTGAACACGGGCACGCTCTCCACTGGCGGGGATTGGTTCGGGCAGACGATCGACAAACTGGGGCTGTCAGTCTTGGGCCACTGGTGGAGTGCCGCGACGCGCTGCATCACTTTGGCCATGATCAACTTCCTGCACGGGACCGGCGCGCATGCTGCATCAACGCGGCGCCAGCCCCCATCGCGCGACGCGGCAGGGGCCTCCGCTGGATTCGGGGCCAGCTCACGCGGCGCTGCCGGCGGGCGCCCCCGGGGCCCAGCCGCGCGCCTTCCCCCGACTCCGCCACCGTTTCGCGTCCGCTGGCGACAGCCTGGCACGAGCGAGGAATGCGAACCACGATCAGAGACGCGTGCGCGGGCGCGTCACTGGACGCCACGGCGGAAGAATGGGCACGTGGCGGCCTGGCGACATGTGACTTCACAAATTGGCCGCGTAGATCGGCATGGGCTCTACATCAGGGCGATCAGAGTCCGCAGCTGCGCCGGCCGCCAATGGCGCCAAGACTTGGCAGCCGCGCGCGCGGCGCGCATGCGTCGGTCACCGGGTCGCGCCTGCGCCCGCCCCGCGCGCGTGGACCAATGCGCCGAGATCGACCGCGCCCTGGCCGTTCGAATCGTTTCGCGGAGCACGCCCGGACCGCCCGCGCCCGCATCGCCCGGGTCGGTTGGCGCAAGACCCGGGGGGCGTTCTAACGGGCCCTGACTTTGCGCCCGCGGGCCAATTCACTTGCCGCTGCCGATCGAGGGTGGGGCGCGTGATCATGAAGACGGCGGGCCCGTGCCCGCTGGCACCCGAGTCCGAGAGCAAGCCAGAGGACGAGAAGCGGCCTTGGCCCGCCATCAATGTCGGGGCGCAGCTGGCACAGGGCGCCAGCCCCCTCCAGCCCGAGGGCCGCGGCTATCGGGGCTCGGCGGGGCCCGCCGCCCTCCTCGACGAGGGCGCGGCAGGTCGCCCGCCCGGCGGCAAGTCAGGGTCGCCGTTGCGCCGGCGATTTCAAGCGGCGGCATCGGCGCGGGCGGGCCGCGCGGCAGCCCGCTGGGCGGACGCCGCGGGGGTCCGCCGGCTGGCTGGGCGGCGCGCGCCGTCGCAGCAGCGCGGGGCGCGCCGCCCTGGCATCCCGCTCCTCTCGAGGGGCGCATCGCGGGCGCTCGAGCGGTTCGACGGGCGGCCCTCTGGCGCGGAAGATTATGGCGCGACGTTGCCAGGCCAGGCGGGATCGGGGGGGCGCGCGCGCGGGCCACTTGGTCGTGGCGCTTGGCCGGGGAGGAGCGCCCGGCAACTGCGCGATGCAGGCCTGGGATGCGTGCGGGAGTCAGCAACCCAGGTTGCCTCCATGGAACTACGCCACCCACATTTCCGATCAGAGCGGCTCGTGGGCGACCCGATGATCGCGGAGCCAGCGGCGGGCGCTCGGCCCCGCGTGGCCAGCGAGAGCCCGGGCGCGGCCACGCGCGGCATCTTCGGCCCGACGCCGCCCGCGACGGCAAGCGCGAGGTCGAAAGGGGGGCCCGCCAGTAGCCAGCTGATTCGGGGGCCGACCATAGACGATGCAATTGGCTACGTGCCTGTTTTTCTTTGGATTCGGGCAAGTTTACTTACATGGACGGGGGGGGGCTGAGTCTGAGGCAAGCCGAAAACAATTCGACGTGCGGAAATCACGCAGGTCGAAAGGCACTTGCACGCTCGCGCCCGATTGAAGAGGGGCAAGGGGGAGAGGGGGGGGGAACACCATGCAAGTAAGCTTGCCTGGATCTAAAGAAAAACAGGCCCCATAGGGGCGGGCGGCCATGTCCGAGCCCAACGCGGCGAATATTTGGCGCCTCCTCGCGGAACTGAAGCACGTCTTCGAGCGGCCCCAGGTCCGCTTCAGGACTTGAGGAGGCGGCGCGGGAGCTGAGTGAATTGGGCCAGCGCGGCGCTGCGCGAAGCCGCCAGCCGCTCGTCGCGCGCCGGCGGTCAAGGCAGGCAGGCGCGCGTCCAGCCGCGGGGGGGCCGGCCCAGAACGCTGGCGGGGCACGATTTCGAGTCCTCTATTGCGGGGCTCCTATCCCCGCGGGCGGCCCCGGCGCCCCCGGCGCGGCGGGGGGGGCGCGCCGGCAGGGGAGCGACGCGAGGGGGGAGATCATCGAGCTGGTTGGGCTCCTCTGCGGGGTCGCGCCGGCAGCCGAGCGCGGGCCCGGTTGGCGCCTGCTGATGATGCCCCGCGTGACCGACAATCGCGCCGACAGCTTCTGGCCACGGCGTCGGAGGGTTAGGAGCGCCGTGGCCAGGCACCTTCTTTGGCATCCCGGGGGCGCCAGGGCTTCGCTGCAAGTCCTGGCCGATCGACGGCCCCCACCTGCGGGCCCGCCATAACCGGCAGACTACGTCGCGAGTGCCCTACTGGAGGAGGTCCGCGGCTGTCTGGCCAAGGGGGGGCGGGCGGAGCTCGCCTCGACGCCAGCTCTGGGGGCGCAGCGGGGGAGGCAGCCCTGCGGGAGCTGCGGGTGCCCGGGGGCGCGAGCCCGCGGAAGGCAGCGGCTCTGCGGGTGACGGGAACGCGCCAGCCGCTGCCACGCCACGCCCCCATGCGCGGCGGGGGCGCGGCGCGACCTGACCGCGTCGGCCGCGCGCGTCGCCCGCAGGGGGGGGACCGCGAGCCATCCCCCGCAATCGCGGCCCTGGTTGGGCCTCAGGTCATCCTGCTCGACGGCCCGTGCAATCGCGCATCGGGGGATTGCAGCGGGCGCCTCGGCGATGAGGGCCACGCCCGAAAACCGCGGGAATCGCGACGGCTCGGGGCAGATTCCAACAATTTTGGCTCCGCCCCCAACCAAAGTGGCACCGCGCCCAACCGCGCTGGAAGATTATTGCGGGATTCTTGGAAGATTTCGAGGGGCCGAGCGGGTCGGGCCGCGTTGCCCGCGTCTGCCGCCGCCGAATCGCTCGGCCCGCGCCCCTCGCGAGCCCCCAGGGGCAAGGCTTCCGAGAGGCGCGGCTCGCGCCCGCGAGGGCTCGCGCCCCCCCCCAAAAAAAAAACGGAGAGAGAGAGAGAGAGAGAGAGAGAGATAGAGAGAGAGAGATAGAGAACGGAACCAAACGAACACGTTTGTGTTCCGCCGCCGCCGCCGAGTCGCTCGCCCCCCCCCCCTTCTGCGGGCGCGGATTCTCCTAGCCACTGAGGGCGGCGCTTCCAATGGAGGCGCCGCGCGCCCTCGGGAGCGCGGGGCGCCCGGGGCGCGCGCGAGGGGGAGGGGGGCGAGCTGGGGGCTAGGGTTTCACTGCAAGGGCGGCGCGGCGCTAGCCCGGGGTGCCCAGGGGCGAGGCCGCGCCCGAGGATGGGCCCGCGAGCCACCTCGAGTTTTTGCTGCTGTGGTCCGCCTTTCGCATGTCCGTCGGCTCCTCGCGGCCAGTCGCTGCGTCCGCTGCCGGACATCCGCGCCTGCAGAGGGGCGGGTCGGCAAGGGGCGCGGCGGGACCGTGTCCGGCGAAAAGTGCACAGGCGAGGACGGCACGACTCGCGTCGTCTTCCGCGCCGACGCAGATGGCCCACTGGCTCGCGCGGATCAGGGGTGCCGCGGCCCGCTGGGCCGCTGGCGCCCATTGGTCAGCTGCAAGTTTTGTTCCATGTGCTGCGACGGCCTCACTTCGCAGTTCGGGAAGCGCCCGCGGGCCCGAGTTCGCGCGGCCGAGCGCCAGTGCTGCCGGCGAGAGGACCCGTGGGTCCAGGTGGTGCTGGGCACCAGTCTTTCAGTTTGCTCTCGCCCGCGCCGCCCCCTTCCCCTGGCGGGCCCCGGGGCGCTGCCTTCCCTCGCCCATGGACCGAGCCCGCGCGGTCTTTGTCTGCAGCGCGCGGGCGGTTTCTCCGCCTGGCTGGTCGCCGCGCGCCCCTGGGCCAGCTAGGGCCCGCCCCTCCGAGCCCGTGCCGCGGTCGGCGCGCGGGCGGGGGGCCCGCGCCGCTCGCGGGCCCTCTCCGGCGCGGAGTCGAGAGCGGGGGCGAAGGCGAGCGGGGAGACGGGAGCACGCCCAGTGCGCGGCGAGGCGGGCAGTCGCCCCCCGCTGCGCCGGGAGCGCGGGCCGCTGCCTTTCTGCCCAGCCGCTGGCGGGGCCCATCCATGGCCCCGCTCGCGCGCTGCCGGCCGGCCTGGCTCAGGTGCGGGTCCGCTCCCGATGTTGAGGGGGCCGTTTGGACTGCTGGCCGCTCCGCCTCCCCCCTCTCGGGGCGCGTGAAGTCCTTGCGGGGCGGCGCCGGCCCAGCATGCCCGTGCCCGTCGTTCTAGCCCAGCGGCCTGGAGGCCGCTCCTCGCGCCAGAAGGACCGCCCAGCATGACGGACCTGTGCGTCTGCAGGGGCTGGCTGGGTGGGGCCACCTACCGAGCCTGCGGAGCGCGCGGCCGCGTTGCAATCCCCCCTCTACTTTGAATGCGCACGCGCTCACGTGACGATTTAGTGTGTGCGCGTGTTAGACTACGGGTTAGGTGGGAGTTGGGAGCATTGGGCTGGCCGTTTTGGTTTCGCAGCCTTGGGAGGCCCGAGCGCGGTGCCCACCCGCCCCCGCTACCGCTTGCCCGTTCCGAGGCCCACGGGGCGGCTTGGAGGCCGCTCCGCGTGCCAGAAGGACCGCCCAGGATCCACAGACCTGGGCGTCTGCAGGGACTGGCTGGGCAGGGCCGCCCACCGAGCCTGCGGAGCGCGTGGCCGCGTTGTCATAAGTGCCATCGTCCTTCTCCGTCCTCGTATCTCTCTCCGCCTCGTTCATTGCGTACGCGTTCACGTGAGCATGGTTAGAACAACGACTCATTCTAGGACATGAGCCCACGCAGCCTGTTGCCCCCCCAAGGGGGCCAGTGGATCTTCCTCATCATGATCACAGTATTGCCGCCGTTGTTACCTTTGTTGGTGTTCGTTGCCATGTTGTTAGCCATTGCTGCTGCCATGTGAGCGACGCAGAGAAACTGGTTTGGTTGCGCCGACATTCGCGTGCAAGATACCCGCATACCATGGCGCCTAAGCGACCTCATTTCCAATGTAGCATGCCGCGATGGCGGCCCGCGTAAGCCACAGCGTAAGATCGCTACGCCATCTCGCGTAAGACCCAGTTCGTTTCGTCGTGCATGTCTCCTCGCAATTATCATCGTCTTCGTCAACTCGCCAGCGCAGGCTCACGGCGAGGTGCCGGGGAGCTGTGTCGCGACCTCTCTCTCTCATTCTCTCCGCCGCCGCTGCCGCTATCATCTTCTTCGTTGACGCCATCATCTTCGCCACCATCTTCGTTTCGAGGGGCTTCTCGTGGCTTCGGCGAGCGCAGCTCGAAAAATGAATGAATGACCCAGGCGACTGTTACGAGATTGTGGCCGCGATCTGCGGCAATTGTTCCGACGCGCCCCCAGGGCCCCAGCGTTTGCTTCGTGACGTCGTCGTCATACAGCACGAGCGTCCAATAAGAAGCCCGCCTGCCGGTTAGTGCCCCACGGAAGTTTCTGATTCCCCAAGTGACCTTGGGGTACCACAGAAGTTCCGGGACACCTTGGCACTCAAGGTGACCGCGCAAGAAACCACCGCATCCGGAAAGTTCTGGACGTGATTCAAATTAAGGTTTTTGTTGGAGGTTTCTGCGTTGCGGCTGTCGTCGGCGAGTGTATGTTCTCTCGAAAGGTTGCAGCCTGGCCACTTGCGGCGTTTGTCCCGTGGAGAAAACTTGGGGCACACTCTTCGTCGATCTTTGAAGGCTCGACGAAGAGCGTGCCCCGAGTTCTCCTCTGAGCAGGACTTCTCATCGCACGCGCCTGCCGTACACCCCGTCCTCCCTCCCCCCCTGCCCGCCACCCGGGGGACCTGCAGAGAGAGCCCGGGAGACCGAGCTGCCGCACGAGCGCCGGAGCGCGGTCGCGCCGAGCGCTTGCCGCGCGCCCTGCCCTCGGCCTCCTGGCGCGCGGTTGTCGGGAGGGGAAAAACACAGGCACACAATGAATCGTCGATTCCCCAGAAAGTGTAGGAAAATGCTGGGAAACCTGGGAGGACGAAAAACCCAGCAAAAATATGGGGAAGAGGTGGAGAATCCCGTTGCTTGTCTCTGCCTATTTGTGTGCCCCAGGGCACTTTCAGACTGCTCGGACGGACCGCGCCGCTTGCCTGCGGCAGCCTCGACGGTCGAGATCGCACGGCTCATGGCGCGTGGAGCGCTCGGCTCAGGATCGGCCTGGCTTCGCACGAGGCCAGGCGTCTGCGTTTTTGCCGGCGCGCATGTCTCATCCCGTGGCCGCCCTGGCTCTCCCAAGAGGCCCGGCGGGCCCAGGAATTTCCAGGCAGACCACGGCTGGGTGGAGAGATCGAATCAGGAGTGATTGACAAGCCCGGCATACAGTCGGGGCGCTGAAGAGGGAACCCTTTTCGTTGGGGAGGCGCTCCGTGTTCCTTAATTGTTTCACAGTTTGCCTTAGGTTGTCTTGAGGTTTTCGAGGGGGAATCGAAGTTCAACTTATGAAGGAAAAGACCTCGTTCCTTACGTAGGGTTCCTCAGGTCATCGCTCCGACTCTAAGTTTGATGTCTGCCTGGCATGGCCCAGAGGCCGCCGTGGAATTCCGGGTCCGCCCGTCCTCCAGGAGGGTCGGCGGCCACGGCTTCACTCCACGCGCTGACTCGATACCGTACGTTTTGAAATAGACGCCCAGCGCTTCGCGAAGACGTCCGCACTTCATCGATATGCCGTGTCAGGGGTCCCAGCGAGCGGGGTAAATGGCTCGTGCGCGTCGTCTTGTTCCTACCCCTCCTCTTCCGTCTCCTTCCCCCCTATCCCTCCTCCCCCATCCCCCTTTCCATTTACACCGCGCACTGGAACTCATGAGACAGCACACTCAAGTACGGCCATCTCGAGCATAACAGATGGTGTCGGGGCCAGTGGATGTCGATGACCTGGATTCCTTCAGCATGTGCATGGAGCGGTTACAGCACGGTGGAGATTGTTTGGACACTTGCATGCTTCAGAGCATGGTCTACATCAACGCAGCCAGGAACGCCATGCACTTTTCGGTATGGGATGTAGTTGACAAGCTGACCTCAACAGAGATCAAACCTGGTGGCTTAGAAGAGTCCCTTTCCGCCAACACGACGCACCATGGGGTGCGGATTCTTGAGGAAGTGGCGCGGGCCAACGTCTCGCACGTGGTCCACGCGCCCGGCAGCGACAACAGCGGGCTGGCATGGGTTCTGATGATCGCCGTGAGCGTAGTGGTCTTCGCCTGCATCTTCTGCACGATGCGGCAGGTCGAGCAGAGGTCCACAGTCTCCGTGCCGCGCGTCAGCGACCCGAGGAAGCCAGCTGGGCCGAAACTCCAGGGTCTGGCGGGCCCCAGAGATCCGAGGCTCCAGAAAAATTGTAGCTGCTGGCTTTTGGCCGCTTTCGGCCTCCGGAGGCCCTCGCCAAGCCCCAGGATTGTAAAGAAATGACTCAGGACGAGAATCTGTCCCTATGGAAGTGGTCCAGACCTCCGATGGCCGACGCCTCGAAAAGGTTGGAGCGCCGGATGTCTGGGCCCGGACTCCCCAGTCCAATCCCCCGCCGTCCCCCCTCGCACCGCCCAAAGGAGGAAGGATCGGGAGAAGGAGAAGGAGGAGGAGAAGGATGATGATGAGGAGGAGGAGGAGGAGGAAGAAGAGGGGAGAGGAGGAGGGGAGAGGAGGGGACAGGAAGGGGGCAGGGGTAGGGAGGATGGGGGAGGGGGAGCAGCAGGAGGAGGGGGAAGGAGGAGGAGGCGGGATGAGACTCAGAAGGAGGAGGAGGAGGAGGAGGACCATCAGGAGGAGGAGGATGTGGAGGGTGGGGGCGAGGATCGGACTGGTGGCCGCAGCGCGGCTCTCGCCCCACACACCGCGAGGACGGGTGGCGTTCGACATTGTGTCCTTGAGTGTGATTCGTTTTTCCGAAGATACCAAAGCTTCAAACACTCAGCAGCTTCCAGCTACATGAATGGATGTCGGTTCCTTCTGGATGTCAGTTTATGTCGCCGTCGTACGTTGTCGACTGATACGGTGATCATCGATGATCATTCCGCAACCGATCGCGTTCGCACCGTTCCGGCATGGTTATGTAATGATGCCACGTTCAGCCCCGCCGTAGCAGCAGCAGGCAGTCCAGTTCACCGCGTTCTGAGCGCCACCCCCGCGTTCACCTCTCCGCGGCCACTCGCCCCTGTCCCGGTGCCAATCCGCCATTGCGCAGACCGCCGCCGGCCGACCCGCGTGGTGCGAGCGCCAAGGCTGCGACAGAGTACCTGGTGAAGGACCCAACCATGAGCAGGTGCGAGTAACGCAGTTGTGCATATCGTCGTCGGTGGAGATCCCCACTGGGCGCCGAAGCGTGTGTGAGAGGTGTGCCTAGATCGGCTGTGGGACGCGATGCGAACCCTGCCAGTGGAGCCTTCGGTGAAGCTCCCTATGGGGCCAGGAAGCGTGTAAGGGGTGTGCCGGAATGGGCGGGGGGACGCTGTGCGAAACTTGTCACTGGGGCCTTCGGCAAATTTCCCTACAGGGCCACGGCGCGTCTGAGGGGTGTACCGACATGCGCCGGGGGACTCTATGCGGATTCTGCCGTTGGAGCATTCGGTGGAGTTGGGTATGGGGCCACGAAACGTGTGAGGGGGTGCTGACCTTGCGCACGAGGACGGCAGAGGCAGGAATTGGACGAGGGAGGAGGAGGAGGAGGAGGAGGAGGAGGAGGAGGGAGGAGGAGCAGGAGGAGGAGGAGGAGGAGGTGCAGGTCGCTTTCTCTTCGGAGGAGGAGGAAGGAGGAACAAGGAGGAGGGATGAGGAGCAGGAGGAGGAGGGGGAGGATGAGGAGAAGGAGGAGGAGGAGGAGGAGGAAGAGGGGAGGAGAGGGGAGGGGAGTGGAGGGGGAGGGGAGGCGAGGAGAGGAGAGGAGGAAGAGGAGGCGAGGAGAGGAGAGGAGAGAAGAGGAGGCGCGTGTCGCTGTCTCTTCGAAAGAGGTTGGCGGGAGAAGGAGGAGGAATAGGAGGAGGAGGTGGAAGAGGAGGAGGAGGAGGAGTACGAAGAGGAGAGGAGAGGAGAGAAGATATGAGGAGAGGAGATGGGAGGGGGAAGGGATGGAGGAGATGAGAGTAGAGGAGAGGAGAGGATGCGCGGGTCGCTGTCTATTCGCAAGAGGCAGGAGGAGGAGGAGGAGGTGGAGGAGGAGGAGGAGGAGGAGAAGGAGAAGCAGCAGCAGCAGCGGGCAGGTGGAGGAGAATGATGAGGAGGAGGAGCAGGAGGAGAGGAGGAGAGGGGGAGGAGAAAGAGGAGGAGAGGCGACGGAGGGAGGAGGAGAGGAGAGGAGAGGAGAGGAGAGGAGAGGAGAGGAGAGGAGGAGAGAGAGGAGAGGAGAGGAGAGGAGAGGGAGAGAGGAGAGGAGAGGAGAAGAGAGGCAAGGTGAAGAGAGTAGAGGAGAGGAAGGAGAAGGAGAGAGAGAGGAGGAGAGAGGAGGAGGAGGAGGAGGCCGCTGCCTCCTCGCAAGAGGGAGGAGGAGGAGGAGGAGGAGGGAGGAGGGGGGAGGGAGGGAGGGAGGGAGGAGGAGGAGGATAAATTGGGGAGGAGCAGAGGAGAGGAGAGGAGAGTAGAGGAGTGGACAGGAGGCGCGGGTCGCTGCCCTTTCGAGAGATGGAGGAGGAGGAGGAGGAGGAGGAGGAGGAGGAGGAGGAGGAGGAGGAGGAGGAGGAGGAGGAGGAGGAAGGAAGAGGAGGAGGGAGATGCCGAGGACGAGGAGGAGGATGGGAGGAGGATAAGGAGGATGAGGAGGAGAAGGAGGATGATGATGATGGTGAAGAGGAGGAGGAGGAGAGGAGAGGAGAGACGAGGGGAGGAGATGCGAGGAGAGGACAGGAGAGGACAGGACATGACAGGAGAGGAGACTAGAGGAGTGTAGAGGAGAGGAGAGGAGAGCAGACGAGGCGCGGATCGCTGTCTCTTCGAAGGAGAGGGGAGGCAGCAGGAAGAGGAGGTGGAGGAGGAGGAGGAGGTGAGATGAGGACGCGGAGGAGGAGGAGGAGGAGGAGGGGGATAAGTAGATGGGAGGAGCGTAGCGGAGAGGAGACAAGAGGAGATGAGAGGAGAGGAGAGGAAATAATGAGCGGGTCGTTGGCTCTTCGCGAGGGTGTGGGGAAGGAGGAGGAATGAGGAAGAGGAGGAGGAGGAGGAGGAAGAGAAGGAGGAGAGGAGAGGAGAGGAGAGGAGAGGAGAGGAGAGAGAGAGAGGAGAGGAGAGGAGAGGAGAGGAGAGGAGTGGACAGGAGGCGCGTGCCGCTGTCTCTTCGAATGAGGGGGGAGGGGGGGAGGAGGCGGAGGAGGAGGAGGAGAAGGAGGATGAGGAGGAGGAGGAGCAGGAGGAGGAGGAAGAGGAGGAGGACCAGGACGAGGACGAGGACGAGGAGGAGGAGGAGGAGGAGCAGGAGAGAGGAGGAGAGAGGAGGAGGACGAGGAGGAGGATGATGATGAGGAGGAGGAGGAGGAGGAGAAGGAGGATGACGAGGGGAGAGGAGAGGAGAGGAGAGGAGAAATATGGCATGCGATGATATGATACGATATGTTCTGGGATGATATGTGATGATATGAGATGGGATGATATGAGATGAGATGAGATGGTATGAGATGAGATGATTTGGCATCAGGCGATCTGCTATGACATGCTATGCTATTCGATTACGTGAAATGGTAAGAGATGTGATGAAGTGATACGAGACCATATGAAGTGAGAGGAGAGGAGAGGTGGGGAGAGGAGCGGAAAGGAGAGGAGAGGATAGGAAAGGATAAAGGAGGCGCGGACCGCTGTCTCTTCGAAAGAGGGAGGAAGGGGATGGGGACGAGAAGGAGGACGAGGACGAGATCGAGGAGGATGATGAGAGGAGAGGCGAGGAGAGGAATGGAGGAGGAGGCGGAGGAGGAGGCGCAGGGAGCAGGTCGCTGTCTCTTCGAGAGAGGGAGGAGGAAGGAGGGGGACGAGTTGGAGGAGGAGCAGGAGGAGCAGGAGGAGGATAAGGAGGAGAGGAGAGGCGAAGCGAGGCGAGGCGAGGAGAGGAGAGGAGAGGAGAGGAGGCGCGGGTCGACGTCTCTTCTAAAGAGGGAGGAGGAGGAGGAGGAGGAGGAGGAGGAGGAGGAGGAGGAGGAGGAGGAGGACGACGACGACGACG